>QVRM01002488.1:0-131769 GCA_003439945.1 Dermanyssus gallinae | reverse complement strand
TTGTTTCAATCGTAATAAATGTTACTGATGTCGTAATTGTTATTGTATTTTAGCCGCTGCTTCCGCTTCTGTTATTGTTGTGGTTGTTGTTGTTGTGTTGTTGTTATTGTTGACGCAATTGTTGTGCTGTTGGTATTGTTGCTGTGGCTGGCACTGTTGCTGCTGATGATTGGTGTTGTGGTGGCTATGATGGTTCGTATTTTTATTGATGTTGTTGTTAGAGATGATGGTGTTGTCATTGTGACAGTAACCGCTGAAACTTCACGTTGTGGTATTGACCACTGTTGTATAATTTTACAGTCTTTCACGTTACTATGATTGCTCACTCTTTTTGTAGTTAATACTGTTTATTTCTGTTATCACGATCGCTACTTCTGTAGTCACTGTGGTTAGTTGTGGATCACTGTGGTGTCCGTGTCTACTGTTTATAAGTGTTATTGCTTTTGACAGGGGTGTTACAATGCTGATGTTTCGGCTACTATTGTGTTTGTTGCTACGGTTTTGACGTACTTGGTTTGCAGGTTCCACCTATATTTGTGACATCTATGATTATTGTTGTTTTGGATTGTCATTATTAGTTATCCGTTGGCTCTGGCTTGAGTTACAGCAGTTGCCAATCTGACATTCTAAATTGACATCCACACTGCGCAGACCGACAAACATTTTGCATGGTTTCGATTTTGGCACCATGACCCATTTAACTTGAGCCTGTGTGTCCCAACAGTATAATTTCTCTAGATACCTTTAATCATATCTATAATTTATATGCGAATAAACACTTGTACGAGCCCAATAATCCCCTGCGTGCCAGCCCCCAACATTTACTCGGTAAATAACAGTCTTTACAAAAATTGGGCGCGCTCAGACTTCAGTCGGTGCGTACGCCGGCACGTCTTGCACGAGTTGCCGTCCGCTCATAGTAGTCACAATGCGGCGATTTTTTTCGCTACCCGACGTCGGACATCTTTCAGACGAAGCAGATTTTGTACCAACAGGTTTCCACAGCATGCGCGTTATCCCGCATGTGTTTGTTTTAGAACTTTACGGCAACCTTTCAAGGTTGTATATATATATTCATACACGCTTTAGCAGGGGGGCTTTATTGAGATAGCAGGGGGGGCTTTATATCACAGCATCTTGGTATTCTAAAACTCCTCAATGCGACACGTTTTCGTCATTCCTAAACAAGATACTTCCGTCTTAATTATATTAAAAATATTAAAAAAAAAATATTTATCTTTACAATCTCCTCATTTATCCTCTCTATCATAAATTTCACTAACTAGTATTGGTTTATACGCCGCTTTACTACATCACTTTCATCAACGGTATCGCCTTTGTACACTGTTGAATTTTTTTCACAAAGGAAGCTGCATCGAATGCCGCCTTTAAGTTTTAGAAGACAGCAAAGAGAAGATTTTCTTTTGGGGGCATACGCTATATATTATAACATTTTGCATTTGTGCTGCATTGATCTCGACAGTCAGATAACTAGGAAGAGGAGGAACCTCTTGCGAGAGTTTTAGTAAGCTGGTTGCGTCAATCGTAATGTTTAATCGTTGCGGCCTTCTGCGTGCTGCCTGATGATGTCTTTCTTATAAGCGACATTGCAATTGAAAAATGTCGTCTGGTTCCAAAGGCCAGAGTGTTTATTTGTGGGTTTTTGTATTTGATGCTATCATATCTGACGTTCGTGTGTATATCTATCGTACACCTTTCTTGCGGAGCTATGCAGATGGGTCATCGGCTGTGGAGGCCACCCACATACTGCGGGACGCTAGCGTGCTATTAAGTGCATTCGGTTTATCAATGGGACAGTTAGAGTCCCCACAGAGCACACTCGTCTTGTTAAGGTCAACTCTATCCAAGCAATACACTAGCTTTTCCAACAGGTCGGGAATAGCTTCCAAGGACTGAATACATAGCAATCATATTTATGAAGCTTCCTGCAAATACAATGCAGTATACTCTGATTATATATAGTTGACGGCAATATAGAGGGGAAATGTACAGAATGTCAAGCCTGTGGGCTAGAAAATGAGTCAGTCGAACATATTGTGAAATATTGTACAACCTTGGGGGGAAAGCAGAGATATAGACCCGTTGGAGGTCCTAGCATTAAGACCAAGTGTAAGAAATTACCAGGTCGATATTACAAAGAAAAGGTTGTTACAATAGAAGGGTGACATGCATATTCAGGTATACATGTCAAGCGAATAATATATCAATCAATCAGACAACCTCCCAAGGACATTTGTACTCAAAGAACAAAAAAACTGAGTGGAAGCAAACGCTGATTTAAATAGACGTGCTGCTATACAAGAATCGGGCGATGAAGTCGAAGTTCTGGAGGGGGCTAAACTACAAAAAGGGTTATAGCTTCTATCTGTGGATGCAGGTGTAAGCTACTGTTTATACTGATATATATATATATATATATGCTGTGGTTTTTGTGTAAGCATAACATTTCTGTATACCTAAAGTATCTTGTGCCTAATACGACGATAAGCAATTTATAGTGTCCAAACGTCTGCTTATCTCGTAGCGGTGGTAGATAAGGCAGACGTGGAATTGGCATATTTTCCTAATACAATCGATGCTGTTCAAATGTGCTATCGTAGCGCATCGCTCTGTGGGGGATAGCTAAAACACAATGTAAACGACATACATATTAAAGCAGGCTTGACCGTTGTTGTCTTCTAAACTGTTCTGATATCTATCATAACAATTTCACATTGTTTTAATGCTCATACAAATTCACGTTCGTTTCATGTTTGACCAATTTCACATTATTTTCATGTTCGTCACATCGGAAACTTTCTCTGTACCGGTGTTTTGCTTGCTTTTGTGGCTGCTCCTGTTGTTATTGGTGACTTTGCATTTCACGCAATCATTGAAGCACTGTATCTGTTATGCCGTCCACCTCTGTTTTGTAATAATAAATAATATTTTTTTCTGTTTTTGTCGTTGTTGTTTTCGTCGCGGACGACAAAGGCAGATGCTGATGTTAGAGCATTTGTTGTAGTTTGTGTGCGGATATTATAGTTCCTTATTGTTCTACCGTAGTTATTGTTACTTAGCGCTGTTGTTGTGTATACATATATCTATTTGGAACGTCCACGGTCACCAACTCATTAGCACCTTCAATGGTCGGAGGCGGGGCGGTTTGGCAGGCTATGCTGGTAATTTAGTCGAGACGAGGAAGTTTGCGAAATACGCCTCAACAGGCTACCCGCACGAGTTTCAACCGCTAGCATTTGAAACCCTGGGCGGCCCAGGCAATGTCACTCGCAAATTCCTCTACAGGGTCGGTGAGTAGTTGAACCTCGCAACAGGAGACAAGCGATCTGCGGGCTTCTTGAGACAACGCCTTGATCTCGACGTCCAACGCGGGAACGTGGCGTCCGTCCGGGGTACACTGCTGAAGTGGTATCAGCCTACCCTACCCACGTATACGAGATTGAGTAACATTTACAGTGCACACGTTCTCGAGGGACAATTGTCGCTCCACTTGCATCCTTAATAAAACAATAAGTTGTATATATATTTATATATTGCAGTAGTAAGACGATAGCATCTTCAAGCTACTTCATTCGTACATACTACATACTTGTACAAGGTGCTTTTCTCTAAACATACTTACGAAATTTAGACCACTACACTTATCCAAAAAAGATGTAACCTAGAACAGACCGGTGGCTTAGTGAGAACGCGCGTTCAGGCAAATGTCTTTCCAAACGCAAAAATAATACTAACATGCAAATCGTGGACAAAAACAACAACAATAACGATTGCTTCTATTGTCTACTAATTCGTGGGTAGCGAACGATTATCTCCCGTCACACAAGATGATACAATAAGGCGCCGTATTAAGTTAATCCATGCTTAGATTCATACATACGTCACCTCAGAATATGAATAGACTAATCGGCGTCAATTTCTGTTATGAGATAAGCCACTATTTTGCTTGAAAATCATCAATTCGTGACATAGATAACACCTGTCGTCATATTTGGCCATTTTTGAATATTTATTTGAATCTTTCAACAAATATTTGCTCCACGAATGCTGACGTCCGTTCTTATTGACGTGTCGGAAAAACTAACAAGTCGGCCTTTGTCGCATTACCACAATAAGTATCTATTCTACTATTATAAGTCTTATGGCATAAGGCTAGCATACCAGTAAATACTTATAGGGATCTTAAATTAGTGTCTGTTCCAATTTTGTTCCAGAAAAATTTACGTGACAAATTTATTAAATCTAAATTCGGTCATTCGAATGAGGCCACCGATTCATTAAACTAACTATGGAAGACTGTGTTAAATTGATTCCAGGCAAACATAAACTGAGATAGCTATCGAAAGAATTGACGTACAAACGATTTGTCTCGGGAAATGCGGAAACCTCATCTGGCGCCGGTGGCGGCAATTTTAGAAGTGGCAATATGGTAAAAATCGGCGTATCTTCAGAAGAAAAACCACCACTAGGCGTCGGCCAATAAAAATGTCGGAGCGAAATAACCACAGGGAAAGCTAAGGGGAGAGCTAGATTTCCCTCCAACCGCGCTGGCAGATCCCGTGACTTTAAATATATACGGAGCCGCGGGTCTTGGGTCAGAGCACGTCAAACGTTAGGGAAGCTGTCCTCGGCCGGTGATCCGAGTTGCACTTGCCACCTCACCCGATGGCCCAGTAGTACTGTTCTGAGATCTGGATCATTAGAGAGTGAAGCATATGGAGGGACGTGCAATTAGAGGGTGCAGGCCTTAGCGAGCTAACATCCATCCGCTGAGGTCGAGTCCCAACACTGTTGGCGATGGGAAGTTGAACCCTCCTCATTTCCTACTCGCAGCAAAAGCAACAATATGTAACCCTCCCCCAAAAACAATCTAGTGGAACAATCGGACCTTTTCAGTGGGACAACAACTGACTATTCGGGACATCCAAAACGCCTAAGAGTCGTTGGAATAGCATTGCGTTATGTGTAAAACCTCGCATCGACTTACGACGCAAACTCGGCGTGTGCTCTGCGATCGCACACGATATAGGATAAGGTGGTATCTTGTAAAGTCACAGTGGTTCAAGAACTCCAAAAACAAACAAATCTGAAAAAAAACATGAACTATGAGTATCTAGACGAGTATATAATAAAAAAAATTATAACATTATTACTAAAGAGAATGTTAATTTTTTTCGCTCTGGACTGTGGACGCTACAGACAACTAGCTTATTGTTGTCGACCATCGGACATGATCAAAAAAGTTGTTTGTTCGATGCTTTTGTGGTATGATATCATAGTATATTACGTCATCACCAGAAGATTATTTCGCAATGTTATATATGGCGTTAGTGCGTCCACTACGTCTGTTTGGCCCAAAAAAGGCCTAGAACGGTACTTTAGTGGCATATATAGCAAGTCTGTTCAGGTACCTTAAGGTTTAAGGGATTTTTCCCCCTCAGAGACCTATCATGTCAATGGAAAGTTTACTGCAAATGCAAGAAAAACAAGATTTTTCATCCCACACATTTATCCTAACCGTGATGAAGGCAACCGATACGGACATAGAGGGAACGAGCGAAAGACAGATAACAAGATATGGATATAAACAGTTGAAGGCGTCGAACGAGACCGCCTTGGTAAGGAAAAAATGAAGATATGTCTAATTCCTTTTCTCGGACATTGCGTCAATACCAGGTGGATACACGTAGGGATCATTAACAGGCATCATCCGATAAGAGGAAGTCAGCAGCAAACGCATTTGCACGACAACTTGAACCAGAACCGCCGAGAACATACCTCACTCGATACCTCTGACGGTATCGGCGATGCCAGCCAGCGTGACCGGAGATGTAGTGCAGTGGTGACGCGATGGTGTGTCGATTGTCCTCGTGGCAAAGCGGCGCCGCACACCGGCCACCCAGTATCCCGCCGACTCAGCTTACGACTATTATCGATCGACCGTTTGCACGATGTTGGTTGAGGAGGAGAACCACCACTACCACCATCACCACCATCGAGGGACTTCGAACACGATACACATCAACAGCATCGCCTGACACCCTCAAAGCGTTCGTTCTCGGCACAGATAATGTTCTCGTGCTGCTCGGTTAAAGAAGCTCGATAGATTTGCGCTAACGGCATCTATCTCCGACGTTGGCACATCATCAAGACAAACTGTCTTAGATCAAATCACGACATCAATAGCAAAATCGAAACAAGAGATACACTAGCAATATACAACGATTATGGCAACGTTAATAGCAGCAACAAGGAAAGCTGTATAGACTAAAGTAACAACGCTGATTATGGTGGCTTTAGCAGCAGCAGCAACAACAACAACAACAACAACAACAACAAAACCAACAACAACAACAACAACTAACGTATGATACCTTATGTCGCAGTAATTTGTTGCGATGCGTACACTCGCATTTGTGGTAACAGAATCGCTGTAAATCCGGTGCCGATGTGTTCGGTGAGATCCAATAGAATGCACGCATACACGTCCGCCCACACCTATCTCATTTCGCAGCCGCCGCTGCTGTCGCAAAAGTTGCTTCCATACGAACGAAGGCGTTCTGAGCGCCTTCGTTGCTGCAGCAAAACGCGATCTCCTGTCTGCTGCTTGTCTGTTTCTGTGGCAGCGGTGAGCCACGAGCCACCGCCGTCAGACATCGTCATCTCCCCTCCGCCCGTTGTCAATGGTGTCGTTACTTTTCGCCGCCCAGGACGACGTATCGATGCCATTTGCCAGGCTGTAAAAGCCTAGCGTTACGTTTTTCCTCGTCCGAGGTTAGAGGAGCATAGTTCGTCGTTAGCGTGCTTCCGCTTCTTCTCGCCAGGACCCACGCGGGATAGTACAGTCATTCGTTAGCACTGTTGTTCAGATGCGTGTTTGAGTGTACACGCGCCGAACAACGCTTGCTTGACGTCAGCAACGACTGGACAGGCCAGCAGCATAGCAGCTAAGCAAGAGTGAGGTCGTATAGCGGCCGCGTCTTTACTTGACCTCATTGAAAACTTCTACACCGACTCAGCTGTCGGCCGGGACTTTGTCACTTGTTCTATGCAGTACTATACGTGCTATTAACTTAGCCCCTTTGTGGCGAATAAAGGCGTTTTCTATTCTATTCTATAGTTCACATAGTATTATAATATTATAATTTGTTGAATGTCGAGCGACAGCCTCTAACGCAAGAATAACGGATGCTCTCGAGTCTCCTGTCGAAAGATTAAGGCTTCTGCCTACGCGTTGAATCAGTTTGAGCGTAAGGGGACCTGCAGTTCCCAATAGTCTCGAACGCCAACGGACAAAATTCGTGCGGATAATCCACACTGGAATATTTTCTGCATTTGTTAGCCTCAGCTAACCTGGAAGCATGACCTGCTCGGTCCGCACCTGCACCGACCATCGAAGGGGCTAATGAGTCGGTTACAGTTGCGTCCCAAACAAGCATGCGGCCACGCTCAAAAGGCGTCAAAGTCAGGCCGTCAGATCTTTTTCCGTCATCCATCGATAGACCCGGGGGCTCTAAAATACATGGGAAGCCGGCAGATCGAAGTGCGCGACTAAAGGTTTCATCTAAAGCGGAGTGACGTACCCGTCGGCCCGCACTTAACGCGCATGACAGGCCATGATGGGCCAACGTGTCCACAAAATCACCACAACGATATCGGTGGAAGCACGACTAGGTCAACACCAAGCCGCAGCCCTGCGCTTATGCGCGTGGTCTCGTCGTCCAGCAGAGTCCCAATTCGCGGACATGGTAGGGCCTCTAGCCAAGCCCCAGCCCATTGACTACTAACAGCTCGAAGCCTGGCTTTATCAGCAACAGGACGGTGCTGTATTCATCAGAGTTTGCTAAATATATATATATATATATAGAAAGAGGAAAAGTATATTGTCATAAGCCTGATGATCGTGGAATCTTTCAGCATAAATGTGGGCTGCAAATTCAGCTGCTTGCCAGGACGTAACTCTTATCGCTATCGTAGTGTATAGTCCAATCTCGATTTACATTAATTGCCCTGTCCAGTCTTGAGTGTAGGCCTCAAAGGCTCTCGTCCTAGGTAAATCCCGTCGTGACTGAAGTTTCTGTGTCATTAGACGCCCCCCTCTAAAGTATAAACAATTTTATGCCTAGAAGACTTAGCTAACCTCGAAGTATGTATCATGAAGAAAAATTTAACCCTATCCAGAAAATGTAATTGACCTTCCCTAATTTCTCCCATATAAGTGATGTATCAAATGTTGCTACTGATCATAGCTTATTCTTGAGAAGAACGAACGTAGCATATATTGACAACGCTTATGGGCTCTTTATTTTTGCTGCCGCCCAAGTTGCTTTTCCCAATCTGCTCTCTATATGCTTTCAGAAATTGCTACCACCTGAATTACCATGGTGAATTACTACATGGCACTTAGCTCAAAGAACGTCGTGGCTCACCATTCGACCACCTCTTCAAAATTTAACTGCTACGGTAATTTTTCAGTTAATGCTTCGCACCATCGCCAATTGTTCGTCCAATCCCTGCTTTCTCTATCCAATCTTTGTTTTACTCTAAGTAGACTCTTTCCAATGATCGTAACGTCTTCTGTGTAGGGTTCTTGCCCACTCTCGGGTTCGCCACCTGCCTAACCTAATCAGATCGTTCTCCCATTAGTGCTAAAAACGGGATAAGTCGGTCGCCTATGCGCTTTCCCCATGTCATTGTTGGTGCATACTGTATTCTCCTTAATAACGTTCCCCAAGTGTTTTAACAATCGATAAAAAATCCTTCTATGTCTAACCTATCTCTAATTCTGCTTATCGACGCTAGCTCAAAGGCGGTCTTAAAATATATAATGACCGCGTATAAACGGTGTCCTCGGATGAAATGCCTTAAATCCCTACCAGCAACTAATCGTAAGTGTCGAGTTTGATGGTTTAAACCAGTGCTATTATTCTGGTACCGCATTTCTGGCTTCGAGGAAGCTCATGAGTCTAGTTGCTTTCATCCCCCCTTGCAGCTGCCTGCTCTGTTTTTATGATTTTCCTTTAGATATAACAATAAGGGCATTATTCTCATGATTTAGGCATTTCCTCAGATTTTGGGCATTAGTTAAACAAAGCTTACCATTATGGTGCCAGTGTCAATGCTTGCTTCAAATTAATCGTTTTTATCATACCGTTCCCGGCCGCTTTGATTCTAGGCGTCTTTTCAATTGCCCTAGCAAGGTCTTCGATTGTGGCTGCACCCATTCCCGTGCGGATTTAGTATTGCTGTCCCAAGGCTCATTGTATAGTATTATTTCTTTTGAAGTACCGTCGGCCACATATTAACAAAGTGTTTGACCAGTCGCTTAGTCTCCGCAGTTACTGCTCCCAACTTTTCCAGTGTTGTTTCCTTCCTTGTATACTTTTTGCGTCACTTGGCGCAATAGATCTGACTGTTGTGACGGTATTGCTGGCCTTGATCAATACGACCAGCGTCCGTTATTTGCATATATAACTGTCAACTCTTCACCTCATTCGTTACAATCGAAGACCAGCTGCGTGTCGTAAATTTTCGGATGCCTAAACGTCGGATACTGGTATGCACATTGGGATCTATGGAGCGTTGTGCTACTCCTTGCACCGTGCTTCTCGGGGCTTTGGGATCTTACAACTAGCGGCTAAATGGTCCAAACTATAACAATTATAGCACTGCGAAGGCGACGCCATGCCGTTTAAGCCCCAGATGTACTTCTGCTGAAAGCTGTTGCCGGAGATTGCCAAGATAACGTACTCCGTTGTCTTGCCGACATAGCGTTGGTTTTTAGGTTCTTCACTTTCACCCGAGTTGCTTTTGTAACTCTAGGGGACTGTAGTGCCGATTCCGAAAAAGGACTGTAAACCTCGGTGATCTTGCCCTTCATTGTGCATTATGTTCCGCTTGTCCTCGAAGAGAGCTTGACCTCTGCTAGCGATAGTGAGGCTTGTTGTGTCGTCTTCTCTCTCGGCTACTATGAAAAGTTTTCCACTTTTCGTGAAACGACTCTCTTCTTTTTCTCCCTGACAACATTCGCGATGTCGTCGTAGATTTATTTAACGTCCGTATTCCAGTGCGTTGTCAGCCGCAGAGAAGATTGCGGCTTCGTGTCTTTCAAATATTCCTCTTGGCGATTCAACCACCTTTAGAGCACGAGCACACTTATGCCGGGTCACAGTGGTAAACTCCCAATCGATCTGGAGTTCCTCGACTGCGTTGCTTTTAAAATGGGCCTTTCAATTTTACCGCCAATATATATGCCTTAAAGGGTACTGTTTTGAAATTGAAGACTGTTATGTGAACATTGTGGCACATGTAATATTGACCGATACCACATACTGCAATGCAAGGAAATAGAAGCTGGTTCAATGCATGCAGTAGTGAAAGATGTTATTAGCCGATATGAATTTTAGGTAGCATCTACCAATTTCTGGTGAAATAAACTTATATTAATATAATTTTACCACCAGATCAATACATTCCGCGGTGTCGATACTTGGTATCTTATCTTACGAATTCTAAAGAAGGATTGACATGGGTTACAGTGTCTGATTGTCTCAGGTATTCCCGCAACTTTGTAGAGCCTTAAATATTTATCTATGATAATCGCAAGTATATTTCTAGTTCAGCAGCTCCACTGCTCACTGTGCTAGTTCAAATGATGCAGTACTGTAATCTTATATATTAATTTTCAACAATAAAATGTTTTTTAAATAATATTTTTATAGATTATGTACAGCCGTCATTAAATCCTCCAGACAAGTTACGTCAAAACTTGTGGGCGCTGCTACGGATGCAATGTGCAGTTCTAATGCATTATTTTTTTAATTTTATTACATTTTTGTGCATTATTTTTCTAATAATACTTGCAGACGAAGTAATGGCTTTTCCGCCTCTTCCAGCGTCATCGCAAGCACTCAACATATCATTGACGTGGAGTACACGCACGTATTTAATAATTAGCTTCTACTAACTGCTACTAAATAGGCGGCATTGTTTATCAAAATAATTACACGTAGGGTATCAACATATGCATTTAGTGTAAGCAATTGCTACGGCGGTTGACGTCAAGGCCTAAGCGACTACAACATTTTCAAGAAGAAGTTTTGACGTCACATATTTAGATTTTGAGTTTGTCTTTAAAACTGTAACACACTGTAAACTTCTTGAGATGCTGCCTAAGATTGGCGTTGGGACCAAAATAGTTCCTGAATTTCATTTAAATAATGGTTTTTAAAGCATCGCATCTAACGGCTAGATGACTTGCTACGTGAGCGGACATTCTATATACGTGTTCGTGATGCTCTGTCTGAGAAGGCTAAAGCTACCTCCGGTTTCCCTTAAGGAACAGCCATTGGACTACTTATGTTTATCCTTTACATCAATTTGCTAAAGCATATTATTTCTACCCAAGTGCTGTATAAAATCTACGCAGATGACGTATTCACAATATATGTAAAAGCGATAAACTGCTGGACACGACAACCGACGGAAAGCGGCAAGTTTTACATGTGATCTGTCTCTCTTGTTCTGGAACTGTCGATGGCAACGTGCGTTGTACTTCATTTTGGCTGTAGAAATGTGCGATACAATTACTCCATTAGTGACTGTCTCCTTGCTCTAAAAATACTGTTAACAGTGGTGAAATTACGTCTGTTAAAATTAAGTACATCCATTAAGCTCATTCATACGTAGATATGCACATATTCGCACTAAAAACTATTTGAAGTGAACGTAATATTTTTTGTAGAATATGCAGCCCCAGTCTGGCATTCATGTTTAAAGAAAGATCAGCGGCCCCCAGACAAAATATTCAGTAAATAGTGACGCAATGATCCACACAAGTGTGGAGTCTCAAGTCATTAAGTCTAGCTTCCCAACATTGGAGGGATTAAGGAAAATGCATACTGAACTGATATTAAAGAGGTTACATTAGGCATACGACTGCGCGTAGCAAGAAAAACATTCATCCAAAGTTTGTAGTGACAAAACCAATTTTGCACTACATGTTGCCATGGAGAGTAACCCGCCAACTTCATATATATATATATATATATATATATATCCAGTTCGGAATCGAAAAATACGCCCGAACACGCATGCAGTGAGTCAAAAAACGTCCAAGCATCAATTCGAATAATCACGGCATGGGGTCTGGACCCTTCTAACGGCAGCAGATTTTGAAATATTCAGCATGATTTTACTAGTCAACAACAACCCAACGTATCAAATTGGTTCAAGACTAAGCTGTGTATATATTAACAGGAAAAGCGTTTGATAAGATCAGCCACAGTAAGCTTTTAACTAAGTAAGAAAAATGTGGCGGCCAAATTAATTATCCAATTAAATAATTAGAATTTTTCTGATAGGTCTTTTGCGGGAAGAGTAAATGAAACTTTAAGTGGATGCGCTCTTTGTTTCTCTGATGCTCTTCAGGGCTCTTCTAATGGACCAATTTTTTTATTGGGTTTTCATTTTATGTCTTAAGAATATATTGCGTATAGGCATTGTATACTTACCGTAAAATCAATGTGAGTTCTTAAAATAACCATGGCTTCGGACTTACACTTAATACGTATAATTAGCACGACCCAATCTACCACACCTTTATGCGACACAATGTTCAGATGATTTATCATAAAGAGACCGGAATTTCAACCCATTTGCGCCGTAGTTTAACTGTACTGTAAAATTCAGTATGTGCCCGGATGTAGACCAAAATATGATTTCAGCGAATACTTATCTATGATCTGTCTCGCACTAAGGTTCTAGACAGGTTCAGCGTTTGTAGGGGTCTAGCATTCACAATTAAATCAAGTCTACACTTAAAGCAGAAATGTTGTAGATCTATTAAAAATTTGACTCAGTGCAACAGTCTACTGAGAACAGATATGTACTTTTGACTTGTTGCTTTTTCCTCTGTATTTCTGGTGATTATGGAAAAATGCACCAAGTAGACAAATATAGTTAATTTGCTACAATGTATATACCTAGAGACTTAAGAAAAATATTGCAATTTACCGCGCATTTGCGTGTCAGTTAAAAGCCAGCCTACTGGCAAGTAGCGCCATCTCCAGTAATTTTTTGTATATCAAATTCGAGCCGATTCTCCTCTTCCTCTCAAGTCGATTTGAGAAAGTGCCGCACACAGGCATGTCGGTAGCACAATATTTTACCCCAAAATTTGGCTGCGTACAGTCGTTTTGTACAACTTCTAGAGAGGATTAAGTGCGATGGGTGTACTACAGAACCCCTACCAAAAGTTTGCACTGCGTTTAGCAAAAAGAGCTTTAAAGCGTCTGTGGTTGCTTTACCACTACAACTTGCCAACACGCAGGGCCTTTATCGCTGTATCTGGCGTCAAGCTGATAAACCTCGCAGCTTATTCACCTAACTTGACATCGTGCGATTATATCTTCTTTCTACAAAAATGAGAAAATGATGACTCGATATATCCAAATATATATATATATATATATATATATATATATGGCGTTATGGTTTACCTTGTATTCTTAATGAGTATTGGTCAAAGAAAATTCAATGAACAACACGGATCAAACCGGCTGCACTCCGGTAGGTGTTTGCATATATATGCATAATTTTCTTTGGCTCATAACGGGGTGTAAACAATTGTCCCCCAGCGCTATATATATATATATATATATATATATATATACATATATATGCATATATATGGACATTTAAAAATGTTATATATATATATATATATATACCTCTATACAATTTGCGAACATTTGAAAAAAAAAGCGGAAAGTTTTTGCCCGCATATAGAGAGTCGACACCTCGATTGATGTAATAACTAAATACTTTCCTCGTATAGGTTATAATTCAGGTAAACCGAAGTTGTATCATCAGGAACGACTACACGCCAAATTGAGTCATGAGTTCAGTGCCGGAGATGTCACAGAAACTTGGCAGTCTTCTAGCAAAACGTTGCGTAAAGTGTTGTCACCTAAAGTACGTGGAGATTTGACTCCACGTGTTTTGGCTGCTATTGCGCAGACGAGCTATTACAGAGTCCTCCTTTCCTCAGAGATTTATCCAGAGTCACTGGGAAAAGCGATAAAATTGATCTAGATTCAAAACGATTTCCTGGTCTATTTCCCTGACGCACATGCGAGAACGTCAAGATTTGGCTTAATGCTCTTCGAATGCGAATAGCGTTTCAATCTGAATTAGCGACGGTTTGGTCCTGTACATTCCTGATGATACGTATATGGCGTCCAGATAGCCTGACGATTGGCACTGGCAGAACCAAAGAGGGATGTGCTAACAGAAACTTGATGTCAATGCTGTGGTTTCTTAACGAATGCTGTATTATGTTCTATTTATTAAATTATTATTATCTATTTATTTAATTATTCTCCAGACATATAGAGGAAAGGGTCCGTAAGGCGCTGATTGCCATTTACTCAATTGAGAATCCGCGACTCCTCTCACTGAGGACGGCTTTAAAGTTGTCTGACCTGAACCCCTACACCAAGCTACGCGATCGAACTTATTTGGGAACACCTAAGAGCTTCAAGCTGTGACGAACTCGACCGCCTGAAAGCAACGTATCTTAAACGGTTTATGGGCGTTCACCGAAGCAGCCGCAACCGATTGGTGTATCTGGCTTCGAGTACCCCACTGTTCACAGAAGACCTGCAGCGCCGCTTTAACCTGCGGTTAACTCTCCAGTATCAAGAGCACTTGCTAAAGTGGGAAGCTAAAATGTGTCAAGTGGACACTCATCAAGTGGAAGCTATGATGAACAACTCGTGGAAAAATGCCCAATACGAATTTCGCCACCTTATAATGCGTCATGCAATGCACGGTTTTTATCATGCAGAGTGCACGAAAGTTGGTTTCCATGAGGCAGACGAGCAGTGTACCTGACGGCACTGTGGATTAACTTGCTCAACCTATCATCTATTGCATTGTAGGAAACTTTCTCGTACAAAGTAGAAATAAAAAAATAGAAATATAGCAATTGTATTCCTGTTTAATATACTAGGTAGATCAAAAAGTTCATCATTCATGAACTATGGAATACAGGCAATAAATAGAAAAAGCCCACGTACACTCTATTATTCAGTGTAGTCCCTCTGAAGCAATGTGCACATATGTGCAACGATCCTGAATAGCTTTTATAAATAAGCAAAATATTATATATATATAAGCAAAATATTCAGGATCTTTAAACCCACGATACTCGTCTGCGGCGCATATCACATCATTCTGGTTTTATAAGCTCTTTCCGGAGAGCAACTTTTTGAGGTTTTCCAAACAGGTATTAGTCGTACGAGTTTTGTGTCCCAGAAAACGGTTGCCAAAACCTTTCCGGTCGAGATGTGCGTCCTTGGCCTAGTCGAAAGGCTTTTTCCCACTGAACTGGTTCTGGAGTGAAGTGGTGAATCTAAGTTTTGTCGGCGGCTACGAATCGAGCTAAAAAATGCTGCGAATTTCGTCTCAGAGGTTTGCATGCGTGTCAGTGTTTGCTCAATTCTTAGTTTAAACGGTAGCCACTTTGCTTTATTTTTTATATGCCTAAGTGCTGATGCAATACTGAATGATTTAAATAACATAGCTTTATTAATGAGTACTTGCAAATACACCCGAAAGCATACTGTATTATAGGTTATGCGCACCTCGTCCGCTATTTCGCGCTGCTCCAATCAGCGGTCAAGCATCGCACGTCTATAGACTTCTATCACAGTTTTCCCATTACCATAATATATTTTTTTTAATAAGACAATTTATTTAGTAAGGTACTGTGCATTGGTACTTTAGTTCCATAAACTGCCTTACTTGGCTATCTAAGTTAAATGTATGTTGCATTTAAGCGTTCAAAAAACTGTTCAATCACAGCACGGTACTCGTTTTGCTCCGTTATCACTGGAGTGTCTAACATGCTATATTTGAGTGGCCTTCCAAAGACGCAGTTCGATACAAATTTATGTGACACTTATTTTTGTTGCTTTCAAAGGCTGTAGTCAGCGAGATCTTTTTGAACTTTCACCTATATATATATATATATATATATATATATATATATATATATATATATACAGGGTCATTTATCTTGTTGTGCACGCATTTCGAGGTTTGATAGAACTCGGCAAGAAAATAAGTTTTTCCCATGGAGGGAAGACGTGGAAACGTCTTGTTTTGGAGAGAGAGTAAAGTTTATAAAAGTAGTTTTTCTGCCTTTTTTTCCTACATAGTTGTGCGAAATCTCTGTTTGCGGGAGAACCAGTCAACGCATGAAGGAACCGATTACACCGGCGTGTTTGGAGGAAAATTCTGCACAACGGAAGACACTTCACTAGCTTGCGTAGCAAAAAGCTAATACCCAGATTAAGGAAAGTCATGAAAAGTCGATATTTTACGTTAACGCCTTTTCATGAAAAATCGTAAAATTTTTCCATTGCGACCCCACGAAAAACCACCCTCACGCAATAGCAAATTTAATGCCCATCACTTTCGTATCAAGGTGATGGTGCTGCGTTACGTAGTTGTCAAGTCAATAAGCTTTTTCGACAGTCATAGTTGTTATGTTTTACGTGCAAGTTTTCACGTTCAGAACCGTAAAAATTTGCCAAGACGTTTCCGCCCCCTCCTTCCACTAGGAAAATTTATTTTCTTGTTGAGTTCTACCAAACCTCAAAATATGTACCTAACTCTCTCATACGCCCTATGGAAATATGCATGCCTTCGCTTTCGATATGGCTATCGAAAAAGCTTAGTGACTTGACAACTACGTAACGCAGCACCATCACCTTGATGCGAAATTGATGGGCATTAAATTTGCTCTTGCGTGAGAGTGGTCTTTCGGACGTACATTTTTGGTCGCAATGGAAAAATTTTACGATTTTTCATGAAAAGGCGTTAACGTAAAATATCGACTTTTCATGACTTTCCTTAATCTGGGTATTAGCATTTTGCTACGCAAGCTAGTGAAGTGTCTTCCGTTGTGCAGAATTTTCCTCCAAACACGCCGGTGTAATCGGTTCCTTCATGCGTTGACTGGTTCTCCCGCAAACGGAGATTTCGCACAACTATGTAGGAAAAAAAGGCAGAAAAACTACTTTTATAAACTTCACTCTCTCTCCTAAACAAGACGTTTCCACGTCTTCCCTCCATAGGGAAAACTTATTTTCTTGCCGAGTTCTATCAAACCTCGAAATGCGTGCACAACAATATGAATGACCCTGTATATATATATATATATATATATATATATATATATATATATATATAATATGCATACCCTATATGCACATGCTATATATATATATATATATATATATATATATAGTAGGTTAATAAGCTTCATGTTAGTAACCGGAACAAATGCAAACAAAGGCAAATTAAGTATACCCCAGATTACTTAGTGGCGCTCAGAGAATCCTAACCAGCATTTATCTAGAAACGACTACATTGTGGCTCTCATCTGGCCTTTATTCTGAGGTATGCATATTTTAGGCTAAAATAACAAATAAAATCACATGTGGTAACAATAATAATGCTATAAGTGTGGCACACACGATACGTAAGTAATACGTCAACAACTCAAACAAGACACGTAAATATGAATCTTAGCAAACTGCTCTTTACCTTACTCCTTACATTGATTTGTCACGGCACAATCCGGATTATTCGAATGATGAACGCCAAACGATTAAAACGCTGATTGGTGCGCGCAAAGGAGTCAACGAAATCACGCATGGAATGAAAGACAACATGTTTACCCGGACGATTTTTGTTTTTTGCCGTTCTTGTTGTTCTTGTTGTTAGTTGTGCTAAACTGTCGCTGTTGCTTCGAGGCCAATTTGCTTGTTGGGGCATCCGTGGATGCCCTCCTGGATGGCGGCAGCCACTACGGTGGCAAAGGCGATGAGAACAACGAGACAAATACTATATCAGCGAAAAACACACCTGTCGGTAATTCTGAAGATGGCTACAACAACAACAACAACAACAACGCCTCCAACCACACCACCACCACCAACAACAACAGCAACGGCATTCACAACAACAACAGCTATGACTTTAACAGTAGCGCCAACAAAAGCGCATTTGCGTCGCGAGAAAGCGTTCCCCGCTAAACTGACTGTCGCGTTAAATTACGTCTAAACAGCAGACTGTTCGGAGACGGGTTTCATGGGCAGTGCAGCGCCGGCAACCAGCCAATTTAGCAATGAGATGCGCTTCTTGCTTTTCATTGGACAGGTTGAACTGGTGGCGGTAGAGGCAGGACCGCTATCCTTTGTCACCCCTTCGAACCGGGCCACGTACCGGCGACTGGGTAAATGGCAAAGAAGGAACACAGAGACATTCGGTCGCCCACCCTAGATGGACGTTAGTTGCAGACAAGCCCATAGAAAGAACGAAAGCTTAAAAAACCTGAGCTTCATGTCTGATTGAGCCCTTTAAACTCTAGTTTTTCTAACTTTGGCTGAACACGTCGAACTAAACTGAGAGTACTTGCATCCGCGTGCAGACGTACTTGTGTGCTACGTACGTTCGAACTCTGACTAAGTTTATAACAAAACGTTGCCTTAATACTTGTCGACCATCGTTTACAATTTGCGCGCCGTCTTCATCTTCTTTGCTTTGCAACATGCTGCACATTCTATCTACTATTATAGTCTTTACAACAACAACTACTACTAAGATTTTACATAATGTAACGCTACACGTCAGTAGATTCCGCAGAAGCTGAAGTAAATTAACTCATTCATTCAATTCGGTCAACCAAGGCTCTGGAGGAAAAGGTGCACAACGCTGTTAGGGATTTGCAATAGTGTACAAAACAAAAACAAACGTCGTTCGACGACGAAAAGCTTTTTTGTTATTTGACTGAACGTGCCACTTCGCTAGTTAAGGTAACTAGAGTTGGATTTGCCGTTAAAGTCTTATATTTATATGATTCCCAGGGATGCTGCACATAAGGGAAGCACGCGCTCTTACGACAACGCAATTCAAAGAGCATACCCAGTCCAATTACTAAAAATGTATGCACCGTTATCTATTAGAAAGTCATGTCAAAATGGGCTTCTACAATTACATATACGCATGGTCGTACGTAGAGGAGGATTGGTCTAGCTTATGCAGCTCTTTAGGAGAGATATTTGGAACCGAATATATGTTACGCACAATGGCCAGGCATCTTCTGTCAACACAGCCTTTACACACTTGCTTACAGCGAATTAAACAGATAATTGTAACGTTGCTACTATTGCTAATCATAATAAGTTAAAACTGATATTTTATGTTTAGCTAGTAGCCTGCAGACGATCCAGAACTAAAATCATAGTCTGTTAGCAGCTGATGTCCCTTTTTGCGGCTAGTCGGGGAAACGTTTTTCGGCCAAAAAAAGCTGGCACAATTGTTAATGTAGCTTGAACTAAACAATCGTTACGCGCACGTGAACACTTCGTAGATGGCGCTGCTACCTGAAGTAAGTTATTAGAAAAAGCTTATAGATGATTTTCAAATGCCAAACATTGTTCGGGCAGGTCGAGAATTTTCAAGAACGTAAACATTATGATAGTATTATTTCAAATCATACCGTACAGTACCATACAGTATGGATTTGTAGCCGATGTTAAGTCCCGCGACTCCATCATCCACGGTTTTTTAGACATTTCAATATCGCATCTGATTACGAAACGTGAACATGAACATCGTTCAACGACGTAAATCGAATCGGCGGAATCCAATTAGGTGACAACCATGACTAGCGCGCATTAGCCCCCTAGACCACATTGCCCCACGATTCGCACCCTACTGCCAATTGACGATTCCTCTACGATTATTCTCCTTCCTCGGTGGATAGCTGTTCATTCTGCACACCCGTTAATATCATGTGCTGGCTCTACCTCTGTACAATCGGCTTTATAAGCAAGCGTCGGCGTCCGTAACGGAGCACGCTTTATGGGTGAAGTGCTCGTAACCAGCTACCTGATCGCGGTGTCACAGTCGGTCGTCCTGTACCAGGTATGAATCTTACCTCGTCCGGCGCACAATCTGTTGAGGTATTCCCTACCATGGTTCTTCTTTATTATCTGAAACGTTTGTGGTCGCACCCACGACCCTCGCTCGACCATCTTGCTTTCAGGTGGCGCAACCACACGTGAAACGCAGAGGGGCGGTTTGTGTTTCACGTCTGTTCGAGCTGTCGTTTCTGGGCCTGGTCACGCAGCTCCCCGTAAGATCTTGCCGTCCCATAGTCCTCCTATTGCCCTAGCAAAACTCGGAATTGAATTTCTGAGCCGTGCAGCTGACGAGTGTGGCTTGTGATGTGCTGCTGTGAGACCCTGGTATTACCTATTTTCTTAAGGCTTCGTAGAAGTCATGAGGACTATTGTTGTTATATACTGATGATCTAGCAGAGTGTTAGCCTGTGGAAGGTAAAACAGTGTGCGTCACCGTTTTACCCCAAAATTGATTATAAAGTGAACGATCCGGTCCCCCCAGTATTCCCAGTATTCCTATTATGCTCCAGGGCTCTTGTGACAAATCGGTCGCTTAACCTGGTGCACCAAAGAGCTTTTCTGTTAGGCCCGCTATTCGGAATAGTAAGCGCTCGTGTATTGCCGCCTCGGTGTCTCGACTCATTTTCGGCCACCAAGAGAGACCAATTCGCTTATTTTTTTTCAATTTTTTTTTTCAACTTGCGAAGCTTTGATTTTTTTCATCTTGCGAACTTTGATTCAGCAAAGAATCAAAGCTTCGCAAGTACTAGGCCGCGCATTCAAAAATAGTCAGATCTCAGCTTCAGCGATTTATAATAATTTTTAGACAAGCTAACAAACCTATAGGGGGTGAGAACCAACCTTTATGAAAACTAACGTTTTTAGATCTTTTTTGACGGTGTTAAGTCTAGATCAGGAATCCCAACCTACAAATGGCAATACTCAAGGAGAGTCATATTAGCCTCTACAGAAATATATATCTTTAATAAAGTTAAAAAAATTTAAATCCACTAACCGCCAGATCTTATTACTCCAATGCTTTAAAGGGAACGCACAATTTTCCCACATACGGTTTAGCCGAATTTCCTAATTGCTTATATAGTCAACTTATGACCGGTTAGCCAATCCTCAATTGCTTGTATAATACTAGACAAAATTGTTGTTGACGATTATTTAGGTAATTATCATCAGTGAGATTATTAGATGTGAAATTACATGGTTTTACAAAGAGAAAATTTACAGACATGCAACCTATTGACATGACACAAAGGTGGGCAACAACTATTTATAACAATAGAGCTTTGCCTGTGTATATTTTAATTGTTCTCAAACGTTTGACAGGGTTAATCACTCGAAGTTTTCAGCAAAATCTAGTATTTTATGGCCAAATTTCTGTAATATCCGATGATTCAAATTCTCTTAGAAGCTGTTCCTATTGAGTTCGAGTAAACAGTAAGCTGGGTGCCTCCAAAGCAGTTCCCTTGGCTTTATTTTATTATGCATTTACATCTTTATTAGTCTTCGACAAATAGTACGCATCATTATTTGTCGCAAGATGTATTCCGATAATCTTAAATGTTAGAATTACTTCGGTTCTAGTTTATTCTTTTGCATAAACATAACCCAAGTATGATAATGTTCATAGAAAAAAGGAGCGGCAAAACAATTGATCACGTTCTACAGAGGCGCAATGATAACGACATGATGTATATTATACGTAACCAACCGAGGCACATTTATCATATTTATTTATATATATATATATATATATATATATATATATATAGTGTGATGATAATCAATACAATGCGTTTGCACAGTCGGCAATATATATATATATATATATATATATATACACACACACTGACGTAATACCACAAGTATCCCGGTATGTAAATTAGGGGGTCACCAGGTTTTTAGTAGGTTTGAGAGTCCCACACTATCCAGACCAAAGGTTGTGCGTTATGCAATTTTGTTCCTGGCCCCTGTAATAATAATTTATACACCTTAGGTAGCAAACCCGTAGGCATTGTACGCGCATATATATCCTCACTGTTGGTGGTAGCGTAAGTTCCGGGCAATAACGAGAAATGACTAGCAAAAAGATAAACTCTATCATCATTGCTGATACCACTATGCAAGCCCGATTTTATGAAGAGTAACATTCAGAGTTTTTCAGCCGTGTATTAACGTATCTAAAGGACGAGCCTACGTATTTAGAATCGAGGTTGGGCTTTGTTTATATTTTATTTATTTTGGCAGTTTCAGCCAGAGCGGCACCACAAATGCTTCGAAGGCACTCCGGATCGAGTTGATTGACAGATATGGCTGTGCGGCAGTGAGCTGTGACCGCTAACCGCCGACTGCCAGCTTTCGTATCCTAAAGTGTCCTCTTCCCTTGCCTCATACACCCCACTCCCACCTTAAATCCCCCGCAAACAAACGGTCCTGCCTCCAGTCTTACAGCGTCAGCTCGAATTACAAGCCGCTGCCGTTTCTGCTTGCGTAACAAACGTCAATTAGCTAAACTCGTACATGTAATACAGGCTAGTTACACGTTCGTTTAACACCGACGATAGAAAGCGGAGTACACAACATATGCGAAATATATATATATATATATATAGAAAATATTGTGATGATTTATTAATCATTTACAATACGTTTGCACACTCGGCAGTGCTCGCATTTTATATATATATATATATATATATATAAATATATGTATGTATATATATATATATATATATATTTATATATAATATAAATAAATAAATATATATATATATATATATATATATATATATATATATATATATATATATATATATATATATGCTGTTACTCGTTTTTCGATTTATGTATCTGACGTGAACGTCGTGAGTATACAATGATAAGCTTACTTAGACTTTTATCCACTGCTCACAAATGTCACTTAATGAAACAATCGACATACACTTCACAAAACATCAGAATCCATCACCCAACACATTTGAATTTAGGCATATTGTGTACCCACAATAGTAAAGCCATATTAAAAATTCTATAACATCTAATAACTTATAATCCAAAGTAGGTTTAATTAACACAACTATGCATAAATGTTAAGCCTCACAGGCCCGCTGTGCATCCACAACTGCGCACGGCCCAGGGACAACCTCGACGCCGGTTTGCGCAGCATAGCGGAATCACGGCTGTAAAAGCTCTTACAAATTGGCAATTTATACCGTACGAAATCGTTGGCCTTTCGTATGTGTTTTTTGGTTATACATACACATACACCTCGTCCTATGGTGTGGATTAACACATAAATATAGTATTTAGTTACGAGACTTTTTAATATTGCGTCCGAATTTATTTAAATCAAATACGATCGTCGTTACTACCATACGTTTTCAGCACTAAAATGATCAATTCCACCTTGTTCCGCACACTTCCAATAATTGAAGATTAATACTAAGCGAATAACCGCTTAACAATATTAGGATAATCAAAATATCGTTGCAACTATGCTATTTGGTGACGCCGCAGATTAAAGTAAACTATCGTATTTATTATTATTACATCACCTTTCGGTATTCTTAATTACATTGCGTTACACCTGTTCATAAGGTCTCAAAAGCATTCGTTTCTCTTAATATTAAGCATATATATGGTATGTTGTATACGCATCTGTCACCGACCAAAGACCCAGATAGCTGGCGCTGACCGACATGTCTTATGCTGATATTTGGTGCAAATGAGGCCGCTGATGTAAAGCAACACTCGTCGGAAAGGTTATGGAACCCAGTGCAACAATGTAGGCACAGTTTGCGGTGGAACCCATGGGCAGAGAAGTGGGTGAAATGTGACGCTGCTCGCAAAGCGGTTCTATGCGTTGTCCAACAATGCCGGTGTTTTGTAGAACGCTTTTGGCACATCTCTCATCTTCTGCTCAAAGTGTCTACGGAACTCTTGCAGTGACGTGGTAATCAGAGCTTGACCTACTATAAGTTAGCCTATTTTGTGCGTTTTTCGAAGGCCCAGAACTCTCTTAAGGAACTATAAGCTAAGCGTATAGGTGTTCCCAGACTAATGTGATACCATATGATGCCACCGAGGCCACTTTTTGGTTGAACAGTATTAGAGCTGTCTTTACTGAGAGTTTCCGTGGAGCAGGTATTGAGGTCATGGCGACGATGCTGCTATTAATTCGCTGAGACATGTGGGCTGAAAAAGATGTATGTATAATAAACTACTCGTACTATAACTGTTTTAAAAAATAAGATCTTGGCGAGCTCTTAAGACTGCGGTGCCTTCTCAGTGCGGTTCCAGCTCAGACGGTGAGTTATTTGGAGGATAATTGCAGTAATGAGCCATAATTGATCTCAGAAGCTCAAAGACAGCGATGTGATAATACCAGTGACACTGCATAACATGTTTAAGTGCACGTGAGTCGTCTTTGGGAATCCTTTGTCCGATCATAACGTTTTCTTCATTATCGCCCCGTAGAAAAACCATAACTCATTGTGTGCGCCCCAGCGATTTAAAACGGGCCCTAATTTGTTAGCGTCACTTCGTGCGTTCAAAGCATTTGTAGAACTTAACTTTTTTTAAAGCAAAATAAAATTACAAGACAAATCAGAAGTTTTTCAAGGTAGATTTCAAAAATATGCAATCAACTTTAAGTTGTTTTGGAAGTTTTCGATTATGAACCTTTGTCTTTACGAACTTGATTGATAACGTAGTGTATATATTTCATTGTCATTTTTGAGTGTTTTCATAGAAGTGCCCAACGCGCCCACAATATTTTTAAGAGTTTCTACACATACCGAGAATATATATATATATATATATATATATATACCTATAGATATATATTTGTTTTTGTTTTAATACTACTATCAGGACAAGCCACCGCGTTTACAGAAGCTCCGACTATGTCTTTCATCACGCATTTGGTCAGTTTCCCTTTTAGTTTCTCTGTTCGTTTTTGGCCCTATTTATGTAAGTCTTATCTGTAACTGTTACTTTGTAACAGCCGCAGTAGCACATACTTTGAAGCCTTTTGTCCGTCTGAATAATTTTCTATCGTGAGGTATCTTTGGTTTTTATAAACCTCTTGCTCCTTTGACAGTTAAGTACACAATCACTTCGATCGTTAAACAAAAATTATTCCTAATAAACACAAGCTCTTACTTAGCACGTGCTTTTACAATGCGCACAGTTTGATCAATTGTTTATTTGCTAACTATCAGCTGGGGTCATGGTATTGATTACATAAGGTGACCATACGGCTTTTTAACGTCATTCTGAAAAGTATTGCGAAAAATGGCATAACTAACAGCATGTGGTTTGCACAGTTTCACACAAAATGCACAATATATATATATATATATATATATATATATATATTTATATATATATATATATATATATATATATATATATATATATATATTTATATATATATATATATATTCCAATTTGCATGACAAGTATTTTGACATGACAACGTATAGAGAGAGCTTTATAATATAGTATCTAAAATAAAATAGCACATAACATGATTTAATACATCTTTATTTCACAATCGGCCTTGGACTTGCAAGTTGTTAAGTCGATCCAGGAGCGGCTAGTGTGCCAGACAAACAACGTTAAAGAGCACGCGCGACTGAGAGCCGCAATTCATCCGATGAGCGGAAAATGACTGCCTGAGGCCATTCCCTCACCGCAGTTGGGGACGGAGCTGGACAATACCACACTCCGCATCGTCTCCGGCCTGCTTTTGGGGGAATCAGTCTGCTTCGCACATAATTGTGCAACTGGTGAATTACCGGTGTCTTCTACGGATGAGCATGCTCTGGCTTGAAAGAGAAGCGCCGATAGGTTCTCAAGGCTTCGAGCGACGTAATTCACCGGGCAATGCCGTTAGCCCACCCACCTGCAGTCAAAGAGCCGGTCAGTCTATTAGCCAACAGCCAACTGCGTCTGGACGGCTTGACCATAGTTCCATGGAATGAATGTCGCTGCCTTGTGTACGACGTCACCGTGTCTTGCACGTTGGCCGCTTCGTATGCTCGCCATACCAGCCGAGAGGTCATAGCAGCCGCTCGCCTTGGTGAAGATCGCAAAATGGCAACATATCGTGAACTGGAGCAAAACTTCATCGTTTAAGTAGTTGCCCTCAAGACGTTAGGCCCAATGGGAAAAATCACAAGGAGCTTTCTGACGGAGCTGTGATCCAGAGTCGCTGCGTCAACCGGCGATAGAAGGGCATGGCATTTCTTGCTACAAAGAATATCGGTTAAAAATCAAAAAGTGCTGCATTCATAACTGGTCAATTGCCCACGGCCAAGGGCCTCTCCTTTCTGCCGTAGCCGAGTCGAACCGGTGTCAATAATCTACGTGCAAACTAAAAGACTTAACTAAATTTTAATATAAATATTTATACGCATATATACATAACTGGTGCCAACACGTTTTACAGACCAATTCAAAAAGACTATAATCGTATTCACATAACTGATTGAGTGAAAGCTATAAACAATCGGCAACAGACGATTGCCACAATATTGTCTGCTCTATTCCAGATCGCTTTTGGCCTTTATGTTATATCCACCATGCCCAAAACGTTCAATATTAATCGCCGTACAAGGAATTCTACCGATTTGAACTCAGCAATAAATATATATATATATATATATATATATATATATATATAAATGCCATTCCTCTGTGAGTCTTGAGCACGTATTCAAAAGTGGATTTTAAATCACAGAAAACAACTCTTAACCGTCATAAAATAAGAGTATTTTTATCAAATGAACAATAGTGATGAAATTAAATTGGAAATCTTGAACGCATGTTTCAGGTGTGCCTTAAGACACGCATGTTTCAGTGTGTGTAAGACAGTGCGTCTTACAATATTTGTCAAAAGTGTCACAACCATTCAGGATACCATTACCCACCACGCAAATAAACCGTTGAAAGCTTTTGTCGGAGTCACAGCTTCGGGCATTTGGGACACTGACTCTTCTAACCGGCTGATTTGAAAGCGAGTGTTGCATTGCTCAAGCTTCGAGTCAACAGATCACAGTCGTTATGTCAGGAGAACATTGCAAACGTAAATATTTAGGTGGCGGCGCATCCGAAGCTACATGTGCATCCCACCTTGCGGAAACCATTGCGCTAAGAAATCAGTCGGGTATTCTTACGGGTTCTGCCCTCACGCGTTCGAAACCTTGGGTGCTCCTGGCGTTCGAACCTGGCAGCTAATCCGGCGGAAAGTCGGCACCTGGTTGAACCTGTCATCCGGTGACAGCATGTCGTCGTTCTTACTTAAACAGCGTTTGGATCTTGACAGACAACGTGAAAACGCCGTCCCCGTAAGGATCACACTTCTGAAGTGGTCTTAGCCTGGCTTAAACAACACGGCCACGTTAGGCACATTGGCTTAGCTAATCCTTCGTGATTTGCGCAACATAGATATAATAAAATATAAAAAAAAGAACTATTAACGCAATTAAAAACGTTTATAAACGTGGTAGCCAAGGTGGTATTATAACAGACGTATATAAACCATTATACAAAATAACATATACACATGTAAATGCACGCGTGTATTTAAATACGTATTCATATGTACAACCGATTTGCAACCAATCTGCAAATCTCCAAGTAGTAAGATATAATAAAATGACAAATCGCAAATTGCTAGAAGGCACAGGTGACACCAAACGTAATCCTGTCCCCCCAGAGCTTTGACTAAGCATGCGGACATATATGCTTTATCAACCACGGTTTGTTTACCTCACATTGCTTTACTTCACCTCCGCATTACTCTACCTAATCTGGCTGTCTTACATATAGAGAGAATTGCCGGGCACGCTACAACAAAGTATCTGTCACGTCCTCTTAGTTTCTCATGCATTTGCATCATTTATCGGGTTGAGGAAAACTCTTCCTACTACAAAGTAAGTACGGTCGTATGTGCCTCCTGTAATAGAATTGCTTCCTTATGTACCGTATGCCTGACAGCAGTGTAAATCGATTAGAATAGATCTAGCGTGAAGGCTCTGTCTAGCGCGTACCCCAGTGCACAATGACGCTATAGAATAAGGTTTATATATATATATATATATATATATATATATATATATATATAGATATATATATATATATATATATATATATATATATAATTATTTACACAGATATACTTGTGTAATTGATTATGTATTAATGATTATATAAATATATATATATATATATATATATATATATATATATATAATTATTTATACAGATATACTTGTGTAATTGATTATGAATTAATGATATGCGGCAAGTAAGTTTCGATCACTATTACAGTTGTCTAAGCTAACATCGCTTTGCTATGGAGCTACTAACCGAGGCCAGTCGATTTAACTTCATCTACATAGCCCGATCTGCGCAGATCTATCCTTTATGACCAATGATAATGATATGTCACTATCATTCATAAGGTGACCGGAAAACCCTCCGTGGTTTCCCGTAGCTCACTTCACGCTAAACCGGCTATCTGTAGTCGCCGATGATTGCCCGATGCTGCTGGTCTTAACGCATAGAAAGAGTTCCCGGGTAACTTTACATATTGCATTCTGCCTAAATCTAGAAAAGTCTTTCACAGATGGGTCGAGAGATTAAAGGCAAGTGTAGACTCAAATCAGTGTCCAATGGGTAATACGTATATATATATATATATAAAGTGCATTGCAAAAAATTAGCAACTCATGTTTTTTGGTGATAATTTCCATTTCGGTCCATACAAAAAATAAAAACAGTGTTGCAAAATATTTGCAACAATATGTAAAAGATAGTCGATACTACAGGAATTGGGGCATATGCTGAGCTCGGTCATACAGTAACTGTTGCAATCAGATTAGGACGGCATAGAAGCAACCAGATTAGGACGGCATAGAAGCAACCAGATTAGGACGGCATAGAAGCAACCAGATTAGGACGGCATAGAAGCAACCAGATTAGGACGGCATAGAAGCAACCAGATTATGACGGCATAGAAGCAACCAGATTAGGACGGCATAAGAGCACCATCAGCAGATTCTTACACCCTGGAGTGAACCAAAAGTGCAGATCTAACAGTCGGCGTAAGCCGGTTTTGACTATTGGAGATTGGCGTAGGATCATACAATTGGCTACTTATGACCAAATGCCTTCTCCCAGGATCAGGACCACTTTAGAAGTGCCAGTGCACCGATCCACAGTGTAGCGAGTGTTAAGTTGTGACAAAAACGTGCGATACGCAGAAAGGAAGCTTCTGCCGCGACTGCAACCAAAGCACATTGTCGCACGGCGTGAATTTTCGCATAGATACCAAACTTGGGATAACGAGTCGAAAAACATCGTCTTCTCGGATGAAAAGAAATTTACTCTTGATGGCCTTGACGGCTGTCAGTACAACTTACGGAAGGAACCTAAATGGTCCTCGAAACGTGTGGCCGGTCTGTGAAATATTGGGGCGCGGTTGGATATAATGGGAGGTCTCATCTAGTCGCGATTGGGGACCGAAACAATTCCGACAAGTACCAGCGTATCGTCGGTTCCCAGTTCAGAAGAATTGGGGACCTGACGTAGTTTTTCAACAAGACAACGCCACGTTTCATACCTCGGCTAGCAATATTGCCTTTTTTCAAGAACAAGGAGTGCCACTTCCAGACCTGAATCCCATCGAAAATCTTTGGGGACATTTGGTAAAGCAGATTTACGCAAATGGTCGTCAATATGATAATTTGTCGGATCTCAAAGAAGCTGTCCAGCAAGCATGGACTGATATTCCACATTCGTATTTAACAACAGCTCATTAACTCCATGAAAGACCGAGTTTACGATTTCATTCAGAAAAAGGGGACGAACCCCCGTTTTTAGAATAGAATATGTAATATCAAATAAGTCATACAGCCCTGCTAAAAATCAAATACTCCGTAAGGCGTTATTGTTGCTAATATTTTGCAACACTGATTTTTCACACTTTTTAATTTTTTGTATGAACCGATTGTGAGATTGCAACGAAATTAACACCATGAACACCACCACTCGTGATTCGTCATGTACATCATGCCCTTAAAATTTCAAGCAATTCAAATAAATCAAGTCCCAATTATCAGTAAAAAAGGTTGCCATTTTTTACAACGCACTATATATATAGTTATTCTTCCTTTTTTCTACATCGTTGTGCAAAATCTACGTTTGCGGGAGAACAAGTCAACGCATGAAGAAACTGATGTCGGCCTGTTAGTAATAGGTGAATAGCCAGATTAAGGAAGATTAAAAAGTCGATATGTTGTTATGTTTCATGATAAAACTTTTACGTACAGAACCGTAGTTTTATTTTACGGCCAAAAATTTGCCTAAAGGACTTTCCTTGAGCAATAGAAAATGTAATGTTCATCATTTTCGTAAAATGGTGGTGCTGCGTTAAATGTTGCCGAGTAACTAAGCTTTTTCGATAGCCATATCAAAAGCAAAGGCGTGCATACTTGTTATTATTTTGGCCTGCTTCAGCAAGGGTGTATAAGAAAATTACGTACATATTTTGAGCTTTGGTGGAACTCAGCAACAAAATATTTTTCTTCTATTGGAAAGACGGGGCGGAAACATCTTGTAAAATTTCACTGCTCTGAACGTGAAAGCCTCAACGCTAAACATAACAAATATGGTTGTCGAAAATGCTTAGTTACTCGGCAATTACGTAACGCAGCATTATCATTTGGTACGAAATGATGGGCATTAAACTTGCTATAGCCTGAGAATGATCTTTTGGGAGTAAATGTTTGGTCGTAATGGCAAATGTTTACGGTTCTGCACGTAAAAGCTTTAACGTAAGACACAACAACATATCGACTCTTTATGACTTTCCTCAATATGGCTATTCACCTTCCGCTAGCTTGCGTCGGATGTCAGGTGCATTCTGAATGTGTCGGGTGTCATTCTGAATTATGCAGAATTTTGTGTTGTCACCCCCCTCCCTCCTTCCATAGGAAAAAAGTATTTTCTTGCCAAGTTCTACAAAACCTTAAAATAAACACATACGGTTGTGATATACCCTGTAATATATATATATATATATATATATATATATATATATATATATATATATATATATATTTCAAGTTGGGCCGGTTGGCCAGAAGAAGATAAGACTGTCAGCTCGAAAAAACAAGCGCGGCCAGCTCCTTCGTTGTAGATGTTCGAAAATTGCTCAAAAATACAGATGACTATATGGGCCATATTAGCATAATCATAGCAATAATTGTTGTAAAGTATTGCTCACGCAGTTCCCAGTTGAGTGTGGGGATGGGGACATGATTGTTTTTTTTTTGTGAGTTGGAGCCCCACACTATTGGCCCACAGTTGCAGCTGAGCTTGCCCGCCGTGGCGTCCGTGTGTGCAAACCGCACTTTCCAGTTATTCCCTTCTCCAAAAAAATATAGGTTAAATGAGGTCGATCTCCATTAGTACTAAGACTGAATCCCTCTTTAGCTGTCGACGGCACGCGAGCATTTGATAATATAGAGGCCCCGCTGTCCGAGATGAGGCACTGAGATGCTTGGCTTCACCTGCCGTCGGAAACGAAGCCATTTAGATCCATTCGGACACAATCGTAGCAATAGCAGTAGAAGTCAAACTTGTTGTAGTAATAATCGTGCCAGTGATGGTGTTAGTAGTAGCAGTCAATGTCGTAACGAAGCTATAAGTAACCGGTAACAAAATGACTATTTACTTATATGCTTATTTCTGTGTCTATCGATGGACATCTTTCTTATTCTATCGCGTCTTCTTTCTCTTTCTCTCGCCTTCTCTCTGACAACTGCTATTTGTAGCCCCCCGTGTAAGTTGCGATCTAGATTAAACTGACCGCCGCTGCTGCTGCTGCTGACGATACTGCTACGGCAGTCGTAACTGGAAGCAGAAGGAGAGCAAAATTCCGCGTTTCCGTCCAAGGTCTCTCATTGCAGGCTGCACCCATACAGCAATGCGCTTCAATGTTCTCGTTGCTCGATCGGTTCTGCTATAGTCTGTCATGCAGAATCAAATAATGCAACGATTATCTATTTTTGCTGGCGGTCAGGTAGGAAAAAGCGCCACAAGAACTCACGCCACCTATAGAAAATATTGTGATGATTTATTATTCAATTACAATACGTTTGCAGTGGGTACAGACTGCAGTGGGCCCTGGTTGGGGCATACAAGCGTTTCGTCTTCACCCTAATTTTTCAACTAGGCAAGTAGCACTTGAACTGAAAAAGGTCTAGGCGCACACGAGAGCTATTTCGCCTTTCCTTGTTCAGGTCCAGGTTGCACATAGCTTGTACGTTCTACTTGAAGTTTAACTCCAGCCTGCAAGTATTTGAAGTCAAGATGGATCCAACGGTATAGCTCGCACTGAGTATGAGGGCTGTGGCTAACCATTTTTCTACTGGGCCCTTTAATCAACTCGTTTTGCTGACAGGCAGAAAAAGCAATTGCATTCTTATGCTTATTTTTAAAAATGTCTGTGCAAGTATGCATATATATATGTATATATATATATATATATATTCACTAGCTTGCGTAGCAAAAAGCTGATACCCAGATTAAGGAAAGTCATGAAAAGTCGATATTTTACGTTAATGCGTTTTCATGAAAAATCGTAAAATTTTTCCATTGCGACTAAAAATGTACGTCCGAAAGTCCACCCTCACGCAATAGCAGATTTAATGCCCATCATTTTCGTATCAAGGTGATGGTGCTGCGTTACGTAGTTGTCAAGTCACTAAGCTTTTTCGACAATCATAGTTTTTATGTTTTACGTGCAAATTTTCACGTTCAGAACCGTAAAAATTTGCCAAGACGTTTCCGCCCTTTCCTTCCACTAAGAAAATGTATTCTCTTGTTGAGTTCTACCAAACCTCAAAATATGTACCTAACTTTCTCATACGCCCTATGGAAATATGCATGCCTTCGCTTTCGATATGGCTATCGAAAAAGCTTAGTGACTTGACAACTACGTAACGCAGCACCATCAATTTGATACGAAAATGATGGGCATTAAATTTGCTATTGCGTGAGTGGTCTTTCGGACGTACATTTTTGGTCGCAATGGAAAATTTTACGATTTTTCATGAAAACGCGTTAACGTAAAATATCGACTTTTCATGACTTTCCTTAATCTGGGTATTAGCTTTTTGCTACGCAAGCTAGTGAAGTGTCTTCCGTTGTGCAGAATTTTCCTTCATGCGTTGACTGGTTCTCCCGCAAACAGAGATTTCGCACAACTATGTAGGAAAAAAAGGGCAGAAAAACTACTTTTATAAACTTCACTCTCTCTCTTAAACAAGACGTCTTCCCTCCATAGGGAAAACTTATTTTCTTGCCGAGTTCTATCAAACCTCGAAATGCGTGCACAACAATATGAATGACCCCGTATATATATGTATATATATATGTATACATACGGGCTACATCAAACGTTGTAGGCACGGGTGTCATGCGCCTGAGACGTTGGCTCATGTCGCTTAGATGTGCGATACAACGCACAAACAAACTATAAAAAGACATGACGACGTCTGTGATCGCGTGGCGCGTCTTCTCCGCCAGAGGGGTCATGAGGTGGTTCGTGAGCGAGTATTCCGTCGACCGGGCGCACTGGGTCTAAAGCCCGACCTCGTCATAACAACAGCAACCGAGGTCTGGGTTTTAGATGCCGAGGTTTGCGGTCCGAACAGGGACCTTGCAAAGGCGCGGCAGGACAAGATCACCAAATATGACGTCGAGTTCCTAAGAGCGGCGCTTCCAGACCCGCAAAAAGCTCGCAGATTCGGATCCATCACTATCTCTATAAGTGGTGTATGGGACTCTGAATCTGCGAGTGTGCTCTTGGGGCTCCGCGTCACGAAGAGGAATCTTATGGATCTTACCGTTTTAACGTTGCAAGGACCCTTAAGGATATACCGCTCGCACTAGGTCTATAAAAGCGGGGGAAACCATCAAGCAAGGACACCTTTTTACCACAATTTTTATTAAGGCGAGCACTGCCGAGTCTGCAAACGTATTGTAATTGAATTATAAATCATCACAATATTTTATATATATATATATATATATACATCGGAGATAACTGCAACGTGATCCGTGTCGCAGAGATAGATTAGCTTAATAAAATAACAGAGAGATAATAAAATAACAGAGTTTTTAAGCTTTTGCAACGATAAGCGTTTGAAGACCTTCTTCCTTTACTAAACCCGCGCTTCGATTTTTCGATAAGAAGGGTCCCGCCGATTCAGTTGTGAATCAAAATGGAAGCTAGCGTGTTCGTTGCGTGCAATGAGGCTATCTTTCAGGAGATATATCATTGTAACCTTGGCTTAGCCAAGTGGGTAAAAGAGCACCGGAATACGCGATTTGCTCTTACTCGGAATAACTATACGCCCAGGTAGTCCCGAAAATATTGAGAAGACGAACGTCAGGACTGAGTTAGGCTTGTCCTTAAACAAACGGGCTATAGAACACTGCCTGCTACCTATACTAGAGGTATATAGAGAAGGCCAACAATTGTCAGGGGAGGTGGCGCTCTTCCGCCATTCGAGTTCGGTAAAACATTTGAGTTTGAGTACAGTGTCAGCTATAGTTCCCTTTAGATAAGCCATGGCTATGGATTAAAATAAGTTTTTAACTGTGGTATGTGTAGTCAGGACATAATCGTTTGGTCAAAACTGTGTCCGAATAACGTATTTGTTATTCTAATATAAGAAGTAGCTTTGCTGCCATCACGGAACCAAGTCAGCACCAGCAAAGAGTAACAAGATGACAAAAAAATTCGGTCGATATGCGCTTTGCTTTCATAAATTGACCAAGAGCATGGCGGCTCAATAATTCTGTGTCAAACTGAGAGGCGATTGATCTTTGATACCCCGCGATGTTTTTCTCTTAAGCGACAAACAATACCCTGTCCGCCACGAAGCAATAGACAGGACGGGAGGTTTTTGCCAATTTGTGTTATACGAGCCATACACTCATCGATGCTACCTTGCTAATCAAAGGGGGCCTAAAAATATCATTCTTATTATAAAGTCCAATAGCTTACGTTAAATTCGATACATCGTATTTGCTGCTGAAGATTAGTAAACGCGACAAGAGCAGTTTAATTTCTGCAATTAAAGTATATATCTATACATATCTGTGTTTTTGTATTAATCAAAAATAGTTCGATCTGCCATTATTACGATGTGCCTTCGTCATTGCTAGTCGGACGGGGTATTGCACTATCTCTGCTTGGAGCTCTTCTCACTCGTTCCGGCAACCAAAATCGAAATGCAAATGACAAGCCCGATATGGTTTAAGATAGTCATGCGCTTGTTGACCAACTCTGCTGCTTGATATTCCCGGTGGAAGCTTCAGAAATAATATGACGCGATATAAGCGAGCTTCCGAGCAAGACACGAGGCGTTCAATCACTTTTTAACTATTCAAGACAGCTGTGGACTTATTTGATTTGCATACTAAAGGCAATTTAAATAGCTTGGCTGTGTCATATATACGTTGAAAACCGTTTCATTTTTCATTTAACTCGTGACTCATGTGGCAGGTCAAAAACAAAACACCCCTAGAAATTTGATAAACAGGTTATTATAGCACGTAACAATGATCCACTTGTTATTCTCCAAAAACCGTCGCCTAAGAAGTTTTGAACAAGAAAAAGTCAGAAAAGGACGGACAAAAACGATTCAAAAAGTGAAAAACTTTGCTCAGTATTTGCTATAGTGAGCCGATTACAGAATCTCTTACTTAAACAGCTTAAATATTGTTCCGCTGCATTTTTAATGCGCCTCTTAAATATTAAATGATATAAACGAAAACAAATAACTTATTTTGGAAAGCCAAACACTGTGCTGAAAAAACGTATGCCGGTTGTTTTACAATTTGTGAGTATGTGCTCACTGCAGATTAAGGGAAAATAGCTAGAAGGACCGCTGCTTCAGGCTATATGCTCAGAATATTCATCTTTGCACATCCCTTTTGACGATTATTTCTCAATTTTCTAATGTTAGTACAGGAACATGCCATGTTAATGCTATTGACTGATATACTATAACTTTTGACCTGTTGCTAACTTGTACTCACCTTGTTTTGGTCCATCACATTAGCATTTAGCCTAACATCAGCTATAACAGTTAGGGACGTTTGAATCATATAATTTATTAGTTAACCCATACCCTTCTTCCACAAAGAGCCTATAAGTCTACTAAATTAGCCACAGTAGAGCTTTACTGTGGAACACCAGCCTACTTTGTATGGTTATTTGCGTCTCCTTCTAGCTTATCAACACTTCCAAAACGTATGAGGTAGTTGCCATTCAGCCTTTTTAAATGTTTGCGTCAAATTGACTATTATGACTACTTTTCCGCGACGCCCTCATTGTTGTTCCATCTGTGTTCCGAGACATGAGCATTGGCTTTGGTGTAATGTCCCACTGACTCCGAAGGTTTTTACAGCGAACACTAAATAAATGTGTAAAAAGTTGGCAGTTCGAAAGTTGTCATACCGCAGCTCGGTGTCACTCTATAAACAGTAGGCCTAAGTGTATATATATATATATATATATATATATATATAGCAAGTTGAGGTCTCTAAACCGGAAAATAGTAAGCGAGTTTTAGGGATGAAACAACGGAAACTAATACGAGCGTTCGGCAATGAAGCGTCTCCGACAAAAGTAATAATATGACCAATGTAAAGGGTGGACGAAACGCATGCTCTTATATCGCGGGCATGAGTAAGAGTCAACAAAATATTATCATACATTTTGTTGTTAAAGCTAAGTGTGTTATGTTTTAGCAAAAGTCATTTGTTTGTTGAGCGAACCAAGGAAATATTCAAAATAACCGCGGGGACACTGTCGACTTTAATTGTAACGCAGAGGGTAATTTTCAGAGAGTACAGATAAGTGAGATTTCAGGTCATCCGCATAGTTGACATGTTTGGTAATGCAAGGCAAACATTTGTTTACGTCTAAAACAAAAACTTTGTATAGAGGAGACGATAGACACTTCCTGGGGTGCCCCGAAAATAGCATGATGTGCCTGATTATAAAGGTCACCAAATTATCTGGCTAAAAAGATTTGCTTAAGTGCGCCGTTACCCATTACAGTATACTGCTATTTTGACCTCGGCGGTTAACTTGACGAAGTTCAAGTTTTTACATATCTATTATTGTATATATATATTAGTATTTATTTAGGAATTTAATATATACATGTGAATGTTTAAATCCACGGCACCGATGGCTCACTCCTCATCTACCACTCGTGTCCGAGTGGGAGTCTTGCCCGACCCCTGACGCGAAGACGCGGGTCCATCCGGTCTTTCATAGTTCCGAGCACCGAAATCGCGTTACCTCTCTGAATCTCTAGGGAAAGCCGTTGGCAGAAGAAAGTGCCCGCCCTCTTGCCCATCGTAGCCTGCTGTAAAGCGTCGCCAACCTGGGAAATTAGCGTGGTTGTGAGGGGCCCAGGGCCACCCAGCGTCTCGAATGCGAAGGGTGAAAAGTGGTACGCCCGGCCTAAGTTCGCATACTTTCTTGTCTTTGATGTCTCGGCGCGGGAAGCGGCAGTTTCTGGGCGAGAAGCGCCGGGACCGACAAGGGAGGGGGTCAGAGAGTCGGTCACCGTCGCATCCCACACCAGGGAACGACGCTTGTAGAAAGGTATCAAAGTCAAGCCGTCGGGCCGCTTGCCATCGTCTCTAGAAAGACCAAGCGGTTCCAGGACGCAAGGGATTCCGGCCTTTCGCAACGACCTTGCAAGAATGTCATTCAGAGCGGTGTGACGTGGGCGCCGGCCCGCCAAGTGAGCACAAGACAGGCCGTGTCTGGCCAGGCGTCCGACGGGCTTGCCACAAGTGCATCTGTGTGGCTCTACCAAATCAGCTCCCAGTCTCAGGCCAACGCAGATCCGGGTGGATTGGTCGTCAAGGCGAGTACCCAATGAGTCAGCAGGGAGTGCGTGTAGCCAGTCGCTCCCTCCTGGGCGAGCGACGGCAAGGAGGCGCGCCTTATCCTGGTCGTCACCGCGTTCTTCAAGCAACTCAGTAAGCGAAGATTCGTGCACCTTCTCGGCCCAGGCCCTCTGGCAGGCAGGTCTATTCATATCAGGCGGTGAAGCCTGGAGTCCAGCCGCTATAGCGTCGCGAGTTGCCTCAAACAATGCCCAAGCCCCCGGCGGGAGCAGGCGCTGGACATGACCCGAAGTAGCGTGCATCGAGGCGGCCACGGCAGGGCCTGCCAAGGAGCGGGCCGAGGGAAGACCAAAACCGCCCATGGAGGTGGGGAGAGCCGCCTGGCGCACCTCTCGTGGTCGTAAGTTCAGACCCAAAACCGTCTCGAGGGCCTCCACCACCTGGTCGTCGAATAGTTGGAGAAGCTGGTTAACTGTACCCGAACAATCCATGGATCGTATGATATGTACGATGCGACACGCGGAGAACGATGAGCGGAGTAGGTAAAGCCCTTGGTGGGCTCCGACCAGAGGCAGACGTTCTTGCATCGCCCACAATCTGTCCATTATGGGGTCGAGTAGACTCGACAGTGCAGATGGTAGGAGCGGTGCGCCAAGGAGCGTAACTTCGTGTTCAGACACGACTCTACACCCCGGTAGTAACGCAAGTAAGGCACTTAATGTGGCGTCGTCCGGGTTTGTCCCCGGCGCGAACACCTCGCATTTGGCCGTGTTTAACACCAGGCCACTGACTGTCTCAAAGGCAAGAATTCTGCGCCCTTCCTCGAGTAAGTCCTCCATCGGTCCACCGAGTGTGCCATCGTCGAGGTACCAGGCGTTGAAAGGCACTTGTATTGAGTTGACCAGCTCACGGATACCCAGGCTGAATAGAGCCGGCCCCAAGGGGTCTCCCTGCTGTATACCTGATGCCGAGGACAACGTGTGGGCCCCAAACAACAGGACGGATGGCTCCCTGTATGCGTGATTCACTAAGTTGAAGATTTCCGGTACTGCATCACGAACTGCACGAAGTATATGATCTCTTCGAATAGTATTGAATGCATTGCAAAAATCCAACTTCAAGACTGCCGTTCGGGGCGGGCTTGATTGGGCGAAGGCTCTTGCTGCATGTACAGCTGCCTCCGCGCCGCCTGCTAAGCCAAAACCCAACTGGTGCGGGCCAAGCTGCTCAATGATAAGATCTTTGGCCTCACGAAAGGCTATTTTTGCAGCAATCCTCCGTATCGTGAGAGAACAGGCGATCGGGCGAATCGATGAGTCCTTTTTGCGGAGTGCGAATAGCTTGGCGCCGAATATAATCTCCCTGACCTCAGTCCGCAGTGTACCCCGACTCAAGACGTCCACCACTCTGGCAAGTGCTGCGGCCAGTCTCCTTGCCACCGGTCCAAGCACGGGTGCAAGAAGGTCCTTCAGATGACGCGGACGCAAAGCGTCAGGACCGGCGAGTCCGTAGAGCATAGTAAGCGGGCCGCCCCGGAAACGTCTCTCTCGGACAATTTAGACGCAACGCGGCGTGCCGAGTCCTCAGGGGAGTCGCACGCATCTGATGTGACTCTTCTAACACCACCTACGCGAAATTCGAACCGCCAGCCGTCGCAAAACGCTCGGAGGTTCGACCGAATAGTCGCTGCCAAAGAGGCCAAAGAATAATGTTGAGTGTATGGACATAGTTGTTATAATAGATAATATTGACAGGTGTACGTTTACAAGCATATGTAAGCAGTCTGATAGATTCAACAAATTCTTTAAAGTCATGATGACGATAACTGGCTCTGGTTTAAACATTTAGGCTAAAGCTGTGGCCAGGAAATAAATCGTAGAAAGAATGTTCGCGTGGCACACAGCCCGCAAATGCAATCATGGACAGCCAAGCATCTAAATTTCCGGATGGCGCGTTTGTTACCAAGTTTCGAGAATTCTAACTAAAGCTCCCCTTCCAAAAAGTGTGTAAATATATACATAATCCACACACCACAAATAATTGCCGGTTCTACGAACGTCGAAAGGAGTGCATGCAGGTACCGCATTCACAAACTCTATACGAATATATTTATAATAATCCCGAAGCGCTTGAGGCATACAAGGAACACAGAGAACGGCAAAACTGGAACTTTGTAATCAACAATTTTACAGATGAACCCGCTTTTCTTAGCAACAGATGGAAAAAAGATCTGCAACAGAACAGAGCAATAATTTGCAAAATGACTTGGCACGGATACCACCAATACCTCTGCCTAAAGGGAAAATGTTTCCAAATCAACGAATGTGTTTGTAAATATTGTGGTGAAATTGAAATCGACCGATATCACGTAATGAAATGTATAGAACTGAACACCAGCTCAATAACAGCTGCTGTAATTGACGTACTTGAGCGGAATAGCCCGTAAATATTGTGAGAATCTACCATTAAAGGTGAATGAACAAACAAACAATATATTTATATAAGGGCACTTAGTTGAACTAGTTCGCTGCACACACGAACAGCAGACATCTTATGACATGTCGTTTTCACATGTGTGTACAGAACAAGCAAAACAGTGTTGTTCTTAATCTAATCAACCAGCCAGCCAGATCCATCGACGGAAAGAACGAGACAACCGGCGACTGGAACTAAAAGCCGTTTGTGTGTTTGTGATTTTGTAGTTAATGTTGAGTGAGCCATTCTTTGGCACATTGCATTTGTTCGATGAGAAGAGCAGGAAAAGTTTCAAAACCACCACGGGGGACACCGTCGACAGGTGATTTTACCACAGAGAGGATCTTCAGAATTCAAACGACACGGGTACTGCTGCGTATATGCTGAGCTTCTGTGTGCGTGGTAGAAGAGGTAGTAGTAACTCTGACACTACTACTCTGGCCGTCCGTTCGATCACGGGATCTTCCTAGAGGACCCTCTGTACAACAGCCTAAAATCAACTGCAATAACCCTTTTGTCCATTCTGACTTTCTCGGGTTGGACTTCCACTCCCAATGCAGGCCCTCTAGTTCGTCTTGCTTGGTCGCCATTCTTCCAGAAGGTACATACCGATTATAGCCAAGGGCGTTCATGGTCGGAGGAAAGGTAAACGAGAGACACGATTGTATATGTACATCTTCTACTTGTTTTTATTAGAGAAGAGATAACTGTGGGTAGTGTGGGACTTAACATTGACTGCTTAGAACCATGCGTAATACTTACTAAAGCACATATTTGACTTTTATAACCCAGACATGCTCGAAATACATCTTCTGGTAATACTTTCAATGCATGCTAGTAGTAATCTGATCACTTTGCAGACCGGTAGAGCCAGTTTGGGCATATCTCCTTGAGTTTGTTTGTCCAACAATTTTCGGTTAACGATCAGTCGGACAAAATGGCTCATTTTTGCATCCATCTGCCCCTGGCGTCTCTCAGCTTCGTTATAGGCTTCACGACAAGTTTCTTGAATGAGCTTCTTCTGCCGCCACTGGCTCTCGAGCAGATCAGCCCCCCCCCCCCGTAAAAACTCTTCGGGTTACCGCACAGGTATCTCTGGAGTCCATTAGTACTTCGAGTTGCGTTTCTCCCAGCTAGAAAACGGGCTTTTGACTTGTTGCAGGCCTGCGTCAGCAGGCAGGTCACGGGCTCCATGTTAAGGACTGCACTTTCGATGTTGTCTTGACGAATCTCCCGCTAAAGTATCTCATTCGTTAGTGACCTCCTCTGATCTCACCGTCTTTCTGGTTCGTTTAGCTGTCACCTTAATTCCCGCGACCTAAAACATGATATATATCTGGTCGCTCAACTATTTTACACGCTAATAAAAAATGGTTTACTTCACACCGCGTCGGTATACAGGATGAGTAAGCCTACTTTTAGCTGTGAAACAACACAAACAAATGTAAAATACTCCGTTCGCTTTTGAACTAAGAATGGATTTTACAATCAGTTTGAGGCCGTTCTAAAGAACCTCTGAAACAGGCTTTTCCAGAGATTATCAATGTAACAATGAAATGTCAGTGATTATTATAACAACAAGCATATTGCTAGCAAGATACTCCAGATTCTAATTATCAAGAAAATGCCAGTCTAACAAAATATGTCAATGCGTTTTCGCATCGATAGGTCACGCTCCAGCTGAGCAAAATTTCGTTCGTACGAACACGTCTGAAAATGGCTATGTGATGGTTTTCCTCTAAAGATACGGACCTCTTCTGGCAGAAAATTTTCAGGTAACCCTTCCGGATAGTTGAGAAGTAATATTGTAACACACTTGAATCAACATATCGACGAAAGTTAACAGCCAAAATTGCGTTATACTCATGTCTGCAATTTCCGAATTAAGTAAGGGAACAAAACAAGAAACAATTTGACTAGCTTGGTTCCTTTCGTGAGTGTTTCATATATTTGGCATATATTTGCATATATATTTCATATATTTGCACAGAAACTATCTATAGTCAGAACGAAATAAAGTTCCTATTTCGCTAAGTCTAATAGATACATTTACTTTTAATAGTTACAAAGTGTTACATGTCGTTTACGTGTGAGAGATCTCCTGAATCTTTCATAAAGAAACACCAGGTACCGGAGAGATGTTTCTAGCTGATTTGTTGGTTCGTCTGAAGTGTCTTCTCAAGAGATGAGTCGTTAAAGTGAAGTGATCATCGCGTGATTCTTCGCTATAGGTAACGTATTGACGAAGGAGCACAGTGAGAGTGTCATAAAGTCATAAAGAACTAAACGCTTAACTGGATGTTGTCTACGACAGCTGCTCCTTAGGAGCGCCACACCAATACGTAATTGGACTGTTGCACGCAACGGAGACGTTAAACCCATATCAAACTTTCCTCCATAGTATCATTCACCTCGATTGGTACTGTTTATTGAACATGATATGTCATGAGCTGGATCGATTAAACTATATGTAAGATATGTACTATATGTACATGGACTATTAAAACGTTATGGAGAATCGGAGGCAGACGGACAACATTTATTATAGGCGATAGAAGGAAAAATGTCGACAAAGGAATGCTGGGCGCAGGAAAAAACGTTTTCCGTCCGTTCCAAAACATTCTCCAACTTTCTAAGCATCTTCAAAGCTGTATATATGTGGCACGGAGAGTCAGCCTTTATGCCTGCTAAATTAGATGCGCAGGAGTGACTTAGAGAGTCTTATGCACAGACGGTCTTCAAATCCTTACCAGTAAGGTATTAGAGAAGTATAGCAGAGTGACGCGAAAGTAGAAGGGTCTTCTTAGTGTGCTACACGCTCAGAGGCGCATACGTGCCAACGCCCAATTAAAAGCACTTTCAATACCCTTGTAACAAATAAAATATAAGTAAACCATTTTTATCTATATTTATAGGCGCGAGACTCTGAAAGAGGCTAACCATAACAGTGCGAGCGCTGTTGTCTGCTGAAGTAATACTTAGAGTAATGGGATTATTAATTATCCTATAAATTGAATACCTCAAATGTATCTATTGCTACTCGTTGTAATGCAATGTAACATGAACATACGTTTTATCACTCTAAACGAATTTTGCTACTCAATGCTGCCACCCATAAGTTATGTGATCTAGCAATTGTCAAAGATTTCCTAATAATTCGTTTTTTGTACTCTTTAAATGTAACGTTTTTACTTGCTTGACGTTTTTACTTGCTTCCCCGTTTTTGTTATAGACACGCTGTCTAATGCCTTAGGTTAACATTCATTAACGTATACACGAATATTTAGCCACTAGACACTATTAGACCTAAAATTAAAACCACGACAAGAAACAAGCATACTAACCTCAATTGTCTTCCGCAAAAAAAACACGTCTAACCTGATTTAATGAGCATATATATATATATATATATATATATATATATATATATATATATATTACCATTATGGTAGAAGCGTTCTTTGTTCTTCTCATAGAAACTTGCAATAAACACCAGGAAGACCAAAGCCATTCAGTGTAGGCGTGGACGTCGATTGGCTGCCAGAGACGTTATACGTTGCTCAGAAGCGTTATACGTTCAACCATTGTAGTTTGTTAACTCTTTCCAGTATCTTGGCTTTCGGGTTTTTTACACAGGAACGGAGTTTACAGCGCATATAGAGGAAACAGTACGGACGGCACTTGTTTCCCTTTACGGGAGGTATTTTTTTTATTATATACTAATCAATAAACTAATGCTTTGTTTGTCTGTTCGAGCAAGGAGCCGCTTTGCGTATCTCATGTCAGCCTATCCACTAGCTACTAAAACAATTCAGCTAAGGTTAGAGATGTCGCGTACAGTGCCTTATTAATGTTGTATTTCGAGGTCGGAAGCTAGAGCAAAACAAGCCAGGCTAGAGATCGAGGATTAGACGTATTTAATGCCTAACATCTTTGGTCTGGTTCTGCATGTGACAGTCGCCACGTATACACCAAGTAAACCAAACACTATCTGGTATGTTCAAACGATGTCCTTCACGAGGAGCAAGAGTTGTGCACCTGACAGTTCTGCCCCTTCAGACATGTGTGCCAAGTACCACGCAGTGGAATGCGCAGCATTGGAGCGAAAATCGTTGTGCTACTTCTCTCGCCGGAAGTGTAGAAAGATAAGCATTATGAAAGAAGCATTATGACGTGTTTATTATACTTCATTTAAGGTGAAATAAACAGAATAGATTGATTATGTTTTGTCAACACAGAACAAACGACGCAAGACATTTTCCAACACGTGGACAATTGGACACGCGATGGAAATCATTATTAAGGGCCTCACTCTGTTACAGCATATTTATATAGAAAATATTGTGATGATGAATTTACAATACGTTTGCACACTCGGCAGTGCTCGCCTTAAATATATATATATATTATATATATATATATATATATATATATATAATTATTCTAAATGATTTGTTATTTACGGTGGGAACGCATATATATATATATATATATATAATTTATTCTATTATGAGCGGCCAGAGCCGCGTCAGCACTGACCATTGAAGGGTTGAAGCTACAAAATAGTTATTTATATACTTTTTGTTTATTATATTTGCTTGACATATATTTCAAAATACAATCACCCTCTTTAAGTGCGTTCAAAGCGGCAGCAAATATTTTACCTACGCATCTATATCACAACTGATCCTCCTTCAATACCTACTGAGTAAGTGCATTTGATTGAGACGACCTTTCCTTTGTAATATTGACCCGGTTTTTCTTACATTTGGTCCTGAGCTAACGTCTCCGACAGGTCTATATCTCTGATCCTCAAAACGGTGCATTTGTTTTTAATCTCTTTGATGTAATATTTTTAATATCGTTGATGTAATTTCGATGTTATGATCGCCTATTATTTGTAGTGTGCTACAGCTGCGATTGTTCTTGACATCGCGGTGGTGTCTGAGGTTGTCGGATATCGCCATCCTGATCATTTCTGTTACTGTTGGTTATTAGCCTTGTCGAACAAGTTTGTCCAAGGGACAGACCGGAGCTGTGGCACCACCAGTTGCAGGCTCTGGGGTTAAAACGAACCCTTTCGAGGCGAACTCTCTTGAAATTTGCAAAATAGCATTGAAATTAAGGTAAAACAGAACACAGCGCCGCAGATCGCAAAAATCCACAGCGTCGTGACGTGCAACGTAGTGACGGCCGTGGTCATTGCTTTGTGGGTGATTTTGTTGGTGTTGTTGTTGGTGATGGTGTTGCTGCTGCTGCTGCTGCCGCTACTTTTGTTTATATAATAGCACCGCTAGTGGCCAGTAGTAGCAATCAACAGTAATAACTGTAATAATAAAACATGGTTTTAGTTGTCGCGGCTAGTTGCGTTGCGGTTGGCGTCGCCATTGTCGTGTATTTTTCGTCGCCTACTCTCGTGGATCAATTTTCCTCACACGAGCACACGTCACACGTCATGTGAACGCAAACTAACGTAACTACGTGGGGCGGCCACATAACCACCTATTCCAAACCGTTTCCCACCGCGACGCATTCTGGCCAGAGAAGTGTCATCAATCCAATTGCTCCTAATGTTGATGTACCCTTCGGATTATCAGGGCGATTCAAACCAGTTTGCAGTGCATTGCCTACTAGTGTTAGCTTGATAGTGGGGTGGGACAGATGGTCGACATTGTGAGGTATCCTAGTCATGATTACCATGATTGTCAAGTGTCTACGCATATCGGCATCACGCTCTGACGCATTTTCGGAGACGAGCTGGGGCCATTTGTGTGGTAGCGTAAAGACGCTAGTGGTCTCCATGGAGCTCCTATGGAGCTAAAATGGACCGCAAGAGTGATATGTATTAAACATAAAAAATCGAATAAATCTGTTTATGTACAGGATCTTATCGTAAAACATAAAACATTGCCAAACAGCAGTACGAACAATCTAACCATAATACGTGCATATATAGACTTGATCGTTTGCTAGAAAAGGACGCAAACAAAATATATTTCCCAAAACCATGCCGTGGTAAATAACAGTATGTCATAATAATAACTCGTCGTAATGAAAGCATTCATTTTTCTCACGTGAGACTCACAACACAGAGTTGCAGTAACGGACTTCGTCAACTTCACAGCTATGCCACAACAACTACTAATGCGTAGACGAGGTCACTTTAACCAATCTGAGCAGCTGGACTGGTACTGTGAGCATAGTCATACGCCATACATCGAGCTTATTTAGGCATACTATCCGACCCCGTTGCTTTATATCTACCCTGCTCCTGAGCAATGTGAATCAAATGATATATCCACGCCTTTTGCTGACCTTCTTTCGTCCTCCATGTTCTACGAATACGTGCATTTTGTCCTGCTAGCGAGTGAGATACAAACAGTGAAATAAACAGAATTTATTATTATTATTATTATAAACAGAACAACCCAGTAATTCAGTGAGTAGATCAACTGGAAAACTTTCTTCTGCTTTTTGTTTGCGTTGTGTTACATTGTCGAGAGGTGAACGCGTGCGGCATTAGCGTATCTACCGTCAGTTTTGGGGGCGTCTGTCATTCTGTACATCGAGATGCGCGAAATGTGTACTAGATAAATCTAAGGTTATAGCAACTTAGGTTCACACACGTTGGTTGGCTGGCAGAATATCTGCATACTGTCTGACATGGCGGATGCCCACGTCAAGATGGCTGTTGAGCCGCCAACTGCGCTGCTGCTGCTGGCGTAGGTTTTAATCACGTCACGTTGACATCATCGTTAACCAGTGGCATTAATCTGGCAAATCTATTATTTTTCAAAAGTGTTTCATTCTAGGTGTCATATATATATATTATATATATATATATATATATATATATATATATATATATTAAAATTCGTTGGCCTTGCGCAGCAATTTTAGATCGCTCTCTCTGTCGCTTTATATATATATATATATACATATACATATATTTATAGCCCGTGTGTCTATGACTCATGCTGTAACTTAAATCGGCTACGAGGTTATTGAAAATGTGACCGACCATAGGCAGGCACAGACCTGTCCGCCTCTCTACGCATGTGCAATATAAAGCAGCCACGTCTTTACAGCCTTGTTTACAGCAACACATCATTACGATTCTCGTGTAATGAATGACTTCATGAAGCCCCGATGCCGCTAAGCCCGTGGACACCAGCGTGCCGAAATTGTCGGACAAGAGCTACGGCGATAGCTGTAATAATAACAACGACAAAAGCAGTAACAACAGCAAAATCAATAACACCTGCGGTAGAAACCACAACAGTAATATTAGTAATAATACACCAACAATGATAATAATAATAATAATAATAATGACGGCACTAACACGGTGAAACAACAACAAGGGCAAGATTAACAACAACAACAACAACAACAGCAACAGCAGCAGCAACACAACAACAGCAGCAACAAGAACAACAACGACAACGACGACAACAACAATAGGAGCAATCACAACAGGAAGACTAGAGATAATATCAAACGCAGAAAAACAACAACAATACAACCAACGAACAGAAACGACGAAACGATTACCGACTGACGCAACATATACACACGCTTGTACTTTGCTAGCAAGCTTCTCAATAACGAATTTCTGCCAGTGAATGAATGGGTTGGATGATTCGCAGATGGTAAACAAAAAGTAAAGAAACAATAATCGGTGACTGTACAAGTCTTATGAAAAGATAATACAGCAAAAATTGCGGCTGCTGTTGTTGTTGTTGTCCTCGTAAATGCCCATTGAGACACAAGTCTTTGAGTAAATGTTCATGTATTATAGCGGAGAAAAGCTAAAAGCAGCAGCGGAAATAGCAAATCTTTGTTCATTAAAACTCAGCTGTTATAGCAAACTGGTGTACCTTTAAACGCCGTGTTGATGACCGGCGGGAGCGATCACGGGTCAACCGATTGTAGCCGATTGGATCTTCTACACATTATTTACTATATTAGCATTTTTTAACGCATGTCTAGCACGCAAGCAGTTCAATCGTTGGCAAAATACCACCATCGATCAGATTATTTACGTCAGTACTGAAACAATTTTAATACCTATCTCGGACTAAGTATTTATCTCGCTAAGAAAACCTGTACATATAGATGCAAGCACGCCTGTAGATATGTACGTATGAGATAATAGTAGTTTTATATGTTAGCAAATAAAAGTGGGCGCTTGGACAAAAAATGGGTTTAAAAGCTGTCACAACAAGGCCTAGATCGAAGCTAACGGCTATGAAGCGCAACTACCCCGCCTAATTGTGTTTGTGTACCAGTTACGAGGTTGGCGATCTGAGCTAGTAGATAGACTATACGGCTTCCATATCAACCAGACCCGTACTCCACGGTGGCACGCGGCTCCTTCAACGTGATGACTCATACGATGTCCCTGAAGCCGTACCAAACCACCGTCGTCACCTGCCTCCTCGTCTGAGACGTAACAGTGCGGGTCAGCCTTGCGTCCTTCGGCGGGCGCAGAGATGCCCATGCAGCTGATCCTGTAGCCAACCTGGCCGAAGACGGGAAGCTGGCAAAATACGAAGACATGATGCACAGTGCGCGTCCGGGAGACTCTTCATATCGAGAAGCGATCACAGCTAACGATTGCGACAAACGCTTACCTTCAGGCCCAAATTAGCCCGTTTCTCGACCTGAGAGTAAAGAGCTAGTGGCCAGATGGATATGCCGAAATGTTAGCGAAGTGAACGAACGGGGGCACGATATGTGTGATTGTTTCAAGCTGCCAAAAAAACGTTCGTTTCTATGGCCACAAGTACATTCGAGAGACACGACCTTTACGTAAATTATCTGCCAAATATGCAAGATCTATCTAACTAGCGCCGGTAGTTTCGGACACCTTGCCCTGGCTTGGACAATATTCAGCCAAGAGTGATGGCAGACAGGTGGTGTCATTAAATGGAACCGTTCGCCACAATTGCGTCGCCAAGTGCTTTGTAAACATTTGCTTAATTAAAACAATTTGCTCGATAAGGCATATTGACATTTGTTAATAAAACGACCACGCCCTCTAGCACAAACTTGCCCGTAGACTCACAACGGAGCCCCAAGTGTATCAGTGTCTAGAAATAAAGCATTTAACGCAGCCTATTGCCCGCAAATCGGCCTATTGCCCGCGAACTATTTTGAAGGCTGTTTGTCGCGCATTAGCTAAGCTAAGGCGTGCCATCCGCTCCCCAAACGCTTATGCCATATCAAGTCTGCGTCAGTGTAGCAAAGGTTGCAGAAGAGGCTGTACGTGCCAATTAGGCCTTTGATTTGCGCAAGAAGGCAATAAAGTCATCGAGAAAGCGAACTATTGTAATGCTTTTCAATCCGTGCGTCGAAACCCGCTACATCAAGTGGTATCTGGGCAGACCCTCGAACTGATACGTCGATAGCCATGCTATCGTGAGTCGTCAAATCTGGCAGTTTCGAATGACAAGGTCTTGACATCAGAGTGGGCGTTTTGCAATTTGATCCCGGACTGGGACCTATATAGCTAGTTGTGCTGGGTATTTGAGTGCAATATATATATATATATATATATATATATATATATATATATATATATATAGTGAGTGTGTCTATGACTCATGCTGTAGGTTAAACCGGCTACATTATTATTATTGAAAATGTGACCGACCAAACGTGTGCAATATAAAACAGCCGCGTATTAACAGCAACACAACACTACGATTCACGTGTAATGATAATGCTGCCAACACTAGCCTGCCGAAACTACTGCCGCCGAATAGGAGGTTCGGCAGCGGCCGTAAGAACAACATCTCAACAGGAAAGCAGTTCCCTGTAGCAACATCAGTAACACCTGCGACAGGAACAGCAACACAGAAGGCTAAATTTAGCAGCCGCAATTACGATGCAAATGGCGGGATCGGTCAATCAGTTCGGAGCCGATAGGGTGACCCAATGCATAGTCGTCACCTTGCCGCAGTACAGTAGAAATGGTCTAGCTAGCGGCGGCAGGAAGAAACAGTCTCATCAGTCTGCGCAAACGTTTACTGCGGTTTCTTTTTCTAGTCAGATTTGCCGCCCATATTGAGCAGAGCAGCGCGAACAAAAAAAAAAAGAAACACGTGTCTTTCAGTTGGCTAACGGCAGCCAAGCGAGTTGCACGCGTCGTTACGGCCATTACCGCCTATCATTACCGTCGAGCGCTGTCTTGACACGTCCTTGTTGTATTCCGGGCGTTCGTCGTCCCTCACCAAAGGGAACGAGATCGAAATTATGACTCGTTCAACTATCATGCATGTATCAGGTTTTCGAACTGCTTGGTGCCGGTGACCGGCAGTCGCCAGAGTTTAGCCACCTTCTCAAATCGCTTATGTATCCACGCTCGCGTTTAAGCGTATCTCTGTGTTTGTGGCCATGTATATGTGTGTATACATGTGTATAGGCTTCCTTGTGGAGATTTATGTAACCAGTATTGATCATGCATCTGTCGTTCTATTTTTTTCGATGGCGCCTTCTTCCTAGCCGCTGGTTAATTCCTAGCCCTCTTACAGTTGTTTTATCTGTCTGCCTGCCTGGTTTTGTCTGGGTGGTCTGGTCTGGTTTGGTGGGGAAGCGTTGGGTCGGGGGCGGCGCGCCACCCGACAAAACCATAGCGATCCGGCGGCGCTTGTCGAGCTGGACCATGGGGTATCTGTGAGCATCAGCGTGGGGCGTCGTCTAGTAGATCACAGTGTGACGATAGGGGAAGGCTGGCTGGATGGGGTGACACAGTCCCCACTGTGGCCTCCTCCCGCCGCTTGCGTCATCATCACCGGCATACTGTGGCATTACACTGCGTGTGGGTGGGGGGGAGACGGGGGTTCTTGCTTGTTTCTTCTTTCCTGCCTGACTGTTTTCCTTTCTTTATTTCTTCCGCTAACCGTTGCAACGCGTGGTCCAACACGCAATGGTCAAACAGAATGAGAGTAGGTGGATGAGTGGTCGGCCGCTCGGTCGACCCCACGGCCCCCATTGGCCTTCGGGGGAACTCGTGGGGTGATGGTCCCCTTCGCCTCCTACTACTGATACTGGCTCTTGTTGTGGCTCTTCCGCTCCTCACCGCCTTTGCTCAGTCGCGCTCGGTCGGCCTGTTGTCAGCCAGATAGAATGTTAGCTGATGATGCTTATCGGTGATGCTAGACGGCGAGTTGCAGCAGTATCTATAGTACAAACAATTGTGGCAACAGTCTTTCGTTCAACGGTCTGCCGCTGGCGTTATGTAACGGCGGGCCGCCGCAGTGGCAGAGCCAACAACAGCAACAGTGTGCACCAGTAACGTCAACAACAAAGGCAACAACAACAACTACTACAATAAGCATTATCGCCAGATACAGTAGCAGCTGCTGTTTTGCAGCAAATAAAAAAAAATAGATAGACGAACACATCCCGATTATAAGGATAGATAGAGCAAGTGAGGAGACAGCGGGTTGTCACCGCCGATGCCGGAGGCGATGGTACGGGATCCAACGGTCAACGATTATGACAGCGAGAACGCTACCGACGCGGGGCAACAGCAGTGCACGCTGCGCGGACAGTGTCTCCCAGCTCAGATAGACTCTACCGCCGTCGGCTGACTGATAGCAGATGCCCAAATTTCCCACAAATTGTTCAACACAATTTCACCTCAATAACAGCAAACAACAACAGTAACGGTAACCGAATCAACAACAATAACTTCAACAACAACAACATCAGCAACAGTAACATTAGCAACAACAATAACTAGTTACTACCAGCAAGAGCAACGGCAATTTTGGACCGTTACGTACGAGTGACTGGTGAATTGTGGCGCGACTCGGACGAGGGTAACTACAACAACAAGGACAACGTGTAAACTACCACTAACCATCACAATCAGCTGCTTCAGTGACGTCTTTTATGGTCGCAGGGGTATGACGGCCAAGGCCTATCAGCGACGAACCCCGCTCAGACATATATATATATTTTTTTTATAGAAGTAACTAGTAAAGTGCGTGATGCACACCGGGCGTCGTTGTTAAAGCCACGGTAGTGTGGGACTCACAAACCCACCAAAATTCAGTCGTCTACGTTGCCTCTTTTCGGGGGTGGCCGCAGTACTGTCTTCTCGAGATTACATCACCTGGTCACTGTTCTTGCCATTTAGGCTGCTCGACTTTGTGTGGTGGTCATTTTTGCCGCGGATACAGTTTTTGCGAATCTCCTTATAATAATCCAGGATTCATGGTCCTTGAGGAGCGCCTGCTACAAGGGCTTGGCATGTCAAGGGGTTCTTCAGTCGTAAGTTCCCGGATAATACTTCTCGCTAGGTGTCGAAAGAGGCACAGCGTTCAAAGCAGTGCCTTACATCGTCTGCCTCCCCTGAGTTGCACACACGGCATGCGATGAGGTCAGTTTTACTAATGCGTTGTAGGTATTGCTGAACAGAGCCACCATGGCCGGTTAGCTGTTGCGCGAGTGGGTAGGTAAGCAAGCCGCGCTTGAGGCTGCACCATTTTTTGAGATCAGGAAGGATTGTTTCTCATTGTTGGCTCCATTTACTTACGATGCAGGTTCTGCTGATTAGTGTTCCCTCCGTCCGGTCTTTAATGAAAGGGTTTCTTTTTCTTGATGCCAGTTCCTTAACTCTTAGGGCCCAGGAAATTTGCCTGGAGAGGACCTGTATGGCTGCTGCGGTAGCCGTGCGACTTGCTCGTGCTATGTTAAGCGCCATAGGTTTTTAGGTCTTGTTGAGGAGGCGGCATGGCGTAGCTTTGGTGGTCGTGCGTTCCTATAGGGGTGCGACGTATAACATGATGCTGCTTGATAGTATTGATGCTAAGAGGCGGCGCCGAGAGTCGGCTGCTCCTATGGTCCGTGGGTGTATTCTCAGTAGCTGTGCTGAGGCTTTGGCTGCTTCTTTTGCTGCATAGGTTGCACATGAGGTGTTCCTCTGAGAGTTCTACCCTAGAGCCCTCTGGGTGTACGTTTAGATTCCGTGGATGACGCTTCAGACTATGTAAAATAATTACTTACGTTTTATGTGAAACTAGTTTGAGACCTAGCATGCCGAGGGGTTGTCGGATATCCGCTAAGGCTCCGTTGTATGTTCCGTCGGCTGTTCCGTCGAGCAGATTCTCGTCACAGGCGGTAACGATCAGTGCCAAAATTGTCTGCGTAGACGATGGAATAAACTGCATCCAACCAATAGTTCAGGCAAACAATGCGCAAATGTAATTTTGTAGGGGTAGCATGCAAATATCGTTATAAGGATGATGACGATGACGGTTAAGGTCATCTGTGAAGTCAAAGCTGTTCTTTTTGACTTCACAGATCATCCATCTTCGACGTAACATGACTCATCTTTAGAAGCGTTAGGCATTTTATTGCCAATGTCTTCTAGCTCTGCGCCCACCCGCTACCCAATAGCTCGTCCGAACTGAATGATTTTTCTGTCGTTTGATATAAAATGTTCTGTCAACAGCAAGCCTTCACTCGCTCCGTCCCCACCGGCGTCGGAAACAGTAGTAGATCAGAAACGGATAACAACACACTGCCGCTGAAGGGGTGGGCTTTACAATGGTCACGCTATTGACCTATCCATCGGCATTTCTGTTATGGAGATGGATGTAGATGAAAAAGAGCCGCCAAGAAAGCTATTTTGAACTTAAAATTTGTAAGCAAAGCATCATGAAATTTTAAGTGAACGGGGATTATTATTGCTTCTACTTGATCTTAATCGTGTCTCTTTATTATATATATATATATATATATATATATATATATATATATATGTGTGTGTGTAATAAAGTATGCCAACACAGTTGTTAGGTTAGTCCTTATTTACTCTACCGTATTTGCAGTAAAGCGTGTTGTCTAATGTTTTATATGAGACACTAAAGCCGATTAGAGATAGGTTGGAAGACTCAGAGGTAAACAAGGCACTCCGAAAGAACATAAAAGGTTTGGTAAGCTACATTTGCCGATCGGGCGAAAGATGGGAAAACGGGAGATTACTGGCGATCGGGAGCTTGAAAAGATCGGCGGGAGCTTGAAAAAGCACGGCTTCGGCAACTTTTTGGCTAGCAAAAAACGATATGGCTTACGAAAGGTCGAGGTTTATGAGCGAAGCTACTGAAGCATACTAAAGCCCACCCCAGCGGCAGTGTGTTGTTATGTATTTCTGCTGTATTTCCGACGTGTAGGCTCCGACGCCAATGTGTGGGGGGGGGGGGGGCAGTGAGAGTGTGAAGCTTAAGTGGGAAGATGCGTTTATTGGCTACGGGACTCAACTTAATAAAATCCAGCTGTCAGCGCCGGGTCGCGCACAGCAGTAGCAGGCTGCAATGCACGTCTCGTCAATGCGGAAAATCCTCCACAAATCAAGACAGTGTATGAATACAACTATATGTAGTCGTTTTCTGGAGCTCCGTACGCTCGCACAGCACATCTAGTAGTAAAACAGCGTAAGAGTCTGTTAAAGCATAGCCTTAGGCCATCAGCATATACAGAATAGTTTACCGCAGACGGGACAGTCGTTTGTTTTTAAGACAGAAGTGACACAAAGCAGTATCGAAGCACATCCGGATTGAATCCGGTTACAGACTGATTAGATCTGTTATTTTCTTATAAACGTCTAATAAAAGGTGTTGTCCAAAGGAAAATCGGAATTTTCAAACTCCGAATCACTATTAGCATTCTTTTATATTATTTCTATGACGTTGGTTGTAAGAGGGTCAGGATTGCCTAGAGTCTTTAATGCAAGGAAACAAAAACAATGTGAACTTTGAAGTAAGGAATTACTTCAAGTGGGCTACTAGTATTTTCTCATAATACTATTAGATATAAACTATTACTACTCACATATCTAATGTACCTAAGCAGTAATCTATCACACTGTCCTAGAGCCCTGAAACAGGTGATCATACTTAGTCCCGAGCCTTGAAAGAGGTGATCATGCTTAGATCGGGGACATTTCCATCGTTATATGGCTCCTCAGATATAATTTGAGAGGCTTTCCTAGAAAAGCATGAAGGCCCTGAGAAACCTGGAGGGTGTTTTCGGCTGTAAAACTGGTTCTTCATCTTCGATTGCATAGTAGTTTGAAAGTGCCTTATTTGGAACATTGAATCGTACCTCTCAGCTTTTCCTCATTTATGTCTTCGGCCAACCATTACATTGTTTATACTATTGGAATACGATCTGGTTTTCAATAGTAATAGTAGCTAATACAATTTTATTTGTTCTAATGAAATTGGAATTGTTCTCACTATTAATAGTTCAAATGATCGTGAAGATATATTATTGAGGACCGTATATATATATGTATATATATATATACAGGGAGCTCCACCAGCGTCGGGTGAATAAAGCGGGGCTCACTAAAGAACACAACTTGCCGGAAGACACTATACACACACATAAAAAAAAGAAATATATATATATATATATATACAGTTTGCGGCGGGTCGCCATAAATGTATGCGGACGGGTATTGTCATGGTTACACACGACGCTTCTACGATTGCACAGTTTAGGGTGCTTTTTGGCGGCGACTTGCTTCAAACGGTCAAGCAACTGGCAGTAATTTTTGCAGAAGCGCGCGTTTTTCCAGCCTCACCAGGCACACAACATAACCTGGGTAGGAGGGCCATCTCTGAGCATGTGCGGCGCCCCGGTCAATTATTTATGAATTAACTGGCCGACCCCTTTTTATTCATATGGGAGGTGATTTGGGAATGCATGATGCCGGCAGTAACCAGGGACTTGTGTAGGGCTCACAAACCCACTAAACTCGGGTTTCTCTCCACTCCCAGGTCTCCCTCCTCCCGTCTGAGGACACCAGGCAGTGAATAAAAGAGCCTTGCCTTCTAGCACTATCTAGCACATCCAATCTTAGGAGGTGCCTTGAGATTGAAGTGAATATATTAAGCATAGGGAAACGTTGCCATTGTATGAGTAGAAATGACTGGAGGAATGTTAAATTGACGGAGAAGTTAACGAAGAGATTATCGGATAGGTTTTCTTGCTCCTCGTGGATTCTCCAGTTGGCTATACGGTGAATTACTTCTTCTGATGCAAACGTCAAATCTAACGCTGATCTGTGTTCGTCGTTGTCGAAGGTGCACCCTGGGGTGTTCATGAGTTGTAGATCTGCCCGGGTTGACCGTTCTAGGAAGATCTCTTCTTTCCTTGATAAGAAGCTTCTCCTCTAAAAACTGTGGTCTGCATCAAAGTCCCCTCCTACAGGCCGCAAATTCTTAGTTGACACGCGTTGCGTCGCGCTAGTATCGGACAACCGATTTCTGGCACTGCAGTTATATTCGTTAAACCGTCTAGGTTTGGGACTAGTTTAAATCGGAGCCTAGTCCCGTTCTGAAACTATACTGGCGTGATGTTTTTAATTGCTGAGGGCACTGCTCTGTATGGTCGGTCAGTTCCGAGGTTCGTACCTTCGCGCGGTCTTGTGTTGAACTCGTCCATTCTATTACCTCAAGAGTAGTTTAGCGCAGTCCAATATATGTTACAGCTTTCATCATTTGGTTCCGCCGGACTTACGTGACCGTCGGCGTCATCTTACGTCATCCCGAAGCTAAATGTCCCACTTGGTACGCTTGCTGTGTTAAGGCGAGGGTCGGATGTTCGTCAGTGGACCACGTTGATCTAAGCAGATTCACCTTGCATTGATGGTGGGCTTCAATGTGTGTGGAGATCGAAAAAGTCAATTGTTAGTACACATAATGGGGATGGTAATGTACATTCTCTTTACTCGGCTACCCATTGTTTTTGCTTTATTTCGATCATCACCGGACATTGAACAATGAAAACAAATGTATGAGTAGACCAATTTCAATGCAAAACCATGGCTTTTGCCGCTGGGTGAAACAGCACGGAGAAGAGAAGCCAGAAAAATCGTCACAGGTGAAGTGCGTATCATCTACTACTGTCGAGACTATCGTCATCATCGTTGTGGAATGACGTCGGCATTGCCAGTCTTATGTGTTTTGAACTTTTCCGGCGCAAACTGGTCGGTCTTTTTGTTGAGCGAATCACGTTAACCCATAATTATATGGACATAAACATAAAAGGAACAACAGCTTTGAAAACAGACTCTATTTTGCGTGTATACATATATGATATATGTACGTCATGAACGCATGTCACACTGCTTTAGGCGCTTTCTTACATATATATATATATATATATATATATATTGACAAAGTTATCATTGACAGACGAGGGCAGAAATAACAATTCGGATACAAAGTTATAAAAAATGAAATAGTCATTTAATCTCTCAAAGTGTTTTAGTTCGCTCCAAAATAAACCCCGCCTGGTGCGCGTCTGTATAAACGCATCTTTCCGAGTCAAGTTGAGTTGCTCCGACGATTTTTTCTCTATCTTCTCTACAGTCTCGAAGTTTTGTGCCTTTATTTATCATCTGTGGGACTAGGAAAAAGTCGCAAGAGGCCACGTTCAGCGAATAGGAAGGTTGCGAAAATATAGATATCACATTTTCACCAAATAATCCGAATTGAGTAACGATATACGCGGCTCCAACTGAATTTCTGCAATCGACTCTCTCCATGGAAGCACCACTGGTTTGGGGGGCTTTGGCCTCGATGCCGCAACCAAATACGCATAGCTGTGGCCTCTTCTCACTCTTCTCCGTGCTGTTTCACCGAGCGGCAAAAGCCATGGTCTTGAAAATTGATGAAATTGGCTCATTCATAAATTTGTTTTCATTGTTCAAAGTGCGGTGATGATTGAAATCTAAAGCAGTTCGGGGTCTCGTTCGAAGATTCAGTTCGGACATTTCCCCATGGCTGCGCAACGTAATTGTGTCCGGTAATTCAACATTTTGGAACGAACATTGCTGACACTCTTCTCACGCAAAAAGTATCTGTCAGGACTGTGTCAACTGATTCATAAGGTATGTCTCAAATCCTTCTTAAAGTACTGGAACTTTTCGATCCACTCTCGTATATCTCATTTTGATACATACACATAATACATGATGTCATGACGTGGTCAGAAACGCAGAAAAGACAACCATGCCTGTTGTATTGTGTATTTACACGTGCAGTTCGTTAAATCCCACCACTCTTTGAGACATACGCGTATGTTCAGCGGCGCAGCTGCACGGCTGGTACGTCCTACTTCAGAAGTACAGAGTGGCGTTTATTATGGCGAGATATCTAACAGCTTCTATTGTCCCAAAAGTTCAACTTTCCAACTGCCAAAGATTGGCTAACATCAAGCAGGCGAGCGCGTTTTGTTTCCGATGACAAAGAAGTTAATGTGTCGCGGTGCAAGTGGCTCTATTTATTGTACTGCACTGTGTGAACACAACGAAGGTTACTGGTTAGACAGGTTCGTCTGTTGTTCGCCATAATCAAACGTTGTTCACACATCGAGATGCGCCACATATATGTATATATATGCAATGGTACTATTTCATCCTATTATCTTAGTAAATTGTTCTCTATACTTCTATTATTGCACAATGTATATATTGAATACAGGACTTTTGTGAATAACTATGTACATAATTGTCAACCCTTTGAATATAATAAAGAAGCACTTGAATTGAAAAAAAAAATATTCTACATTTCGTTGCTCTAATGCAGAAAGCGTCCTCTCTTACTTGGGATCCCGTCCAAGATCATAAAAAAATATGCACAATGCGTTTGAAAGGAAATAGTCATAGCAGTTCTACTAGTTGTTGTAATAATCACATCCTGTTTAGGCCAGTCGCATGCAATAACATAACACGTGGCAGGGATTTAGTTCTGTTTCTTTCGCCTGATCCATGTCCCCTATATTAACGCAGGTTGTGGTACTCTTTTAACCAGCTTCCATTTGTGAGTTAACTTGTGTTCTAGTACGAGCAATGTTTCGTAATTGTGCTAGCTTTGTGGACCGGCAGTTGTTCCTACCAGTTATCTGTGATCCTTTAAAATAATTTTAAACTTTTGCTCGTTAAAGCTAGGGTTAAATTGTTTTGCCTTTTTCTTAATTCAGATTTCTCACAATTGTATGCATGCTATATAAACCGTGCGTCGTTATGACTCTTCGGTTCGGCAAAGTCGTTTAGTTTAAAATTAAAAAAAAAACATGTATAGTGCGTGAGCGGTAACAGTAGTGGACTTATTTTGCGGGTCTTCTATTTCTAATATTTCGTTTTAGATAAAAATTATCTATGTTATATGCATACTCAATATGAGTGAAATAAATAAGATGATGATGAATATTCCGTTTTACTCAAACTCGCATGTAGCACAATAAGCATGTGCATGGTTCTGTGTTAAAGGGATTCGGTATTGTTAATTTTGTAAAATAAGCAACCTTCTTGAAAAAATCCGACTGCATAGCACAGTAAAAGCTGCAAAAGTAGGTCCATAGGCCGGGCAGGTATAATCAAGGATTTCAACGAGTCCACTGAGAGCTTTGCAATTGAGCTTATAAATGGTGCAAGAAGCCAAGGAATCCTATAAATGTGCGGAATTCGGAAGTCTTGAAACTGCTTTGATTAAAAATGTGTGGATAGACATACGACATACCGTAGGCAATTTCTTATTTACGTTATCCGTTGCAATTGTAGACACCGTTTACATATCACTTCGCCGGCTAGGGTCAGTCCAAGACTAAACCAGTTCGCCAACGACCTGACCGCCGTCGCTGCGATATCTCGTAAGATCAAATTTGAGATCCTCTGCCCTCTGAAGAGACTCGCCCTATCTCTTATTTCTTGTGTTTTTACTCAGCTTAGCTTAGATTCTTTCGTCATAGCACATCCAGGCCTCGATGTCTCAAAGGAAACGCTTTGAAGTTGTACCCGTGCCCATCATTTGAGTACTTACGACATTTCGGATTCTCCACCTCCTCTAATAGCACCTCTCTTTGGAAATGCGCTGTGTCGGACCATACAGAGCGTGAGTCAGTTGAGCACAGCTACTTGCATACTAGAAGTTTGCTGACTCAATGGAAGTCCAGCCGACCGGCATCACACTTTTTCTTATAGTCGGTTATAACTGATCCAACAATTGACACGGGGCTTTTCATTCAATATATTAAAAATGTGCAATATAAGTGCAGATAAAATATACTTCTGCTACCATGCGTTTATTGGCATTTTTTGGTGTTAAAAAACGGCTAACATCACAGTTCCAGTACACCGTGACCCACCATAGCCCTTTCTTTAATCTGAAGTCGTTATCGTCAAATGACTTTTACAGTACACAATCGAACAGGGCAGCAGAGGGTTCCCCCATCAGCATCTACCTCCGGCTTCGTTCCACTCGCTGCGAGGCTGACCTAAGCAGCATAGCTGCCCGATTTTGCGAGCCAGAGCAAAGGTCAGGCGCGTGCCGCCACTTCATTGAAAACTGAGCACTTTCATTGGCAACCCCGCCCGATAAACAGTGGAGGCAAACAAATCGTCTGACGGGGGACACATTGCCAGCTTTTCTTCGGACCGAAAAGTCGCCGAAGTAGGCAGCACTGTTTTGTTTTCCGATCGAAATACCCCCGCAAACCTCCGGCGATTTCATTTCGTAACAACAACAGCAACAACAACAACAGCAGCTACCAGCATTAGCAAAAGCAGCATAAATGTCAACATCTTCCGCGGTTTTGGTCGCAGCAGGAGTCCATTTGGTTATTCTGCTTGCTACTGTTAGGACTACGGCTCGGATTCGTCGTTTTGTCTAGCGGCAGCAGCAGCAGCAACAACATTATTGTTTGTAGCGCGACGCCAGAGATGCTTCGGATTTCGACTATGCTAACATTGACTACATTGCCACGTTAACGGTTACAACATTGGCCATCAATAATCATCCTGTTAATTGCTTTCGGCCCCCCGCGCAGCCGCGCCCCCGCAGAATAGTCCGACTTTGAACTTGCGGGCTTCGCTCATTCAGTTAGCAATTGATTTGGCTGTTGCTATTGCTGTTGTTGATGTTGTTGTTGTTATTGTTGCGGTTGTCAATTTTGTTGTTGTTGTCGTGACTCCTGCTAACTCGTCATACGAACATCTTTGTCACCTTGGCGGGGCCGCCAACGCCACTAGTAGCAACAGCAGTTTGCCGAGCATGCATTCAAATTCAACGCCACGACATGACTTTTCTCTGACAGCAACGTAGGGCGCTACCAAAAATTCGATAGTCTTCACAACCCTTGGCATTGTAACGGCGTCCGTTGTACGCGGCTGTGTCAGACGAATGAATGCACGCACGTACTGTTCCGTACAGAGAATAGCTTGTGAACAAGCATAGGCGAAAGACACCACCGTCTACGAGTATGGACGAGAGGGGTATGTACAGATAGTACGAACAAAAAAGTCGAAATTGACATTTCAATAGTAGAGTCTGGATATTTCAATAGAGTTCGTCAAACACAGGACCCAGCACAGACTCGTCTTTTCTAAAGATCCCTAGAAATCAGTCACATTCTGGATTTATTTATACACCTACTATGTACAAGTCCAACCAACATAACCGTCCCTATTTCTTTAATCTAGTACTATACTTCCTGCAATAATCTAAATGCCCGTTTAAGTATTAATTATTGGTTTGTTCGTTTATTAAATGTTATCAAACAATTGTAAGATGTGTTTGTAATAACGTAATATATGTAACGCATACAGTTGCGTCAGTACATCGTACCCTTGTTATTCCATGGAGCCAGTAATGGCAGCGGCATTTCTCCTACTGGTACAAAATGGTATCGGGTTGCAACCTCCAAATATTTTTGCTCTTTTTTAAAGTTCCGTATGATCTAGTACCCATCTAGATATCATAATTATATCTGTCAGGGGATGAAACTACTGTTTAAACTAAAATAATTATCAAATCACATCAAACCAGATTTCATCATTAAATGGGTAGTCATTAAATGATGCGTACGTTGTTACGCTGATTGTATACGGCCAGAAATAATAATAATAATAATAATGTATTCTCCGTTGCTGCCTACGACCTACTCCCACCTCTCGACCAATTTGTTTACTCCGTTCCTTCAGAAATCGCTTGGTTTGGTGTCAAAGAGATTGTTGAGCCAGTTTTTGAGGTCCTTCTCGTCGTCGAAGATAACTCCCCTCATATGGTTTGACATGGAGCGGAAAGTGTGATAATTGGGTGGCGCAAAGTACGGAGAGTTCGGTCGGTGCCGTCCATTCGAGCATTTGGAGAGCGGTTTTGACGACTTGTGCAACATGGGGTCTAGCGTTGTCGTGAAGCAGTATGGTTTGGTCTTGTCGATCGGGTCTTCTCAGTCAATGCCAAAGTAATACCGAGCCTGGGGGGGTGGGGAGGAATCCGGGTTTAGTGGGTTTGCGAGTCTCACACTAGTCACGCAGGCTGCTAGTGGCGCATGTGCATCATGCATTACCGAAACCTCCCAGAAAAAAAAAACAAACAAAAAGGGTCTTCTCAGTCAAATAGCCGAATGTAGAGCTCCTTGTTGACCGCAGCGTTTTTTTGCATTTCCCAATGCACAATACCTTCCCAGCTCCACCCAACGCAGGTCTACTTTGGGTGGAATTCCCGCATGATTCTCAGCTTTAGCACATCCACTCTTAGGATTATCCAATCCCGAAGTGTCATCCACTCCTTTATTTGCTTCTTATTGACGTATAGTCACCGTTTCTCCCGTGACAATTCGAGCACATAAAACGTTGTGCCCGCGTGTTGATCGGTGGCGGGCGAGGTGTTGAGCCGCAATCTGAAAACGTTTTTCGTTGTTTTCATCGCTGAACTCGCGAGAAATCCAAGCTTCGAGTTTTTGAGTAGAATCAATTGACTAAAGGTGGTTGAAAATTATCATTGCACTACAGTCAAAATGTTGGCCAATCCATGAGCTGTTTGGTGACCGTCCTACTTCAAAAACCCTTTGAGACGTTTTTTGTCGAGTTCAGAAGGTCGTGCGCTGCGAAATATATCGTCTAAGTCGCTTTTGTTGAACTGCGTAAGCCATTTCTGTGCTGCAGATTCGCCTAAGACACCTTCTCTGTACACGCCGAAAATGTCCCGAGCGGCTTCGGCAGCGTTTTGACCTCAATGAAAATCAAAGAAGAGCAGGTGACGAAAATGCTGATTTTTTACTTCTGCGTATTTCACTTCTAAGCCTGAATAATAAAAATGAAATTCATTAAATTGTTGTAATTACAACAATTAAATAAATTGTTGTAAATTAAAATAAACATAACACACTACAAACCTATTTTCCATATTAATAATACTATTTTATATCGTTTTTATATAAAATACATATCATCTGTTCATTTATCTTACTAGCAGGCAATATAGTAAGGTAAATTAACAAATTATATGTTTTTACAGCAATTGTCCAGCTCTATCCAAAAGTGATAGAGCTGGACAATTGCTAAATGTTGACCAAAAAGACACCCGGTAAAATGTGCTTATAAAATCTTTAGACGGACTAAGATGTCTGATAATCCTTTAAAGAATCATATGTGACAAGTTAATGTAGTACGTTTCGCGACATTAAAATCATGTGCGTGATATGCTTAGTCTTACTTCTAACAGTTTTTTATTGCAAACGAAATATTCGTAGCAAATGTATATGGCACATTCTGTATTTACTAAAACGCATTACCGAGAAAATGTCACGAAGATCTTGTGATCATCTGTCCGTTTCAAGGATCTTGTATGACGATCAGAAAAAATCCACTAACGCAAATTAAGGGACATTCTAATATAGACAAAATCTAAGAATCAAAAAATGGAAATATGCGAAAAGATCAGGAGTGCGCATATTATAGAAAACCGGCCTAAACGAGAAGGTCACAATAATCAGTAATTACAGTATCCAATGGAAATTACATCAATGTCAGCAGGGTAAAATCCATTTGGATACACCTTAATAGAGAAAACGACCGCCGGTATATAGCAACGCCAATCGTAACACTTGTCTGACGCTCACTCGTGCTGTAAACAACGCTGGTAAGTAAATTGACTGTCACTAAGCACGGGACCGGCGATTAAGACGCCCAATTCGTTGACAACCGATGTGTAGCAAACCTTCTTTTCACTATCATAAATATATACTGCTACGATCAATAACGAATTCAACAAAAAAAAACACTGCCATTATACCATGTCTCAGTTTTATAGATAGGTGTGTGCGTGTTCCGTTGGGCTACAAAATCGTTTTCAAAAACGCATTAACTTCCTTTGTGGAACGATCAAGCATTTGGCGTTGGACCTTAATAGCAGTGGGCTAGTATTGAGCTCTCATTCTCTTCTTATTTCTCACGCTCTATATTAAATTAATTTGCGGTTGCAGAAGAGACATCCTAAGGTTTCGGAACGCGAGAGAGTAGCGTTTTACATGAGTGCGAGCGTTGAGCAAAATCAAGTGGGCAGATCGTGACGAATTTAAGCATATGGCACTGTTCTCGATGAATTGTTCGGTTGTATACGAACGTCTGATCCAGTTCACGAATAGTGTCCTTTTGTAATTCGCCTTTCTCCACAGCGTACCCGTCGAGCGTTGCAAACCCGATATCGGACTTGACGCCACGGAACGAATACGAGAAGATAGCGAGACGGAACTAGAGCATGACACCCTCTCAGCTACGGATTAGTTTCACCTAATTAGAGTCGTTTGTACAATGATTACCAACCCGCAAATCTTGTCTGAATGCAGCGCTTACACTGTTTGCCCTTAGTGTTTCGTTAATACGCAAAATGTGTGTTTGAAATGAAAATGTGCTCGTTCCTGTTGACACGTTCTGTATTTCTTTTCTCAAACAAGCGAAAATCGACTGATTGGATTATTTTAAGGGACTATAGCGGCCTGTGCAGTTGACATGCATTTCTTTCATAGAAGGTCCTTTTGTAAGCTTTAAGGTGCTCAATATACGCTTCGTATTCGGCTTGTCGGTACGAATAGAATAAACGAAGGGTACGGAAATAGCAAGAGGGTGCCTACCCGTGTCGTCGAGGCTACACGTGCACAATGTGAAGGCCAATAGCAAACAATGAGGGCAATAGTACCGAAGGAGGATAACAACAACAACAACAGCAACAATGGCCATAACACTAACCACGAAACCAGTAATACTAACGTCGGCGTCAATAAGACTAACAGAACTTAATGATTACAAGAAGGAGCGCTTGGGCGGCAGGGCGCGACCTGACTGACAAACCACACGCGTAACGGGGCAGCATCAGCAGCAAGATCATCACCATCACCATCATCATCATCGTCGTCGCTGTTGAGCGATCGAACTGACGTACGAACAACGGTCGTCGTCCAGCCTGCCTGCCGCCGAGCTGCCTACTTCCAGCCGCAGACACGATTGTTCATCACTTGCTGTTGCGCTAAAGATCATCGCAGCGTGCTGGACAGCCCGTCAAGTTTTTCGTAGCCGCTGCCGCCGCCGCCTCCGCTGCCGCCTCCGCTGCCGGCAGTGACGCTCCGTACTTGAAGCTGACATGACAGCGTGACTGATCGAACTAGACGGATGGCAGAAGCAAATGCATCGTTGACAAGAGCCCGAGCTGCTGCTGGCGCCCCGCCACCGCCGCCCGCCGCCGCCGCAACAATAGTAGCCTAGCACTTTGATTTGAAAATGCGCGCGCATTTTGCCCGTGCTGCCAACGCCATCTACCTGCCGCCTGCCGTACGTAGCACGAGCGGAAATGATCTAATTGCAGCATGTCGCCTACGCAGATGAAAATTACTGCGCGTTAGTGCCTATCGACGACGATGATGATGATGACGATGTTGATAATGATGGTGGTGACATAATAGTAATGGCCTCGGAATGGTTACGAGCAATGGCTGGCCAAGTGACCGGTGTCGTTGCGTAAACACTTGAGCCCTGCTCGCCGCCTCTGTCTGCTGTTCTGCCGAAGCAGATCGGGACGACGATACGGACAAGCGCGGTCGGTTACAACACAACCTCGGCGGCGTACGAATACGCTTGTTGTGATTTGTTGTTGACGTATTTTTGCAATACAACAAAATCTGTCACAGCGGAACATCCAAATGCGTCGATCCCACCGAGCGGCGCGTTGATATGACGTGTTAGTTCAAGTCTAAGTGGTCGGCAACATGGCATGCAAATCTGCTTTTCGCCTGGCGGGTTTGTCTTGTTTTTGGTGGGGAAAGGGAGGGGTAAATGCGCTGCATATGGTCTAGTTTGATTTTAAGTCATATAGGGACGTGAAACAGTCCCCATGCTACTTGACAAAAAGTGATTCCTCAATGGCTAGGCACTCCAGGTAGTAAAATCTAGCTAGTCCTAGTTACCTCTTTCAGGCTGACTCATTTAACGTCCACGGAATCGCTTCTGCATTGCTTCGTATAACGGCCCCCATAAATACAGATGTGCAACGGCGGGGTCGAACCCGTACACCTTTGTGTCTCCTCCGGTTGCAAGGCGCACTGATTGCAAACTAGAGAGCGCAGTGAGGGTTTCTATCCGACTATGTATTCATTTCATAATTTATTTCATAATTTCCTACGGGACAGTGTCTTTTTCCAGTTTCCCACTCGCCCTGCTATTTAAACTAGACTCCGCGCTCCTCTGTCCGGCCGACACCGCGATTTATCGCGGACCGTCGAGACTACTCTTCTATAAATATCTCAAGCATGCGGGATGGAGCATCCCACCTGAAAATCTCCAATAAGAAGCTAAACGACTGTCTGTGAAAGTCTCCAAATATGCGAACATCTACTCGACTAATTTCTACTATGAGAATGGTATATGACGTGGGACGTATAACATGAAACGGGGTTACGAAAAATTAACACTGGACAAGGTTCAGTACGTAAACAAACGATAATTTAAAAAACATTGTCACGCGTAGGCTCCCTGTCCCTAAAGTTGGCCCAAATTATTATACACTTTGTTCCGGCAGAAACCGAGAAAAGAGTTTCTATTCGAGCGCGTCGTATCCCACCCTGCGTACATACCACATAGCTTCTACTTTGCACACCTTAGTCCCATTATTTACGCTGACACTGTTGTCTTAATGGTAGTGGCTAGGGACCGCGAAGAATCTCAGAAAACAGCAAATTTGGTTCTGACGCGAATTTTCTAATTCACTAAAGTGACTAATAGCCCTAGCACTAGAGTTAATAGCCCTGAAGCTTACCTGTCTATTTCTCACTGATTCAGACAGACAAATCCGTGCAGACGTATATTGCTTTACACCTTATGAAAGGATACAGCGGAAAGTTCTATAGCCAAACGCCTTCTGGAGAACTTGTGTGTCTAAGCATTGCTGGCGCCAATCTCACGACAGGGACCTGACATTACAACTGTTAGCTTTTTGGATTCCTTGAACTATGCGCATACAGGAACCCACAACACTCGTAAGGAGATCAAAAAAGCCCGCACCGTGACACGCAAGGACACCCTTATCCGCTAGAGTGGCCTGCTTCAATTGGGATAGGCTGGCCGCATACAAAGAGCGTCATGGCTGGCCTAAGGTTGGGCGGGCACAAACCCTCAGTGGGGACTTTAAACCACACCCTCGTATTACTTGCCTTCACTTACGCTATAGCTAATTGGCCACAATACTTTTCGCATATGACAAGCAGGCTCAAACCACAGCGGTGTGCGCTGCCGATGAGCAGAATACACCTGATGTACTCCTACTTCTTGGACGCGGACCCTCGAGGCTTGAAGCAGTTTCCTTAATTTGCATTACTCGCGTCTGTGCATGCAAACAGAAAAATACACAAAGTTTGGCTATTCACATAATTCGCCATAATGACACGTTACGGTAATAGACCTGTGGGGTGTTAACTGCCAACAATCACTGGTGGTAAGTCCCACTCTGCCCGATATAACGACATGTGCGTAAATGCATATTCCTTTCTATTAACCAACAATGTCATAGGCATCCCGATTACGCAATGAAGTCTGTAAAAATCATATGTGCTATCTTGATTTTCGTAGTGCTCACCCTTCTATAGCCCATACTTGTGCAAACACATAGGTACGATTAAGGGTGATCTGAGAAGATTTCTGAAAAGGATTTGAGCCGAGTGCTGTTAACCTCCAGTTGCTGTAAAATTTTTGTGGAAACAATGATACACGGTTACTGTTATAGTCTATGAGTTCGGGTTCTATTGATCGCTTCTTTAATGTGCGAATGAACAATCGTAGGAGCCAAATAAAACCTCTACATAACATAATCACTGTGGGACAATCGATAACAGTGATGGAAATCATTTTTACACGAAAATTGATTGCGGTCTACTCCCTCGCCATTTGTCAAGGGCGTATGATTTAGTAGAGAAAGCAATGGTTGCCATAATGAGGGCTTAAATACACCATTAGACGCCTAGCGAGATTTAAACAGTTTCCGGAAGACGACATCTTCTGACTTGCATGCTCCAGGATCCGCTTCTAAAGTGTCAAAATAAAGAAATAAGAAACTTCTGCTGATAAAGTAACTTCTTCTAAATCAGTGACATTGAAGTTGAAGTGATATTCTTCGTGCAGTCGATCGGCATAAAAAGCAATTTCTGGTCACTATTATCAAGTATCAATTTCCGGCGACGATTGCCGCCAGTGATTCGTACTTAAGGCTGGATTCCATTGAACCCATCGTTGTTTTTCCTCGTGTTCTGTTTCTACGAAATTGGCCAATGGCCATTTAAAAGGTCGATGTCTGATGAAGGTCTGTCTGTGTGTGCGGCGTGTGGCCATGGCCAGGAATCGAGGCAAGCCGTGAGGGCGATACGTGATGCTTGTATTAAATGGCTGTCTCTACGCAAATCGTAGGGATGCTGGTGAAAGTAATTTAAAACGCTAAGCAATTCCACCGCAGGTATTTTAACAAAGACTAACAGTGTTAAACTGCTCTCTCTTTATATATATATATATATATATATATATATATATATATATATATATATATATATATATATATATATATTATACCCATTCATAATACGCGCTTTATTTACAATAAAGGGAAATGTATATTACAAAAAATCACAACATTCATGCATAGGTTTGGGTTGCTCTCCAAGGAAACAGGGACATTACAATTTCCTTTTTCGCTATGCATTTCGGTTTGTAGCGAACCTTAGATCGCGTACGCGAATGTCTACAGTTGAACATTCGACAACATAATTCTTCAATTTGTATGACCTTTTGTAAGCATTTTTGGTCCAGTTCTTTAAAAACATCAACTATGTCCTCTACGTGTCTGTCCTTTCGTGGCACACCGCAACGAAATGCAATTTTATCCAAAAAATTCTTTAAAACGTTCTGCAATAATTGTCGATGCTTTTCGTTGCTTGGAACCATGCAGGGGATGCATACGTCAGTACTGGTTTGACATAGATATTAAATCGTTACATATACAATTCAGCATCTCTTAGACAACAAAGGATCTGAGAATCCAATTACACCTTCTCGTCGCTTTCAGTGCCACCTCTCTACATTGTCCTGTCTTGTCCTAGGAATTTTACATCAGGGATCATACCAATTCCCAGCATATATATATATATATATACATAGATGTGCTCCAACAGTACGCCCGACATACATATTGCTCCCGTTGTTAAACTTCCAAAGCATGAAAGGAACGGCGACTTATCTTAGATAAAAATACAGATAGACAGCGGGTCAACATCACCAACTACATCTTTGACATCAGATCGAGAGGCCTAAGAAGTTGTATGCTGTTCAAATATAGTTTAAATCTACAATCAAGGACCGTTGCGCGCACAGAGCAAGCCAATCATGTATTTGCGTGGCAAGATCGATTTATCAATCTGCCCGCCCCATTTTTACGTGTACCTTAAGAAGCGAATGTTTTTCACCCAACATAAGGGCTCACTTAGGTCAAGTTCCTACGGAGGTGTTTTCTATTCTATATATCCGCTGAAATTACTCGCCTCGTTCGACCGGGTGACACCGTGCTGTCCAAATAGAAATGCTCGGGGCGCGCCAGGATAAACACACACTATACTATAGTATTTTTTTACATTGGCACATTGATTTACATAGGCAATCATGTCAGCATTCTAAGACTCAACTATATATATATATATATATATATCGTGTTATTATTATGTCAATCGACGCTAGTTACCCATCAAGTAGTACCGATGCGCATCGGGTATTTTACGTCGAGGTGGTAAGAACTTAGTGATTTTTTCTCTAGTCTAAACAAGATGAGCATCCGTTGTTGTGTTTGTTGCTCAACAATGCTGAAAGCATTGTGTTTGGTGTTCGACAATGCCGAAAGCACTAACAGTACCGATGCGTCTGTTGGTGTTGCTGCTGCAGGAGCTGTCGCCGCGATTGGTCGCCTATTGTAGTCGCCCAATCGAATATTATCAGCACGTTACGCTGTCCGGGCGGTATTGTGGTCATTCACAACTCGTACAACAACGCTTGCACACGGCTGCAATACCAGCAGCAGCAAAAACATTAACAACAACAACATTACCATCACCACCAGTTCGACGAGTGACACTTGACGGACCCTAATAACGGGACTAAAAACAGCACCCGTAATAATAAGAGAAACAGTAACCATACCATTAGCAGTTGTAGTTTTTCTTGGATAGCGCAATTATCGCTGGTATACCCGCATTTACTCGCTCGGCAGGTAGGTAACGTCCTTGCATGCCTAGAATGACTGAGGGAACTACAGCGCTTCAGCACTAACAATCTGTTTTTAATGTGACAAAAAGTTACCTTAAACTACAGTGCATGCTTGGGCCAATTTTGTACACCCCATCAACGGAGAGGTGGTCTGCAAGATGATTGTTTGCTTCAGAGTATGAATGTGTGCATGCCGCAGGAGGTCAAGTAGCTAAGTTTGCACACAGTCTCCAACTGCAATTCTCAGTTAAAGATGGTACCCGTGAAAGGCCGTTGCAGTTAGCCCTATATATCTAGTCTTAACAATGTGTTGTTATAGCATGTTTGCCTGACGTGTAGCCAAAGACTCGCTCAACAAGGCGACTTTGCAATCTTTTCTGCAACCAATCTTGTCCCACCCTTTATTTGGGTAATAAATACAGGCCTTTCTGTTGTATTCTAAACTGCAAAAAGTAGGGCAACCGTGAAGTTTGTAAAGATCGTCCATTTGATTCAAAATGTGATGAAAGTCATGCGTAAAACGCCGTTTCTAAGTGCCTAATCCTTCTTCCTGTTTTCCGCCAAGTATCACCTCCCGTCGTCCTAGCTTTCTAAATAGCGCGATCTATCTCCTCTAGTTTTACCTCTCACTGCCTTATATATGTTTTAAATGCTGTGTTCGACTTACCGTACCGAAGGTTCCTCTGTCCATACCTCTCAAGAACCTTTACAGTTCTGTTTCTGCATAAAGTTGTTTACAAACGCAACCATAATTTTCTGTAATTCAAATGTATCATCGTTCCCTAATTGATCACCTCTTCAAAGTTAAATTACTGCAATTTTCTCTTGTTTCTTCATTCTCGAACACCTCAGGTGTTTGATTCACCACTCTTGCTATTGTCAGCCCGTTCCCTAAATGAAATGTGTTGTCCCTAAAATGTTAATAATAAGTGCCCTTTCCTCAGTTAGATTTACCACTATATTGTCCTTCTGTCCCAGTTTAAAAAGCTCTAATATCCATGAAAACCGCATTTAAGATAAAACACCAATTGGCACACGTCTTCAAGCAGCAGCCGTAGTGCCGTATACGTCGGCCATCTCTTTTCAAACCTATGTTATTTCTCCGGGCGTTTCTTCTCTGTCTTCTAAAAATACATAGTTGCTATTGTTCCCGAAAGTAACTTATAAACATTGCTCTTTCTCTCTCTATCTCTTTAGTCATCCTCCGCCTCCCCGGTGATGGAGCAAATGACCGCTCATCGGCGGTTATCGTCCGGAAGAACCTACGCGATTTCACTGATGGAAGACGGTTTGCCTTGCCCCAAACCAACACTCCCGGCAGCGGACGGCCCATCTAGCTATTATCAAGCTCCTGGAAAGCGATGTTTCTTCGGCGGCTAGGGTCTTGATCTCAGAAGACACGCTACCGCAGAAGCCTAGCGAGATAGCTGTGCTGCTGGATAAGCACCACTTTGCGCCCTCACTTCTGTCATGGCCTCGCCCTCCTCACGTGCCCTTGCCATCAACCACATCAGGCAAGAATGTTTGGTCTGCCATAAAAACGATTTTCCGTAGCTCAGCAGCAGGCATGGACTTCATCGTTCTGTTCTGCCTGGCTATTAAGGTGTTAGTCGACTCTCTCGAGTGTCCTGTAACCCGTCGGATTGGACAAGGAAGGCGGAACAATGCTTTACTGATTACAATAAATAATACACTAAATATTATTCTATATTGCTATGCCGCCTTACGTCTTTAGGATTTCTTCCAGTGATATTGCCTTGCACTAAACACCTGGAATACTCCCTGATTTCAAACATTCATCAAGTAAGGCCTGCCTACATAGAGCAAGTATTGGTGCATCCACAAAGTGTTCCTTTCGTATTAAATCGTTTGCATGTGCCTTCCTAATTGGTGCGATTAAATGCACTTCGTCACCCATTATCTACCTTATCTGCCATCTGGTCTCTCATACCAATTTTCTCCTTCAGGATAGTGCGCTTTTCCCGACAAAATCCCTTCAAAGTGCTCTAGCACTTATCTTGTTTCCACAGATAATGTTACACACAGGGCGCGACAACCATTTGCACGGGTGTTTTGATGCCTGAGGTAATAGCTGACGTCCTCGCTTTTCGTAATATGCCCTTTCAATCATTCTTCTTACAACTCTTTACGGAATTGTTTTCAAGGCACTGCCTCGTCAATTTTGCAATCTTTGTTACTCTGCACCGCTTATTAAACCAATGTCTCCCTTTCCTCTCGCTTCTATCACATATCGCGCTACTAAGCAGATTTATTAGATCACGCTCGCTTTAATCTGCTGGCGACTCTTGCTCGACGACCTTTGCTTGTCCTAAGAAATATCGCCATCTTCATTGGTATATGTTTCCTTAATCCCGTCCCTCCCCAAGTGGTGCTTATTGAGCTAGCAAGAAAGTCTAGCCCGGTCGGGGGCCTTACTCAGTACTAAATCTTACTAGATTTAATATTGCATCGCTTTTCGGTATTGTTACACAGCTCAAAGTATAATACACGTGTTCACGATGTCTTCCGCGTTCGTTTTTGTTAATCTTAAACACATATAGAATATGTTGTATATGCGTTTTCTGGAAAATATCGCCGATCCAGCACTTAAAGAGCTGGCGCTGACGTACATGTCTCAAGGTGATATTTGGTGCAATTAAGACAGCAAAATATACAACGACACTCATCTCAAGAGTTGCGGTACTAACGGGTCTGATGACACAGTTTGTGATGGAACCCGTGGAGGGAGAAGCGGGTGAACACGTTGTGCAGCTCGAAGAACGGTTCCATCCATGCACTAGTCCAACATTGCCGGCCTCATGTAGAAGGTTTCTGATACTTCTCTCATCTCCTGCTCGAGATTCTTACAAAGCTTTTGCAGTAAAGGCGCAGGCGAGAGCTGAAAAATATTTCGATCTTCTATTCAAGGTTTTCGACTGACTAAGTTAGCCTGTTACGAGCGTTTCTTAGGAGGCTCAAAACTCTCTCGAAGAGTGTTGCATTACCGTGCCGAGAGCGTTTTTCTGCTGAGCGAATAGGAATTCCCGAATTAGTAGTGATGTCATATGATGTCATTCAGGACAACCTTCACGTTTAGCAGCATTAAAGCTGTCTTCAATGAGGGCTTCTGTAGCGCCGGGATTGAAGTCATGGTGATAGTGCTATTATTAACTTGATAAGATATGTGAGCAGAGAACGATATGTTATTTGGTGTTAGCTTAACACCCAGATAAGTAAACTTCGAGACAAATTCTACAGGAGTACCACCTCAGCTAAACCTATCACTGTCCCTTGGAAGCTTTCTGATTTTAAATTGATAGACTTTTTTTCAACACGGTAATCGTTAACCCGTTGTGCTCGTTATATGTCTCCGGCATCCTCGGACATATTTGTCGATCCATGAACACTCTACTATATGCCACAAGATCATCGACGTAGAGAATTATGTAAAAATGGAGTGGTGACCATATATGACGGTAGATTACTGAGTAACACATCGCTTTTGACTAGTTTTTTCTCCTCGTCGAAATTTTATTGCTTTAAACTTCTCATAAATATATCCAGTATGTTGTGTTCGATATAGCGGTGTAGTGTTACAAGCGACTGCGGCAAGTGAAAGTGACCTTGGAAGAATAATACTAAATTATCGGAATACATAAGCGTTTCTACCTGTGAATGCCGACATTGTATTTCCGTTAGGTGATTGCTTACCAACATTGAGAACAACGGGCTACTAAGTATTATGACTTTAAACAACACCGATTGTCAGACCCAATCGGCGCGTGTTCAAGCAACCCAGTTCGTCTATTATGCGAGGTCCGTATCAATGGCCGCTTTGAGGTCCACGAGCCAGCGAATAGATAACTCCCTTAATTTACGATTTGCTATTCCCGGTAACGATGGACAGCGGCTCTGTTCCATTCGCATGATACTAATGGACTGTCCTCCATTCAACGGATCTCGGAAGTTCTTAACACTTCTAAGAAACCTGAACCGGCACAAGCAAAGTGGCCTGCCGAAGATGTTCACAGGTCTTACACATGCACGTTTGCATTGCGGCATTCTCGTCGAACTGCTGGAGGAACGGGCCTGCGAGCTTCTGACTCGCTGGCTCTATCTAATCTAAGGACACCGCTCGGAATTGGTACCCGCACCGCCAAACATTTTCCGGACGTGCTCGTCTACCTTTTCAGGCTGAATTCGACCATGCAGTGGGCGTGTTATGAGCACGCAATCATTTGTGTCGTGATTAATGCCTCGACCAGTAGCTTGTACTCACTTCACTCTTCATGCTTTTTTGTAGCGTTATTCACTTACTTATTATTACCACTTTCTTATAATCGCAGCTTAGTCGAGTGTAAAAGGGCGTTATCTCAGGGCGTATACGAGCTAGGATGTATGCTGGCACCATGTAGTGTTTGCAGGAGCGGCACTGCTGATTGCACCATGGGACAATTCTACTACGAGCTCATTTTGGTCGGGTGCTACCGGTAATGTCACTACGGAGCCTGCAGGCATATGACTTCACGCCGATCAGAGCTGAAATAGAAACAACACTTTGAGAAACGGCGTCAGTTGCATGATGTTAAGGGTGCGGCTCAACGAAGGTTGCTTACCGTGAAAAATTTGCGGGTCAAGTAAAATATTCTTCACTTAATGGATATCTCAATTGCCACCGGAAAATGCCTCTCTATACAAAACAACAGGGTGTCCCATTGTATTCGTCCATATTTCACGTTACGCGGGTCAGCTTGTGTAGCAAATACATCCATTGTCGCCTGTCCTTGCGGCGCGATAAATGTCGTGTCATCAGCTGTAGATACAACCCACATCAGTACCTCCACTTGTTCGACCTGGTCTCCCTGACTGGGCACCAAGACATTCCGCTACACGCCAATTGGAGATTACCGTAGGCTCGATGACTCAGGTCTCGGCAACAATTAACACATTAAAATGTTTCGTTAAGGGAAGTAATCGTGAACTCGATTTGATACCCTCGCAGTTCCACTAAAATGGTCTAATTGACGACTTTTTGCTTTTATTAGATCTGTCTAGCAGACCCTGTGCTAGATGAGCAGCCATGTAGGCTGAGGGCACCACCTTATTTGTAGACTTTGCTCCGAGATCGACTTCTCATCATTCGTTTTTAGGTTAGACCTTTATACTGTTGTTTACAACAGACGACCAACTGCGTTCGTAAAGTCTTTGGGGGCTTGAACGTATGCGGCGAAGACGCAAAGCGGCATGGCTGCCGCGTTTGATTGTTTCTCGATACCGTTACGCGAAACTCGCTTTAACAGCTCTCAACCTAGCGGGGCAAGAACCCCATGTAGCCTCGTGCTCGCCATTGCATAAGCAACACCTAGCCTGAGCTTTGCATTTCCTTCTAAGATGTTCCAGGAAACCACACCTTCTACATATTCGCATCGAAATCTTACAATCGACGGCAAAGTGATCCATACTGAAGCATTTAAAGCACTGCATTGGATCTCGGCACTGGTTTAGACGCAAGCGGACTTTCGACGGGAAATGGTTGCCCACAAACGTTAAAATCATATATTTGGTCGTAGACAACACGCTATTCTTGGGTATTTGGTTTTTAACTCGATCCACCTGGGTTATTCCTGTCGACTTGAGTGCAGCTAGTATAGTTGCTTCTGAGGGTGTACACCAGATATCTTACCCTTCACAGAAGAGCGCGCTTTACTTAGCCGGGCAGATACTTTAATGCCAGCCAACTCTTGCAGCGAAAGCAGGGTGCCTATATCCTCTTCGGCTTCCACAACAATAATAAGCTCCCCGGCCTGTGTGAAACGGGGCTCTTCAATACTCCCCTTGAGGTGGTTAGCAATACAGTCGCAGACTTCATTGAAATGATTCCGCATCTTGTCTTCATCAGCAGAAAATATTACTGCTACGACGACACACTTCAGCGCCTGCGGCCTCCTACCGCGAACCATCGTGATGAATCCTGTGTCGTCGTCAGAGTACTCCTCGTCAATCTGAGGTTCATTACCAACCTCAGCCTTTACATCCACGCTTGTTCCAGGCGGATTATCTTGCGACACTCGCACGACTTTCACTCTTCGCACGCCTTCAATTGGGCTTTACGCTGCGCGTTTTTCTCCTCCAGCACGAACTGTACGGTCGCCCGCCCCACGCGTGTCGGCTGGTGTTATTGCCGGTAGAACCAATAGTTCAGTCCCGCGCCGTTTTAGCGGCAGAATGCGTTCGACTGGCATCTTGCGGCCGCAAAAAAAGAATCCGGGATTTGAACACGAGTTCGTCCGCACGGTAGTTCGCTTGTGCTTACATACCGCTACTCTGTTTAACTGTAATCGATCAGTCGTTCTGGAGCGCGGAACGTCCGCTTTTGGAAGTTGGAAAAACGTGTTTTCCAAACCAGTTCCAAACCAACTGTGAAATGTATCCAGGAAAATCAAAGAACTACACTCTGTCCAATTTGAGTATCAATTTCTAGACGCTACAGAACCACCAACAAAACTAAAGCATTGCGGAGCGCAACTAAAGCACATCAACACAGCAGCTGTGAACAACTGACTGAAACCATGGTTGTGTATTCAGTGTTGAACTAGTTGCTTGTACTGAGATGTTCCGCATCGACAACCGTTTGTCAAAAATGACGTCATTCAGTCAGCGCTGCAGTAGGCTCAAATTCTTGCCCGCAAATAATCTCTAAGTCTAGCTGCTGATAGTCAAATAGGTCCAGGCGTATTCACGCTAATGCCGTAAAAATTAGAGGAATGCCTATTTTGGCCTACCTTTAAGGCGTAGAACTTGCTGGCCCTGACGTACCGTGAACGCGCAGTTTCTGACAGCCAGAGTTATAGCGAACTTTGCCGAGAATAGAAAGCTTGCCGTCTGTTAAGAGCTGGGGCGCTTGCACGTAGTCCGACGGCCATGGAGACGTCGGGGTTATCGGAGAAGCCATCATCACTGCTCTCAAGCAGCTGGGTACGAAGATCTCGGCCGTGAAAAGGGTCAGGCGTATACCTGCAGCAAAAACAGCACCCATGCACCCGATCCATGCACCCGATTTGACAATCTAGAAATGCCGCCTGAGTTGTTCAGTGGAATCTTACTACCGTGCCGAGAAGATTAAGTGGTACATTATCTCTTCCGCTTTCCGAGGCTGTTGTCCACTGTTATGCGTGTAAACGTTGTGGAGCATTCAGCGCGAACGGGCTGATACACCACGCGGATTGACTATGCTCCTCACCGGCGGCATGGTCTTCCGAAGCCTGCTTCTACAATTGGAAGGAACTTGACCTTGCATTAATATTAAAATTGATTTGCCACTAACAGACTCTGTTTGTTTGCGTGACGTCTACGTAAGCACTTTGATATTTCGGTTCCTCAATATCTTTAGTTATTCTTTTGACGTTGGCGCACGATTCGATTTTTTCGTAAAGAAAGCGAAACAAAACGCCGCTGTAGGCTCATCTAGACGCTACCTTTGAGTATTGACGAATTGGCAGATTGCTTAGCGGCTGCGATCGCCCGACCTATCGAGTCTTAACTTCTTTTTTGGGGCCACCTAACAAGGAGATCAGGATTTAGTCGCCAGAATATTTGCCACTGCTGAAACCGTTCAGAAGATGTCTGACATATTTAAACAAAGTATCTGCAACTATGAGAAAGTGTGTATATTGGCTGGCGGACAATGTTTAGAGCAGTTTTTAAAATAGTGCACAGTTCCAAATTACTTCACGGATTACAAGCGTAAATCGCTTAATAAAGCAAGTAAAACTTTTAGCTACACTCAATTTAAATCCGTTTACCGAATCGATCTGGTACCAATGATTCGTCTTTTTTTCGTGTTTATGTGCATATTGGCAAAGTTTTTACACATTGAACGTAAAGGTTTAATCCTGGTCATTGTTGGACATCTTTCGGAAGCAAAGCTCTACTAAACATAGCGCTGTGTTCAGTTTCTCAATTAAACAATTCGTTCTCTTGCAATCGCATATTTGATAACGTAATTCCCGGCCAGCCACATTGACCACCCCCCATAGATGAAGTGATATTTTTAACGGGTTTTCTCGACTTCCCTCAACGAAAACGACTTCTCCTAAAATACTTATATATAATATTCTTGCAGCAATACTCTCTTTATCTCTCTCTCTCTCTCTATATATATATATATATATATATACGAAACAGCAGCTTTTCCGTCTCAGCGTTACGTTATGCTCACTACCATAGCGAAAAGAGCAAGGGCGAGGTTTCGGCAGAGAGGATTTATACATATATGCATGCGATACATAGATGCGGCGAATTGGCAGTGTAAACGCAACACTCTGAATCGCACAGAGATACATCTAGAGGCGGTGTTCGATGCTAGTTGATATCCGGCCCACGCAACGACAACAGCAGCAGCGGCGGCGGCAACATAAGACACAACATCAACACCACGGGCCGAGCTTTAAGACTGTAAATGCTTACTTTTTCTAACAGGCGATCCTCCTCGTCTCGAAATGTGTTTTGGCGTAAGAGAAAGCAAAGCATATATATATATATATATATATATACAACTTTAGAATTGGTGCTGCCACACACTCCTATACGACCAGCCGACGCGCCGTTTGGGTGTGGCCGTACTCTGCGCTCTATCGCCGGCTCACCCGCCCGCCCAATAGACAGATTGTAGACTCTACACAACTCTCTTTCTACTGCGTCTCTCGACACCTCTACTGGATGTCGTCTCCCATCCGAATCCGTTCCGACCAAAGATGTCTATGACGCGTTCGAGCATAACCAACGTAGCATTACCGCCGACCAACACACCGCAGACTGACAGATTGGATGTCCACATGTGACGACAGTGCCAACAGAGTCATACACGAGTGCACACAGAGACTACACGTACACAAACAAGAAATTCGGCACAGAACGCTACAACGCTCTATCTACCGATCCTGATCAAGGCACCTGCCTGCGATGGGTGGCGACGTAACCACACCGTATAGATCGTTTCGGTGACCGCCATGCAGATAGATGTATACCGCTGTAACTAACTAAATAACGGTCATTTATGTTAACGGTCACTATGGTGCTACTCATGGTTTTCTTCTCGATCTGCTTTCTTGGCTTGCTTTCGATATACATATGTAGTGTAGAGTGTTTATCTGTTGGGGCCACCGTTGGGCGCGCACCTAGGCCCGGGAGAGACCGGTCGTCCATAAGGTTGTTGTCGTTACTCTCGTTGCTGTCGTCGTCGTAGTGGTCATCATAGACGCGCTCGTTAACGGACTGCCTCCCGTCAACACTTGCGTTTGGTTGTACCACTGAGGGCAGGCTCGTGACCAAAAACAATGAATGAGCTGTTTCTCGTCGCCGCCCCGGCTGTTATCACTGTCTCATTGCTTTTAGTGCAGGTCCGCGTCTTTGGGGGGTATTGTCGTCAATGTCTCTCTCTCTCACTCTCCCACTCGCTGCTGGTTGGTGGAGGCGGAGGAGAGAGAAGGTGGGGCTGATGGAAGTATTGCTGGCTTTGTTTATTATTATTATTATTATTATTATTATTATTATTATTATTATTATTATTATTATTATTATTATTATTATTTATTATTATATTTATTATTATTATTATTATTATTATTATTATTATTATTATTATTATTTTTATTATTATTATTATTATTATTATTATTATTATTATTATTATTATTATTATTATCACTATTATTGCTCGAACCGGGCATGCTCGTGCTATTCGGTTTCGTGCAGCAGCGAACCGTGAGTACCAACAGTACCATCATCACAATCATCACTATCACAATCATCATCATAATTTACCGTCATCATCACATTTGCAGTGTTGTTGTTGTTATTGTTTTGCTGTTGCTGCTGGTCAACGGGCCCCTCAAACTCGCTGTCGATTGTCAACGTCGTGCGGCGTCAAGTCAGCGGAGTCAGCTTTACTCGACAAACTCGACCGGACTATGCTATCAACGCAGCATCTCTGCGATCTCTCTTTTGCTATCTATCTCCCAGCTAGACTCGCCGCCGTTCGCACGTTAGTTGACGTTGATGCCGCATTGAGCGTCACGCTCGCTCTTTGTGACAATGATTATGATGATGATGATGATGGTGCTGGTGATGATAATGCTGATGATGTTAACTGTGATAGTGATGATTTTAGTGATGATGATGATGCTGATGGCGGCGGCAATGGTGAGGCTGATGGCGATAGCAGGTGCGCCCACGTCACGCCTACTTCTACGTGTCCCGTCTACAACACTGTGCGTGACCGAGCGACCGAACAGAGTGAAAGTACTGGACGACGCCCGCAAGCCACAGCCAGCCAACGATCAACAGCAACAGCAGCATCAGGCGGATCGTTGTTCTCTCTGCTGGACGGACGTAGAGATCGAACGCAGGCAGGACACGCCGAGGCACGCACGACCCCAATACAGTAAGCTTGGAACGTTTTTCGCGTCCTCTAACGGCCGGCAGGCCGGCCAGGCGGTCAGCTGTTGAGAGGACAAAACAAAACGTTCCAAGCTACGGGAAAGTAGTGCTAGTACTTGGACTCGGGTTGGCACGCATTGTTGTGCCAGTAATATCTTGCTCTCACTATCTTGAGCTTACTCCTCTCGCTGCTCTGCAGAGTCAATGGACAAGAAGCTTGCGGGTTTTCGTTTTGTTGTTGCTGTTGTTGTATTTGTTGCTGTTGATGATGTTGTTGTTGGTGTTGCTATTGATGTTGTTGTTGTATTTGTTGCTGTTGTTGTTGTTGTTGTATTTGTTGCTGTCCTTGTAGTCGTCGGTGCCAGCTGCGCCACCGCACCGCCGCCAATCGTGTTCTGCTTGCGGGTGTTACTGCTTGTTGTTGTTGTTGTTGCTGCTGCTGCTGCTCACCGGGCTCCAGCGAGGCAGAGAGTACTGACAACGATCGCCCTTTCCGTGCTCCGCTATTCCCGCGCCGCCTGCTGGACAGCCGCAACAGCGGCCCGCAAATAACGGTCTGTAACTCGCTCAACTCGATTCAACAGCAGCAGCAACAGCAGCAGCAATGACAGCAACAACAACAACGACAACGGCCAATATGTTCATGGCGACAAACTTTGGTTGTTGGCGTAATGGCTTTCGTTGATGCTGTTGTTGTTGTTGTTGTTGTTTTTGATAGCCCCTACAGCATCTTGGCCGTGGTTCCCCTTCGACGCTTCTACGTGTGTTCACAGTGCATAGGTTTTGCGTGAATGGTGACAGGAACGAACCAACGGTGGATTCTGCTCCACCAGAATACGAATACTTCTATGATCATTACTACCACCTCATCACTAGCAGCATCAGCAAAGGCAACAACACTATCGTTGTCGGTATCAGCTGGCAATTTCTCAGTTAATTAACATCAATCGACCGATGCCTTACCAGTGCAGCAATCAAGATGAATTCCTCTGACCTCTGCTCATACTGGTAATGCCGCACCTTTTGTACTACGCACATTTCTACGACGACGACGACAACAACTGCGATTGCCGTCACAACACATGATTCTACCGACAGGCGCTTCTCCTGATTCAGGGCGACCTGACTCTTAGTTTCTTCTGATTCAGCGCGAATTACCGGTCGGACTAATATTGAGTCGAAGTGGCGTGACAACGACCGAGAAGGCCTACTTGGGGCTGGCTCGCCAGACCGACACACTGCAGCGGAGTTTAGTTTAGTATGGTTTCTTTTTCTCTCTCAGCACGGCAATAACACCGCCGAATGCTGCTGTTACCTACAATCTACAACGAAGAAAGACACTACCATTCCGTTCGCCCTTGTGGTTGCCGCCGATTTACGATCTGCATCATAGGTGCAAGCAGCAATCGTCACAGCCAGTAAGCGTGCCGTGTCCTCAAGCGTGTGTCGTCTTGTGAGTTCGTGTTATACGTGTGATTGTGCGACGAGTTTGCTGCAGATGGTTGGATGATCTGCGCGAGTGCACGAATGGATAAGTCTATGGTGGTGTAGCGGGCGCATCTTGGCCTATCGGCAACAGCCGGACCTGCTGAACATTGCTTGCATTGTCAAAATCCTAGTTGGAGTAACAGCAGCAACAACAGCAACAACAACAACTACAGCCGGTAAATATTGCAGGCACGACCGAGCTATAAGCATGGTCTTCTGGGTATCTTGTTTGGTACAAGTCACATGTATCTTGTTGAGTAAAAGTCATGTGCATTTGCGCGAGTTTCCCTCGAGTTGGCATTGCTTATTCGGGCTAGAAGATGTTGATGTCGCCCCGATAGGTAGGGTGTGCCACTCATGGACGTAGGAGCAGCGGTGGCTAGAATTATTCCCAGGGCTCCAGGGCAGCCGTGTTGTCGTTGGTGCATCGTGTAGCCAGAAAATTGTCTGCCGTAAATCTCTGCTTGTATTTTGCAATTGAAATCTTACGCGCTATATATTTCTTTTATCGTTCTCTTTATATCTTTCTCGCGCTCTCCCTCTCCCTCTCTCTCCTCTCTCCTCTCTTGCTCTCTCGTTCTCTCGTTTGCTCACTCCAACCCGCACTCACTTACTTTCTAGCTATGTAGAATGAGATCGAAGGCGACAAAAATAAATAAAATCAAAACACACATAGGAAATGAGAGAGAAGAGAAAGGGGGAATGAAATAGTGCAAAAGACAGTTGTGCATTGTGTACGCTACGAGTGAGTACAAATATACACGGGAAAGCACATCATCCGTATCGGAGATTTGCATCTGTGGACAACTGTCGTTATTTCTCGTTCCAGGTCGAGTAGACTCGAATCAAGCAGTATCATTAGCATTGTTGTTGCTGATGTGTCGTTATTGTCGTTCTTGTTAAAGTTGTCGTTTTTGTCGTTGTTGTTGTTGTTTTTGTTTTATTGCTAATGTGGGCATTGTCGGCCTCGTTATTGTTGTTGTTGTGGTTGCGGTTGTTTTTGTCATTGTTGTTATTGCAATCAAACCGCTGTGGACCTCTGGTCGCCATCGCCTTTGTCATGACGGACAAGCTGGCGCAGCAACTGTTGCAAAATACCTACTGGCATTTGTATCATTACTGCCGCCGCAGCAGCAGCAGCAACATCAGAAGCTCATCGCCGTTTAGATGGCGCCAGCCATAGACAGACGGCAAGCCGGCCGGCCACCCGCCCAATCGAGCGGAGACTGCCAGACAACTTACAGAGAGGCGCTCTTGTTTACGCCGAAACTAGAGATACAGTACGTTGGACAGCAAGCAACTCGAGGCAAACGTTGCAGATATTATGGCAACAGCTAACGTCCAAACATAAAACTGGCTATTTGTCTGCGTATTTGTCTGCGTATTGTCTGTCTGTCTGTCTGTCAATCTGTACATTCTCTATGTTTTGTCGTCTTTGTTCTTCCACTGTCCACATGTTGTCGAACAATGATAATAATGGTCGCGGTGGAGTAATTGAGCTGCTTTCTGTGTTAGCTTAAAGTTTTTTTTTTGAACGCGTCATACTCGTAGCTCTGCGATGCGTATCGATCGATACGTGTTACGATGAACCAACGTAGCGGAACGGCGGCTGAATGAACAAGGGCCTCGATCCAGCTCAGCCTGTTCCTGTTTGCGTTTCTTGATATTTGGCGTCGTTCGAAAGCTCAAAAAATTAATAATAATAATAATAATAATAATAATAATAATATTCGAAGCGAAAAAGCACAAAAAAACCGTCGACACTCATCTCGGCTATCAGTTTAGTGTGTGAAGAAGTGAAGGACATTATTCGGAAATGCGTGCGTGCGCGATTTGATGTCGCCCAATCTGCCTTACAGTTCTTCTAGCCTTCAATGAAGGCCGAAATGTGGCCTTGTCTGCCATGCCTACTTGGTCAAGTGCGGCGATTTTCGCCGAATGCTGTCTGCGAGGTAGTCTCCCGTAATGGAGCTTACTGTGACCTTCTAGTACAGATGAATGTGTCTGAAACTTCGGTCAGATTCGATTCAATCGAATATGGCTAGATATGATAGAGCGACGTGTCGTCCTAGCGTCACAATCATACGTACTATTTTTCCGACCAAATGTTGCTGTTGTTGTTTTTATTTTTTTATGGTCGTACTCTTATTACTACTGCTGTTCTTAGCGTTGTTGTTGTTGTTGTTACCGTTGTTGCTGTGGAGTATGACTGATATGTGTACTGTTGTGGTTGTTGTCCTTCTTGTTTATTTGTTTTGTTTTTTTCTTTAAAAAAATGTCCTCCTTGTTGCTGTGATTGCCATTGTGATGATAGCTTGTTGTTGTTGGTGGTGGTGGTGTTAGTGTCGTGGTTGTTGTTCGTATTGTGAGTATTCAGATTTCTAGTTTTCTTATTGTCTACTCTGACCTCGCTGCACTGGTGTACAATGTCCTACATATCGAGTCGCACTTCACGACGAAAGCCTAGAAGAAACACGGCTACTTCAGACTGCTGAGCGGTGGCCCACCAACGTAGTCAAAGGGCGGCAACTGATATCGTAATAACAGATCGGGCTATAGAGCTTCACCGGAACCATTACGAGCTCCTCCGCAGAATGCTAGCAACACAAGTGGTTGAATGTTTTGACTGATGCTGCCTCCATATGATCGTGATTGCCGTTAAAGAGGCAATACTCTGTTGACCAGCGGAACGCAAGCCATACGAGCGTGTCGGTAGAGTATACGTCGCGTTCAAACCGAATACATCGAATTGGTCATTTTGGAGACCCGCCCGTCAGTTCCTTTACTCGATCACACTGACTTTTGCATACTAGCGCACCAGTTACTTGGGGCTCTCTTGAATTTGTAAAATTGAATAGGATCGTAAACAAAGCGCGCTTCTCTGTCGTGTTAAGCCACGATCACGAGCCTCTGCTATCCTATTTTGTGAATGCAGCGGAGAAGCGCTGATCTTCTTAGATATCAATGTTTGATAAACACATGTCCCCCCTCGTACGTATATGAGGTACACTGATTTGTCAACGTTTACTCACACATTATAATTTAACTAAAAACGACGCTGATGCATACCACTTGTAATTTAATTATATAATTTAGTAATATCTCACACTTCAGGAATGTCAATTATATTCGTCTCCAAGCTGAGAAATGTCTAGTTGAAATAGCAGAAGTGTCCACTAGGACACTATACAACTTGCAAGTACATTAGTCGGTGCGTGCCACAGATCTCAGAGTAACTGTGAAATAACTCGGCGACATGTTTACATGTAATAATGTTAATACTGTTGTAAACTATACTTGATATATTGATCTGAGATGTTAGCTTTACAGCTAAAATGGCGACCATTTACTTTTTAATTTATCTTGATCATTGTATAAAACACAAGCGTATCTTAAATTATTAGGTATTTATACGTTTGGTAAAGTTTCTATATCAACAAGTAACAGAGCAGCTTGCTAAGTAAAGACGGTTTATTGAATGTAATGCTTCACATTTGAATATCTTATAATGGGATACGTGCAATTCATGATTACTTTCGAGCAACTGGACTTTGTAACGCGATTGCTGTAGTTGATGACGACCATAACATCTACGGAGATGAACCCAAGTGTACGTCCATACTCCTCTTTTGCTATTTAACCAAAAGGCTTTGTTTCTTGTTTCGATGAGCATGACTTCACGAAGGAGATCTCACCATTCACGAGACGTTTCTTTGCTCTGTCTTGAAAGAGAATCTTTGATGAGAATTGATAGAGAATCTTTCGAAGAGAAAGTCACCTGCTTTGTAGTCATTTGTTTACGAATTTTTTTAACAAATGTTTTCCGTACATTTCCAGAAGCTCTCAAAGTCTTAAAAACAAGAAAGTGATGTATTAAATAATTCCCAGATTTCAGTGTGTGGCATTTCATCAGGCTGGCGTATTCGATTCATGAGACGCCAGCAGCTTTCGACGCAGTGCCGCAAGGGCGCCCCAAGAGATCTCATTTCAGACTAAGAACCGATCTGAAGGTCAAGGCAAAGATTGTTTTTCTGCTACATGAGTTTAGAGAAAAGCCCGGCAAATCACGTCATATTACGTAGAGGCGGCTACGTCGTCTGGCGCCGGGGCAGTACTCCAGCAAGCGGCAGCAGCAGCAGCAACAGCAAAACCTTATTTTCAACGTGCAGTCTGGACGAAAATAAGATGTCGTATTTGGGGTGTAAACATGGATGCTACTACTCCTACTACTAGTAACGACCTGACAACAAGAGCCCATGTGCCATTAGCAGGATTATTTGCGTCGTCAAAGTTTAAGGTCAAGATGTCGATAAAAACAAGTGGCTTGTGCTTGGTATTTACTCTCTATTTTTGACTACTATTAAGCAAAGAAATCAGATAACCGTGCAAATTATTTGTCTAGTTTAACCAGCTTAGGTTAGCGTAAGCAAACCCAGTTGCTGTAAGATATCGTTCGCGTAAAGAAGCGTACAAGCTTTTGGGTGACTTCCAGGGGTTCCAGACTTCCAGGGGACAACACGGGTTTAGAGAGGAAAGGCAGCCTTTAACATTAGCTAGGCTCTAATTCGTTTCTAGGGAATCTTGTCCAGTGAAGAAATGCCTCCATGAGCCCACTCCTGATCGCAATTGCGGAGCACAATTAGATATTTAGAGAACACTAGGTTTTGACTCTAAAGTGGCAAACTGAAAATAAATATGTATAAATATTCGCGCATTGAAGATACGTTCACCCATATACTAACATAATATATATATATGCGGGCATATGCTTTGTGACAATAATCTTCTGCAAAAATTGCTACACCATCTATATGCGTATGCCCACATATATATTATGCTAGTATATGCAAGAACGTGTCTTTAATATATATATATATATATATATATATATATATATATATATATATATATATATATATATATATATATATATATATATATATATATATATATACAGAGTGTATCATTATGGGGCACACTTCTTTTCAGAAGCACTTCCCGGCATTTTCTACTTGATTACCCAAAGGGTCGTGTATTCGGCTGACGTTTCGGCTCTAGATATTCAACAGGACCTGCAGGCGTGTTTCGAAGACCATTCAAAACGACGGCTACTATTAAACTAAACCTGTACGAAAATTGCGCAAACAAAAATGTTAGCTTAGAAAATACGTATGATGAGAAGAAAGCGGTTAATGTATCATTCCTTTGCAACGAGTATGTTTATTGAACCAGTCGTAAACTTAGCGTAGAGACAGCGTTTGTAGTTTTTTTTTATAGCAGGAAAATGTTCTACATATGCATTAGATGTCGTATCCACGGAAATAGATCCCAGAGTGTCGTAAGATAGTGTGGGAGTCCAGGATACTTGTTACCTATCAAATCCCTTGAGTTGCTTCTTGTCCGAAGGAAAAATGGCACGCACGCTCTGTACCGTTTCTTGCGTACTGCGTGTGGTATATTACTTTTCCTTGTGCTTGCTACTAGGAGACATAGCCGTGGACAGCTTATGGCTGATTTGCCGATTTGTCTTGGACTTGAGGCTACTAAAACAGTTGCGCGATATTTGTCAAGAACACGACTACTAGCTGAAGCGACTAGAGAGGTCATGAAGATGGGGAATTTCCTTAGCAACGGGAAGGCCCGGATCGACGTAGATTGCTTGAGCTATTTTACCGGCTCCCGTTGATTAGGTTGCGCCTCTTTCCTAATTCATTGACATATTTCTTCTAGCATCCCAATACAATCTTCCGTTCCCTTTTAAAAGTTTTTTTGTTGTTGCCAGAATAGGGTTTGTTGCGAATATATGCACTGATAATCCGTTTGTCACGATTTCGTGGCGACATTGGGCATACACATGATTGTAAGGTGACACGACGATCTAACTACAGTTGACGTGGTCTCGTTTTTACGAGAGAGATATAGGGAGATGATTAATATACCGATATAACCAACGACCTAACGCAGGTGACCCCGGTCACAGACAACATCATCGTTTATGGGAGAGTCGAACGGAGCAGCGCCTCTACTTGCTTCTTTTGCTTCTGGGATTTCCCGTGCTTTTGCGGAAAAGTACTCTTTCTGTTAGGCAACTAACAGCGCTAGTGGATAGCTAGTGGATAGGGATGAGTGAACGGTTGAGCGTCTAGGTGGACCAAGTTCTGTTTTGATTTTCTCCTCCTCCCTCTATGTGTACTGTGTGTCAGTGGCCTGGACAAAGAAACCGACCGGCGACAAACGTGTTGTCACTTATTGTTTGGCAGTGCGGCGGTAAGCTTGTTGTTTGTGTGCGACTACCGCAACTGGGCGCCATTCCCTATTCAGCCATTGACAGTGGCCGCGATTACCTATTGTTTCACCACTGTCTTCATACTTCTGCGAATATATATATATATATATATATATATATTCATCGAGCATCAATATAATCTTCGTTGGGCGGCAACGTTTAGTCCAATTTAAGTCTAGGTTAAATAAAAATAACAAACACAATAAGTGTGATTGTAACCCCCAAATTAGACTTCTGTCAACATATTACTGCCACCGTTGCTTCTGCTTCACAACTATGTAATACCATATTTATATGCTTTATTTTAAAAAATCCTGATTTCTATGTGACTTTGTACAGAAGTCTAGTATTACCCAAATTCCTCTACTGCAGCCAGGGTGGGCTCCTTATTTGGCAAAAGATATAAATGCCATTGAGAGGGTACAGGCCAAATTTATCATAAGGATATCGAAAATATGTAATATTCCTCGTGAAAGCGCATCTCGTGTGCCAATACGTACATTACGCGCACGAGGTGATCTATCGCTGTATAAAAAATTGTGTTGTCTCGGGACTGACCAGACCATGTTTAAACATATAAATAATGGACTGCAAAGTGGTGTGAATGTTAGATCACTGGAAGTTGCGCGCTCAGTGAAGATAAACAACAGATTCTCGTGGAGAGTTCCACGAAGTCTGCGATGTCGACAGACCTGATGTATGTTCTAACTTATATTCAGAGGTTAAATATTTGGTTAAAAACAATGTATACTTAGGCATATATGACCCTTGAATAAAGGTGCTTTTGACTTGACTTGACTTAATATAAACCAACAAAGTACTCACTTGTTTCGGTACATTCAAGATTAAATCGGTAATATAGCGCCGCAACGTGACTTTGCCAGGCTTATTGAGGCGTTCGTGACAATGTGTTACTAATAGTTTAGTTGTCTTGATTTTTACCACTCTGTTCAAGTGTTTCTAATACTACAGTGCATTTGAGAATAATAGCTGTATTGCGGATCACAGCTCGTTTATAACTAAGTGACTTATAATTAGTATTACCAGTATTGGTTAGCTCCTAAGAAGTTAGCAGCATTGCATCTAGCAATAAATGAATAATCATAGTGTGTTTAGACGAGTACTGTCAAGAGAAAGAAAAAAATATTGTTTACTACCGTTCATAGGAAATAAGAATAAGAACAAATCATGTATATATATATATATATATATATATATATATTCACATACTTAAACCCTGACGTATTTTGCGTATCTAAACTGATGGATCGCATACTCTGACGCGGGTCATAACCTTAGTGGTTGGGTCTGGTTAAATTCGACAAAAACAGATGGAGAGAGTATTACTGCCGACGACAATCGTAGCAAAGATATATTATTTTCTAAAATTGCTAAAAATATACCCCAAAATCGGCTATATTAGGCTGTCCTGCAGCCTTCGCGAGCCGGACGTTAACAACTCTCCGTATCTAAGTGCCCGGGTTAACATTAAAGTAACTCTACCGTCTGACTTAACAACTTATAGGATACGGTATGGGTAGCATAACGTAGAGTAGAGAGACTTTTCTACGTTGTGGTGGAGAGTTTTCATTCTGGCTAGCGCCAGAACAAGTAGCCCTTTTATTTAATCTTGATCAATATAATGGTTATGCTAGGGCTGTCAGAATCGGTATTTGTGAGTGGGATTATGAAACGTTGTATGAATAGAAGAGGGATTTTTAAGAATCAGTTCTACCTAACTGCTGACCGCATAGATATTTTGTTCGAACTGCAGAAGTTGTTTTAAACTATTTTTGATAAACTTAAAACCATTTCACGTGGCTATCAGTTCTGAATGAACCACGTATTTATCCTAATGAAACAGACGTTAACAAGGATGTCTCAGTGCGATGAAAGGCCTTATGTTCGGTTGGTATAAACACGCAAAATGTGTTGAATAATTGTCTGAATACTCGACATGTGTCACGACCGTGAAAATACAGTATTGCCTGCTTAGATAATTTGTCTACTACTGATAAGTACTTAAATATACATAGTAGCAATAGAATTGAAATTTCAATCAATACTAACACAGCAACAATGGAAACAACACATTTATTGCACAGGATTGCGGTCGATGCCGTTTGGCGCTGCGGTTGCACTTAATTTATTATTTTGACGTAGCTCCATTAAAGCCTATTTGTAAAAACAGATGCTTCTTAAAATGTGGAAACTTAAGAGAATCCAAGGAAAGGCCAGCTCTATAAAATCCGGTTATATCAGATCCGCTTTTCGAGGTCATGACGCTCACACGTATATATATATATATATATATATATATATATATATATATATATGGAAACCATCTCACGAGTGAGTTAAAATAGGGGTCTACACACGCCAACAAGAATTCGGTTTCTCTATTGTCCTATATTTGCGCCATTCCTGCACCTAAAACTAGGATACCTGGGTTCACATACAAAATTAGCGCTACATTTGTGCAGCTTGCCAATTGGCAATATGGCAACGCACTTTTGTCCAGTAATGACATGGCTGTATTGCTGCTAGTCCTGGATATCTTGCCAGACCCAACGTTCTTCGACAACAGCTGTATTAACGTAAGCAGGACGGTTCAGCACGTTCAGCGTAGGAAAGTGGCCGATGTACTCGTGCTCTATCAACCGTTTATCTATTGCCGTTCGTTGTATTTCTTCGGACGGAATGCGCGGAACGAGGAATCGACGTTGAATCAATAGCAGCAGCAATAACAACAATAATGCCAATAATCGATTTCCCATTGTACCTATTGTTGTTTTTGTATTGATAGAAATTACAGGTGTTGATGGGAAAATAAGGTATTTTATCGCACTGAGGCGTTCTTATTAACGCTTCTGAATAATAATAATAATAATAATAATAATAATAATAATAATAATAATAATAATAATAATAATAATAATAATAATAATAATAATAATAATAACAATAATACTCTTGCGCTTGCTGACCTGGAAGCAGCGAGTTCAGTCTCCGCTGGCTCCGCGGCCACATAAGGCCGCCGAACGAGTCAACGCAAACAAACAGGCTCATCGTTGTACAAAGTTCATCGTTGTACTAATAGTTATCGGTGGACCCGGCCCCGAGGCACGAACGCTCCTCCAGAAGAGAACGAAAAGAATCGAATTGGATTTGGGTGAGAACAGGAGCCATTGGCCACCTGCTCCAACACCTGCCACTGGCATTCCAGCGGGATAATGCGGTATCTATGTATAATGGGCACTGTGTGGCCACTACCTCGAGTGTAGATTCGACTGGTGGTTGAGCGTCACGCGCGTTGCAAATACGTTCAAACAACACAATTGTTATCTTTGCATACACACCCATATATCTCTTTTGCTAATCTCTGTGTTTGTTGAGACCAAACAGATGCATTTGACGTATAGGTATTACGCAGAGACGCGGCGCTGAGATGATGATAATAATATAGTAGTAGTAGTACATGCGTAATCGCTGTTCTTGTGTTTGTGTGCTACAAACAGGCGGCGGCGACGACAACAACAAGTCGACAGCAGACCGGGTGGAGAAGCAAGGAAACCCCCGTAGCGTGACAATGTCTCCGGGCGACACGAACATGCGTCCGCTCAAGATCGTCGTGGTCGGCGATGGTACTGTAGGCAAAACGTGTCTACTGATCACGTACAAAACCGGCCAGTTTCCTGATGGACCATACGTTCCGACCGTGTAAGTAGAGCTCTACCCACCTACCCACCCACCCCCGTAGGCATTCATCGTACGCAAGAAGTAATGATCGCATAATAATAATAATAATAATAATAATAGTAATAATAATAATAATAATAATAATAATAATAATAATAATGCCTCTACTAATAATATTACTGTTATCTTGTTCGTTTTTCCTTAAGCCAGCGACATTAATGTGTGTGTCTCTTGTGACGTTTACATGTTCCAATATGTAATTAATATTTAATTTAAAACTGTATATATATACATACCTGCGCATTTGAAACACATTGGTAGAGACGTAGTTTTGAGGAACTTAAGTGTGAGCCCAGTGAATAGTGAGCCCTTTCGCACATATGTATATATATATATATATATATATATAGACACACTTTAGTTCTGCTGCGTCTGAATAAACTGCGTCTCTACTTACGTGTCTCAAATGTATATATATATATATATATATATATATCAGACTGACGACTGATTAGTCTGATATTAACCAAGGGCATGATGTCGTCGGGTGCGGCAGGTTCGACAACTACGCCGGGACTCATCAGCTGGCTCAGGGAGTCATTAACGTAAACCTTTGGGACACGGCCGGACAGGAGGACTACGAGCGTCTACGGCCACTCTCCTACCCGGGGGTGAGTGAGCGGCAACCTGGTCACCCACAAGACTCGAACCCGAACCACTGCTAGCGTCGACAGTCTGTGTGAACGATTAGCGTTTTTAGGATTGACACCCACGGCCATTGTTTCGAGCAGAGTCCCATCAGGCGTATTATTAGGCAGCTAAATCTTGTCTTACACAGGAACCGTTGACTTAACAGACCTCCCCGAGTACGGCCTGGATTTGGTCGACGATCCACTTAACGTTAACTCGCAGAACCTGGTATCATCCATGTCATTGAGCTTTGGTCAGTTTTGATTAGAGTTGATACTACTGAACACTGTCGCTAACCGACTGACTGACTGACAAAAAACTTACTGAAGGTTTGGTTATATGCTTGATATGAGACACCTGTAAATAGAACGGAGGTGACTAAGCATACTTGAGCAGTCTATAGTTCATCACTTCCACTACTTCACTTGGTAGAGAGGAGGAAGGACGTGTCGCTATAATATTCTCTATTTAAAAACGCTAACTCATGTTTTAAAGCACGCGGAAGTTATTTTACACAATTGAACTAGCTTTACAGTTACATACAGAGCTAATCTGTTCGTGTGTTTTAAAAACAGAAATGATTTGTATTGTGATATAGTTCTTTTTCGACACGTTTTACTTAATTAGTTTAAATTCAGTCAGTTCTAAATGTATCGTTAACTGGCACTACCATTGTGAGTACAAAATCTGCCTGAAGCCAAATGTGACGGGCGCTGTAATTTGTTTCAAGACGTATGTATGAAAGGTGGGTTCAAATGAAAAGATACGAAACGACACTGTGATATAGTTGAAGTTTTTATTCAAAAGTAATTTCCAGATGCTTAAGCACAACTATCCTATGAGCATGTTTCACGAACCGATGAATTTTCTGTTCCTAGAATTCCCGCGGCCGTGACAAAGGTCAGTTCTCTATGCGTCCTTAGCCTGTCGTTCGAAGTGAAGCGCAATGTTAATTTTTTTGGGGGGAGTTGACGACGCATGCTTCCGTTGCATGCAGTGCAATTTTGTTTCTGACTCAAAGTGTTAGCGCATTCTCGTCACCGGTGACGACCCGCTACAAGAAGCGGGGTCTTCACGACACCGGAATAAGTGTTACAGTGTAGCACCCCATAAGCAGTTCCTTTGCCACGGATTTGTTGGTCACACACTCCGTATACGCCTAGCATCTGGGTATGAATATCAACCGCTTGAACACCTTCCGCAGTCTAAATTGGATAACATCTCGCTGCTTCGTCGAATTTGGAATGAAAACGCCATGATGTCCTCCGAAGTGGACGGGACATATAACCTGCAACTCGCCTCCGTCACGCAGGCATCCGCGCATACGCACAGCCATGCCAGACATTCCAATCGCATCCCTAGATGACTCACGTTGTCCCAAAGCAGCACATCCAAACTTAAGTTGGTTTGGTTGTTACGAAGTTTCGTTCCTTCTTATTCGAGCCTACCGTATATGTGTATACATAGATTTATTATGACTATCTTTTAAGCATGTGAAACGTTATTACGTTTTATTCACGTTATTACAGTTTTTAGTGGTACTAACATGAGCATTGCTGTAAACCGGCACTGTTTTGACTACTTTCAGACAGACGTGTTCATCTTATGCTTCAGTGTCAGCTCGAAGCCATCGCACGATAATGTGATTCATAAATGGCACCCCGAGGTAATGTGAACAGTTAGTTGTATAGTTATTAACACATGGATGTTCACTTAATTAATACATTTGTATATATATATATATATATATATATATATATATATATATATATACCGTGTACAATATAATATGCCATAATTTTATTTAGCTCATAACGGGGTGCAAACATTGTCCCCCAGGTGTACCGTGTACACGCAAAAACGTTACCGTAATAGTGTATTATTAAATAAGCCTGAAACATTATTATTAAAAAAAAACAAACATAAAGCGTGGGTAAATGGAAATTTCCTGAATTAAATTATTTTGTGTAGCCTTTATTAGTTTCGATCAGTACCCTTCAATTCCCGCTCTGAGGCGCGAACACGCCTCATTTCGACACACAAAAATAATTATTAATTATAAGAACTGTACGAATAACACATATATTCGCTCCACTAACTAACTTGCTCGTTGTCCACTTACATTACGGCTAAATGAGGTCACGCATGGACAGATGGTACCTAAACTATGTTGTAATACTATTTGCTGTTGCACTGTGCTTCAACTAGCCTACAGGCCACTTTAAAGCTTCCAATAAACAAGGTTCCCGCGCGTGATGCTTCTTGCCGGGCTGGCGAAGCTACATTGTGTGCCATAATAATAATAAGAAAAAATAATTCAGAGTACTATATATATATATATATATATATATATATATATATATATATATATATATATATATATATATATATATATATATATATATATATATATATATATATATATATATATATATATATATATATATATATTTATATATATATGAGTAAAAACAAGCTCTTACGCCGTATGATTGTGCTCACAGATCCGGCACCACTGTCGGGGCGTTCCGTTTGTTCTGGTCGGTACAAAGGCCGACCTTCGTCGCGCGGATTTACACCGCTCAACTGAGAGCATAAACCTTCAACGACCGCCGGTACGTTAAATGAGCATAGACATTTTTTCTCTGTTCCTATCACCTAATGATGCACAGCATCGGTGTACCTAACTTTCTCGCTTCTACCGGAGGATATAGTATTTCCCTTGGTACCTAGGCGGAGAAGGCAACTGCGTAAAGCGACAGTATTTGTGATACCGCGGACCAAAAAGAAACTTAGGTCTCATTCCCTGGTGTGTGGGCTGCCGCATGTTTGGAGCGCTCTACCAGGACGCATACGATCTCTCTCCTCTGTGAGTATATTTGTGCGGGAAGTGAAAAAGTATCTTGCTACCGGCTCTGGTATAACAGATCGGTGAGGGTATTAGCAGGTGTTGTGAAGTGAAGAGCTGTGGAGATGGAAATTGATTCATGAGTTATAGGAGCCACCATACAAAGGGTCGGCAATACTATTGTGACGAGCGTATTTCCTTGCTACAATGTTGAATCACACCGATGAACTGATCACCGTTTACTGTGTACACACCTGTATATATAACCATGTGACTGTGTAAATCACTCTATTTTATGAAATGTAATTTTTTTTTCGAAAACTTAAGCATTTGTAATGCAGTTTCGCAAATAAACCACGTTCTGAATCTGAATCTGAATCTGCCCTACATAATCGACTTAATTTTATGCCCAGCTATATAGTTTCTAACTTTGTAAACGTCTTTAAAGTAGTAAATATGCTTTATTTTTGTCCTGTAAAATTGTAATAAACGATACATTCTGGTCTGTTTTCGCATCATGTTGGGTAACTCTCAAGCGTATGGGAGCGGTCAATATGCCTGTTTAATGGTAAGCGTCAACTCTGTGTGGCAAACGTATTTTTAATTCTAGATTGCACCACCTCTATCTCGAATTTAGCCGTTTAGTGTGTCATCGATGCGTTTGGTTAATTAATAAGCGTCAACAATTCTCGTGGAACATCAGTTGACTTTGAACGAATTACGGCTGTGTGGCTGCTGGTTTACAGAGTTCTGAGTTCGTAAGCAAGCGAATGGCCAAACAAACCGCACGGAAGCTAGGTGCGCGCTGCTACCTCGAATGCTCATCGAAAGAACATGTCGGTGTCCATGAGGTAACAGCACAAGCACAAGAACAGAAGACAAATAAAAAAATTGCATTGTCGGTGTGGTCAACGGTGTGGTAAGAGGCAGCAGGCGGCGATTCAAACACCAAAGCGATCGGAATGAGGGTCATTCCGGAATGATGCTTGGCTCAATCCCCCAATTCTTGGGTTCTTGATTCTCTACAACCGTTGCAGGTTTAGACATCTATAATAGAAATATAGATATGTAGGTACACATGTTGCAAATAGCTGAGTGAATTGTGATCCTTCCACATACACCTTAACGTAACAATAATTTCAAGTTCAAAGTATTCGTGCGACGCCGTATATATATATATATATATATATATATATATATTATATATATATATATATATATATATATATATATATATATATATATATATATATTTGCGTATACAGAATTGTTCGCACACACCACCTTCTCAACTTTTCAGGTATTCGAGGAAGCGATTCTGGCCGTGCTGTCACCGCGTACAGTCCGCAAACGGTGCATACTTCTCTGAACGTCAGGCGACGTAGTCGGATAAAAACATGGTGTGAACAGCCCTATCTACAAGAAGAAGACAAGAACCTAAGGCGTGCCAGCGTGACCGTCATTGGCAAGTGGTAGTGACTTTCATTGCCGCAAAGCCGCTCCTCGCTTTAAATAGGCCCCCTTTCTTCGGATTTGGCTAGATACGCACAAGGCCAGCCCGATAGAAGAAGCTACCTACTCGAGCAGCACGTGAGCATTTTTGATCGCCAGCCTTGGAAGCGTAGAGGCGACGCAAAAACTCCTTCAGTAATATTCAGCACGGGTTACCTGTCCAGCAATTACGGCAAGGACTGTTAATGTCTCAACAGTTCCCCCGACTGCCAACGCATCATTTCAGCAGTACCTAGGGCCTACAAGGCGTAAGTGATTTCGTATCGCTTACAATGGCGACCTTTGACAAGGATTTGGGTGACACCTTATAGATGGCTTTGAGTGTCAAGGGTTCAATTCGCTCTTCTGGCTTCGTAAACGAATAATGATGTGTAAAGCGAGCTGAAAAAGCTGTATGCTGCGCCCTGCTCGGCAATTGGATTGTCTTGAAATGCGGTAAACAGGTCGATGAAGTTCTTCATTCATCTTAAATAGTAAATAGGTACGTGAGAGGAAGCTGCCCGAACATATGCCCTTTGTTTGAAGCGTCAGAGTGAGTGACTCTGCCTTGCTGGACGATAGCAATTTTCCAACAACTGGGTTAGAGCTCATTCATTCATTCAAACAAGTAAGGCTTATCTAGATTGATAAGTCATATGTCATGTCATGGGTAAATATGTTTTAAATACTAATCAAAACTCTAAAAGCACCTTTCAATAACGTGAAGTCTGTAGGATGCTCAAGAGCAGTCTGGTATCGCACAATGACGCGCGACCTCTAGTAAGTGAGCCAAATCAGATGAAAATGTTATACACTGCCTTGAAATGTAATGTCAATATATACCACCACTTACATGTAACCCATTTTAATTGAACTTATGTTAGGAATTATCTTAGCATTATCTGCGACAACAATAATAGTTCCAAATAAAACGTTACCTGGCCCAACGACCTAACTTACATTCGGCAAGAATTTTTATAACGTAATATAAAAACGGAAGTAATTAGTAATTATTTAGTATCAGTATCACATCTAAAGTCGAGTTGTTTCGATGGCTCAACGTATTCCAAGTCGTATATAGCAGATTAACATGTGTCCTGCGTAGTAGAGGCTTCGGTCATGAAGCGGACTTCATCGTGACAGCAATTCTTCTACGACCTTCCTAGTCGACCGCCCAGCATTCGATTATGCTATTGTGTGCACATACTATCTAGTTCCAACCAGATGAGTGCATTTTTCTTTGTCGAACCCTAAGTGTGCGCCTAGTCAATGAACATAGATAATTTTGTTCGATACATTTTTTTTTGAAAATGAGTTTTTTATTATAATAAATATGTACATATATCATAATTACTAATACATTGCTGACCAGTATAAATAAATGCTGTCATAGCAGATTTACGCTTCCTACTGAATTAAGTCTATAAGATGGCGACCTTTATGCTCTTTTGGCTTTGCAGAGGAAGTAGGGAGGGTAGATTGGCTTTGCAGAGAAAGGAGAAAGAGTAGGTACCTACAAATCGCAAACCGTGATGCATGAAATTGTCCAACGTACAAATGTCAAAACTATTGATGATGAATGCTTATTTCGCTTTAAACCTACATTTCCATATGTAACCTAGCACTGTATAAACATTCCTATGCAAACAATATAGTTATTCTTAAGCATTGACGATATACCGCATATATTTACTCAGGGCATTACTTTTTTGAAATTATTGTGGGCAAATTCGTATATTTGATAAAGGTGCTTAAAATTTTCAAAATTTGATTTCTGCAGCATGTTTTGCCTTGCTAATATCTGGTAGCGCTGTTTGTGCTACTGAACCGGAGCAGGACAGAAGCGAGCTTTGTTGTATCGCGACAAAAATTGGATTCACAAAGAATGCATTAGCTGTATCAAAGAGCTTTAATAATTTCCTAAGCAACAATCCGCTTAGCTGAGGATTACCTAGAATAAAAAAGGGCTCTGAGATCGAACATACAAGCCTCACGAGTACATTAGACCAGTTGTTACCTCAAATAGTGAGCATGATCGTGATGAAGTGGGCTATGTGAGTCCAGTAGATACATGGCATTTTAGAACTATGGACAAATAAGTTGAACTGGTTGGTGCTATAAATCCGTATATGTGTTACAAGCATATTTGACCTGTAACTCTTCGCCGATAGGGCTGCTCTTACACTTCTGTCGAATAAACAATTTTGCAAAGCAGCGTTCATTGCAAATATACATGCCCGTTATTCTCTGGAAGTTCTGAAGTGTCTCTACAGAGGACGCGCTGTATCTGGCAGCGTAAAAGTCTAATATGACTACTGAGATGAATCATATGTAGATTTCCAAAGTCGTGCCGAGTTTTTTCCTCATCGACTCCTGTGGCCTGCACTACATGTATTTAACAATTACGGGTGCTTTCTGATATATATATTTATATATATATATATATATATATATATATATATATATATATATATATATATATATATATATATATATATATCATTATGTTGAACCATAAGTATGTATAAAAAAATATCTTGTTCTCGAGACTCCTTAGAGGTGATCACTTCAGTTTATGACACTCTGCTCAAGTCTCGGATCTAGCGGCCGTCAGAGCACCTCCATCGTCAGAGTCAAGTGGTATACTGCAGAATGCCTACCAAAAGCCTTTAGACTGCGCTCACCAGAAGGCTCTTAAATGATGGTTTCACCACCATAACAATGCACCAGCTCACCAGACTAAAAACGCTGAGGTTTCTCTCGATGCATCTGAAGTCACGCTGGTGAAGCAGCCAGCTCAATTACGCGCCTTGCACCGTGCGATTTTCCCCCTCTCCAAAAATTTGACAAATGGTAGGACAATGCTTCGATTTAGGCACATCAGTGCTTGATGACATCGAAGTAAAGCTAGAGTGCATTAAAAACACGTTTTGATGGTGTGCGCTGATGCATGGGTCCACCGCCTCATAAAATGTAGTTAAATCGGTATAAATAACGCCGAAATAAATAAATTAATAGTTTTACTTTCAGAAGAAAAAAACGAACATAAATTAATAGCTTTATTTTCAGAGAACACTTATATCTACATTTCATTATGGAAATGTCAAAAGCCTTGTCGGGTCGCTACACATATATAAGTGGAGTACATAAAACGAATTAAATACACTTGTAAACGTACTTACGAGAATTGATACAATCGTGTCTTTATGCACCGAAGGTATATGCAACTCTAAGGTTATCTGTGCGTGGACTTCCGAGGACTCGTCGGAAAAATTGCCCTGCCATGCCATCTTCATTGAACACTAATGTACTATTGCTCTAAAAGCTATCCTGGTTTAATTGCGTGAAAACTTCTTGAGTGTTGAGAAAACACTGCAAGCCAGAAAAAGTTATTTATACGGAGCTCAATACGTTTACCTGGAAGGTACAAACACGACCTTGTACAAACGAAGTTCCCGACCACATCAACCTAGTACTGTAGTATAATATATAAGCATAAGGCAGTGTCGTAGATATATCGACCAGGACCGCTAATATATATATATATATATATATATATATATACAAGATGTTTTGATAAAAACCTAACAAATTTACAGACATATAAGATTTGAAGATTTACATAATAGGTTATTACGCAAGCATAGAAACATAGTAAATATTGTATGTATGCATACTCTTTGTATTTATATATATAGCATTTGTGCTCAGAGATAAGATACTCTTCCACTTCACCACACGGTATGATTGTTACGTATTCAATGCCCGCTAAATAAAGTCGCTGCACGCCGCACGAAATTCCCTTGGCGCTCACAAAGTGTTATGTACATCCATGTAAAGCTACTACAGGTATGCGAAACAACTAAGCAGTTCGTGCTAAACTGTCCTGGTATCTAGGCCTATCCTAAAGTAGAGTTTGTAGTGTGGCTAACGTCCATCATTTGGCGGTGATCGTAGCCTCTCTCTCTCTCATTTTCTTTGCCAATGGTAATTGGCGAAATAATCTGTCGACAATTAGCTGCTCTAGAGATAAATCATTGCTGGTCATGTTTTTAAAAACAGAGTTATTTAAGCGTATTGATTCCGGATCCAGATTTGCATGTAGTGAAATCGGTCCATCAGTTGATCTGCTTTGGCTGTAAACGACGAGAGTCAGTCTCCTGCAGGATGCGTTTCCACTGGTCAGTGCCCAGGTGCTCACTCAGCATGGCCCGATATGAGGAAGGCTGATACGAAACAGGCTTCGTCGTTCGGTAGTATCAAGTTAATTCCTTTTCGTAGAGTGAAGTGTACCGTCAACGTATTTGTTCGATCACGCTCTGAGCGAATTGAGAAATGTCAGCCACTTTACCATGTACTAAAAATGCCGTTTCTAGAAGAGCAGGATACTTCGCTCGTTGATCGCGGTTTTTCTGCAAACTGAGCAGATATTGTAGAACTTATAATTAGTTGTATTCGTATTTGTGATACTTTCTGATGACAGTACCACAAACACGATTGAAATGCAACGTAACATCGCCATATAATATTCGAGTTGGATGCGTTACCATGCATTAAACACCTTTTTGGTTTGTCCTACACACGTACAGATGTATCAATCTGCAGAGGTCTACATAAGCCAGTAATCCACGAACGCAAAATCGACTTGCCAAAGGTTGATGAAGAGCTCGAAATGAGACGAGAATTTTCCGGGTGGAAGTCGAGGCGGGGGACACTCAACAACCAGCTTGAGCTGTTCGAATACGTTATTTGTCCAGCCATATGGGAATTGCCCTGTTGCAAGTTCCACCTAAAAGGCCGCCATTTAAAGATGAACATTAAAAGCGAGTCCGACATGGATAGGCTCTACGAAAACGGCAACAAGCATTTGACAGTATGATAAGACGCTAAAAACAAGGTTCCGGTAGATCAAGCGGTAACAAGAACGCGTGAAACAACGACACTTGTAGCAGCTCAGCTACTAATCTGCACTGATAAAATGAACTGTGTGGGCAGTTTAAACCCGCCGCGTAACGCTTGTCTGGTCCTTGGGTAGTGTACTGTTTCTAAAAGCTACTGTCTAATACAATTTCTGCGTGGCACTAGCGCGTCTATAACAACGTGGCAGCGTTATCTAGGTCTAGTGTGCTAGTGCATGGTTGTCACCTATTGTGGTGTCGCTGGCTCGATCACTGTTGTTAACTGTTAATTTTTCTTAAGCGACGCTAATTGGGAATACATGAAAAAATCATACCACTGAGAATCGGCGGCTATGCTGCCACACGGACTGTTGGCAAAACCCCTCAGCATGCCCAGCCCTCGATACATTGAATGCAATTATGGAGATTTCAAGCCCGTAAAAGACGGAGAATGGTCTAGAATTAAAAACAATCAGCTTAAACATATGTTTAACTCTAGCATATCAATAACAGTCGTGTAAAGTAGCACAAAATAAAAACACCGCCAACACTAACAAGACACTGCTAACATGTCGACGGAGAACTCGGAGAGAAACACAGAGGTGGTTATAACTCACGTACGACGTACCATAGTAATTCCAAGGCTCCATACGTCCGAGCGAACATCATACGCAATGCCCTGGCGAACCTCAATACGCTCTGGCTGAAACATGATTAAGATATATATGTATATATATATATATATATGTATATATATATATATATATATATATATATATATATATATATATATATATTATATAACGCCTTTTTTCGGCGTTCGAACGTCGAGGTGTGCGGACGTGTTTTCGGTGACTTACGAATAGTGCGACGTTTCCTGGCTCGTGTGCTACGGCCTGACTTGGCAGTGGCCCAGTCGGATCGCCTATACATTGCGCTCCGTTCAAGACTAGAGACTGTTTCATTCGTGAACCGTGAGGTGCCGTTTAGTTAATCGGTGCTCCTGTGCAGCATACTTTTTATTACTTGTGTTCCAAAACAGCCACGCCATAACACGGCTTCTGTTCCGTCAATTTAAACGGTGGAGCCGTTCTGGCAACCGGCTGATTCCGCGTGCCTGCACGCGCCTACATTCGGCGCCAGTGCGACTGTTTGTAAACAATCACTTGCCTTGGTGACATATATATACAAGGCGCTGGTGACATATATACAGAAGGTGACATACATATATATATATGGTTATATATATATACACAAGGCGACATATATATACAAGACAGTGGTGACATATATATATATATATATATATACAAGGCGACATACATACACACATTGGTGACATATATATACATATACTCGGCGATATAACTATACAAGGCATTGCGAGTGAATTTGAAACGCGATTATGGGTCCTAATGACCCGGCCCGGCTAGCTGTGCCTCCAGCTAGCCTGGACATAGCAAACATTCGCACTGATGCACCTACAGCCGTCGATGACATATCGAGGCCTGCTAGCGCCATGAGTAACAAATCGGCGGGCGTCAAGCGAAGAAGGCAAGGCGTCGATGCTGACTCGGTGGTTGATGAGCCCTCGCTTGACGATGGTTTCACCGTTGTTACCAGCGCAAGGGTTAAAAAGACCGTGCTGCGGGAGCAAAAACAATTAGACCGGCTGAAAAGCGAAGTCAATTCAGGAGCATTTGGAGCATTCAGGGTTCGCCTCAGACACAAGGAGAATCCTGACGGGAGTTTAGCCGACTTCAAGGAAGGTTCGATGTTAAGGCTATTCAAGGCTATTCACAGTCTAGTGCCGGAGGGCCGAATTTCTGGCGACAAGAGTAGCATCTTTATCAACGTCTCCTCCATCGAGGTGGCTCAGAAACTTTCACGCCTAACATGCGTAGATGACATCCCGGTGACCGCCTATTGCCCAGGCTTGGCCTCGTTTAAGGCCAGGATTCAAGGTGTCTGCACGTCGCTAACAGAGGAAGAGATTGTAACGGAGCTATCAAACGTCGGCGTCACAGCTGCCCGAAGACTGATCGTCTCTTCTGGCAATCAAAAGAAGCCTTTGCCAAAAGTGATCCTGACTTTCGATCGTCAACCACCGGCGTCAGTGTTCCTGGGCTACCGCTCGCATGCAGTGGTTTTGGAACCCGACCAGCCCCGAGTCTGCTTCAACTGCTCCAGGGTTGGCCATATTGCGGCGAGCTGCTCACTTCCTAAGGCTTGTCGCAATTGTGGCAAAGGGGGCCATCTAGCTGCCGACTGTCCTAACGCAGCCAAATGTGTCAACTGCGGTGGACCTCACGATGCAAAATCACCCAGCTGCCCGCGACTATTCTACCTGAGAGAAAGAAATCGGGTCCTAATGGAAGCCAGAACCCTCCACCAGGTTCGGGCTACCCACCCGGATGCATCTATTAACGAAGCCTTGGTAGCGCCTGCGCCCTCTTCACGGGGCTCTAGTGTTGTTGGCCCAGCTTCATCAGCCCCGCAGGAGGCGACTTATGCCTCAGTGGTGCGCGGCATCGCGGTTGAGGGAAACACCACCCCGCAGCTCCTTCTGCCTCGGCCCAGAGCGGCTCCCAAGCAGCGTCGTCGAGCTAAGCCACGAACGAACGTCACTCGCACTCGTCTTCGGGGACCTCGCAAGCCAGTGGCTCAAGGATCGACCGGATTAGTCCGGGACTTAATATCTATAAAGTCCGAACTGTCAAAAATGGTTAAGTCAATCACGAACGCGCTACAGCCCTTATTGGCGCTGCTGTCGGTTGCTAGCAATTTTAGACAATCATAATGACGGGTGATCACAACAATTGCAGGACAGTGACACAACCCATACATGCCACCTCGCCGGATCCTTCAGAAGGCGCCGGCCCAAGCTCCACATCAGGGCAGAACCCTGCGACCACACCAGACCCCTTGGGGTCTAACAGGGTAACTTGTCACCAATGCGGCCAAACTTTCGCCAGGCGAGGCTTCCGTAGACATGTCACGGTCAAACATGGGGGCGGGGGCGCCACTCTAGTCCCTAACGGCGTCATGAACGAGTCCAATTTCGACCTCACGGAGTGCATCCAGGCGTTCATGAAAAATGGAAAGCTGGTTCGCATCTTGCCCAAAGTGGTAAGGAAGTCGGTGGCTGACGCCCTGTCAGAGGTGTGTATTAAGGTTGCCTCGGACAACGACGACGCCGCCTGGCTCGGGCTTTTCTCTTTCGCTCCAGTCGTGCTGAGGTTACCAATAGGCCGCAGGGATACACGCTCTCTAGCAGTGGTCATCAGAAAGAACTTAGTGGAGTTTCGACGCGGCGTTCGGCTTACAGATCTGGTTCCCCTGCTCACGGCAGGAGAGTCGGGTGGTAATGCTGAGCAAAATCAGTCGATCACGCGGGCCGTGTCAGCCAAGCTATCGGACGGGGACGTGTCCGGAGCAGCCCGCCTTCTTCTATCTGATGACGTCATGGTCGATGAGCCAGCGGCCGCAGCGTCGTTACGGGAAAAACACCCCCCCGCGCAACCGGACTTGTGCTGGCCGTCTCCCCCACCCTTACAGCTCTTACCTTCATCTACGTCGGCCGAGGATGTTCGTTTTGCTGTCGGATCATTTGCAAAGAGTTCGAGCGCGGGCCTGGATTTTATGAGACCTCGACTCCTACAGGACCTTCTGTCACCGACTCTCGGCTTCTCATCCGACACACTTAGTAAGGCCCTAGCGAAGGTAATTGACCTACTGCGATGGGGAGCCCCGCATCCAAGGTGGTGTCCCCTCATCTTCGGAGCGAGACTGTTTGCGCTGAAGAAGAAAGACGGCTCGTTCAGACCTATCGCTTGCTCTTCAGTACTACGTAGGGTCGCGGCAAAATTAGCAGTGAGGGATTCTAGAGATCTTATCAACCTAGCAATTGGGCCCCACCAGTTGGGTTTTTACACCAAGGGGGGTGCTGAAATAATGATCCACGCCACCAGGGCTTTTATAGATTCTCGAATCGATTCGTCCGTGCTAGTTAAGCTTGATTTTAAGAACGCTTTTAACACTGTGAAAAGGAATCACCTGTTGAGAGTGGTCGGAGATGAGGCCCCTGGCATCTATCACCAAGTGAAATTGGCCTACGGCGATTCGTCGCACTTGGTTTTACCCTCGGCACTGCTCACCTCGGCTGTAGGGGTTCAGCAAGGAGACCCCCTCGCCCCCCCTCTGTTCTGTCTTGCCGTTAAGGACTTGGTGAACTCACTCGAGAGTCCACTCAACCTTTGGTATTTAGATGACGGGGTCATCGCAGGCAACATTGGTACGGTCTGTGAGGACATAAAGAAGATCTTAAGTTTCGCTACATGCAGTGGTCTGGAGCTGAACCCAACCAAGTGTGAGGTTCACATTATCGGCTCAGGTACAGCCGATATCTCCGCTTTACGGGATCTTCTTCCGGGGTGCCGCGTAACAGGCGACGACTTGGACCTCCTCGGGGTACCCCTGTTTTCTTGCCACCTTGGACCGAAAATCGAACAAGAAAGAGAAAAGCTCGAGATCGGCTTCAATCGCCTTCCCCAGCTGGGCGCTCACCGGGGGTTGTACCTTCTGCGCGCATGTTTCTCTGCGTCAAGGCTAAACTACCTGTTCAGGGGAATCAATTGTTCAGCCTTCTCGCCCCAGTTGGAGGAAATAAACTTGAAGCTAGGCCTGGCGTTGGAATCTATACTTAACCTGCGGTTGCGAAACGACCCCTTAGTTCAAGCCGCCTTACCGGTAGCCAGAGGTGGACTGGGCCTGCCTGAAGCAGTTTCTCTTGCAATCGCAGCACACATCGCATCCTTGCATTCGGCGACGAGTGGCGTTGAAGCTAATCTGGACCCCGAAGCAGTTTCAAATTTTCGAGCTACGCTTGAACGAACTCAGGAAGATGCCATTGCATTTTGTGGGTCTCTACCGGAGACCCCCTCATTTCAGCGCGCGTGGTCAGAGCTGGCAAACAACGGTCGTTGGAATGGCTTATGGGACCGAACAACTACGGCCGCCAACAAAGCGAGGCTACTGGCAGTTTCTTCACCGGGTGCAGGTGCATGGCTGCAGGCCCTCCCAAGCCCTCAGCTAGGCACCCTCCTGGACGACGAGTCCACTCGCATACTAGTCGGGTTGAGGCTGGGAGCAGAGCTAGTCTCCCCACACCGGTGCAGATGCGGTGACGAGGTCGATTCCCTAGGCCACCACGGACTTTCCTGTCCCCAAAGTTCAGGTAGAATCGCGCGCCACTCAGCCCTGAATGAGACATTCAGCAGGGGGCTGCGATCGGCAGGCTACCCATGCATTTTGGAGCCGTCTGGCTTAGTCAGAGATGATGCCAGGAGACCAGATGGTATGACCTTGACTCCGTTCGAGCGGGGCCAAATGCTGGTATGGGACGCGACCGTAACCGACTCTTTAGCCCCCTCAATGGTCGGTACGGGCGCAGCCCGCCCTGGACACGCGGTAGCCCTGGCGGAGGCAGCCAAGTGCAGAAAGTACTCCAGTGTCGGCTACCCACACCTGTTCTCACCTCTCGCATTCGAGACATTGGGCGGGCCTGGAGTGCTCACGAAGAAACTGCTCAACGACGTCGGGAGAAAACTGGCACTCGCTACAGGAGACAAGAGGGCAGGCGAATATCTACTACAACGTCTCTCATTAGACGTTCAGAGGGGGAATGCCGCTTCGGTGAGAGGTACCCTGGCTAGGTGGACCAGCCCAAGCCTGGACCTAACACCTTGAGTTTTGCCCCGAGCGGGTTGTGCACATGTTCTTACACCACAATTGTATACTTTGTCACACATAAATATATATATATATATATATATATATATATATATGATTAAGATATGTATATATATATATATATATATATATATATATATGTTGTCAATACTCACTGCCATATAGGGCTTGCAGCCGAGGTTGCTTTTGGCCACGGAATCGACCATGTGGCCAGAAATGCCAAAGTCACAAAGCTTGACAAGACCTTTCCGATTAATCAGCACATTCGAAGGCTTGACGTCCCTGCAAAGTATTGAAATAATAGCAATAAGAACACATATATATATATATATATATATATAACGGGGAGGCGCTAGGATTAGGTAAGGATGCAGAAAAGGCACAGGTAGAGATTACGAAACAGAGGCTATGCCGATGGAAGGTGCTCAACACATAAGGCAAAAAACAGGGGAGTACAATCGAGGTAATTAATAGCTGCAGCGTTATGCACCCCTGATATAAAAGGGTGATATGTGACACACTTATCAAGCGAATAAACCAATCAATCATATATATATATATATATAACAACCGGGAGTCTAGAAGTGACGTCATGTCCAAATATTCGAATATTGGGAGACAATCTAATAGACATTTGGTCTACACCAAATCATATACGAGAGAGCAAACAGATCGTTTAGATTATAAATGTCGTTTTGGGTTGGACTCCTTTTTCCCATGTCCTGTTTAAGAAATTAAAAAGATTGCAAATTTGACGTACATCTAGCACCACGACCATATGAGTGGCCCAACAAAGTGAGAAACTAAACATAAAAACAACTGTTACGATTGACCACTGGTACCTTGAATACAAGCACGAACATTTCTGAGTATAAAGTAAAATAGATGCGACGTGTCTCTGGCGAGTGTTAGTTGCGATGATCTACTAAACATTCATGAGGCTGAAACCAACCGATGCATAATGTTCAACTTCATCTTGAGGTAATTGAGAGCCGCGGTGATACTGTAAGCGATCTTTCCAAGCGCTGATTCTGGTATGCCGTTCATGTGCTCGAAGGCCGCTTGGTAGAACTTGTCGAGTGAAGTGTCCATGACCTGATGCAACAAACGCACGAAATGGCCATTTTAGGTAATTCACTTCATGCATATATATATATATATATATATATATATATATATATATATATATATATATATATACGTATATGGTGTAGAAACCCCTGCCGCATTACCAATGTTGAATAGAGGGTGAATAGAAGGTTTAACTTTATAATGATTTATAAAGCAAACAAATTAACTGACTTTATTCATTCACAAAGAGCTCTCTATTGTTAGCCACAACCCTATCGATTCCTACGGCAAATTGGTCTTATATTGTCTTAGTAGAAAATAACGCCCTTTCTGTTCTAAAGGCTGTGTCTTTTTCTTTTGGATGCCACTAAGAACTTGCTAGAGCTGATCACAGTCGATACCCGCGTCTATTATTTGACCATTAGGAAGAATCTCGTGGTGGACGATACCACGCCTGTCCCACCAAGCTTTTTTCGGGCTGATACTCAGCCAACATTTAACGTTCACGGGACTGCTCTCGCATTGCTTCGTGAAACGGACCCGTGCACCTATGTGTCTCCTCCGGTCGCGAGGCCACAAAGCTCGACTATATCCCACTAAGGCCCCAGAACGGGGTTTATCCAGAAGACTTAAGTTGCGAGAACGGAACTGGTAATCCAATTGTTGCACGAAACTAATACAAAATTGCCGCTGGTTATATTCCGTTGTCCATTTCAACAACACTTATATAGCAAAAACAGCAAACAACAGGCACGGGTGCGGGTATTTAGATGACAATCTACAAATATCCTGACTTTAGGTGTGGTCTGCCAACCGGAAGCAGTGATATCGCTATACAGTTTTTGTTGGTAATGAAGGTGGCCTGGTAGGCGACGCTTCCATGCGCATAAGTGTCGGGCTTTGCTTAGGCGCCCTTGTGGTCGAGTTTTACACATGGGGCTGCAAGTGCTTTTTCGGCGCCCTGGGCGGGTGTCACAGCCAATCGCAATGGGCAAGCGCCGGGTGCGTACCACGACAGGCGGCAAATAGAAACACTTTTGCCACAGCACTCCGGATATCCGAGCTTCTCTGCGTATGAGAGCCCGCCAGTCTTGAACAGCCGGCTCGACGCTATGACTCCTTTACATAGCGAGAAAGGCCAGACATTAGCCTAGGACGAAACGTTGACCGATATCTTCACATTTTCCGCACTTAGTCACGGGGCACCTCAGCCCAGCTTACGCTTAAGGAATCTGAGCAGGTGCTCGAACAGATGTCGAGTACGTCCCAGCTAAGGCTGGCTGCCTATATATATATATACAAATATATATATATATCGCTGAGTTGTACTAGATCCCAGAGTTTGTTAGACGAATTCTGGGAGACCTTCTATATATAAATATATATATACTACACCGCTATAGCACTTCGGTCAAAATATATATATATAAAGAAAAAGAGTAGAGTTTAATTGCAATAAATTGCCGAGTATATGCTAGCACACGTGTGCACCTAACGGTCTAGCGAAGCAAAACAATCAAAACTACAAACCATCTGATAGCCTACCTCCATACAGATCCAGATGTCGCCCTCGTGAAAGAATGCCCCGTAGAATCGTACCGTATACAGGCAGCGCGTCATCATGTTCACGTTCAGATCCATCAAGGCTCGACGCTTTTCCGTCTCGTCAAAGCTGTAAGTGATTCGCTGATGACACAGCCAGCTCATCTTACTTAGGTTACGTAACGGATAACAGATCAAAAAGTAGAAGGTAGCGTCAATACAAAACAAAAATGACAGATTTATTCCCCTCAGTGAAACGCTTAGTATTTCCGGGAATTTCGTCGGCCGCGCTTCAGTCACTCAAAAATCGTAAAGATAGAGTCTGTTAGTCTAGCACCGGGCTACTTTCCTGGCTTCTCCAGGCGATCGCTCAATCGACCGCTTCAGTTGTTACTCAGTCTAGCAACGTTGTGCTCTATTGCGGCGCCTTGATGAATTTAGCACTGTAAGCATCCCGCAACATGCCTCTTGAAAATAAAGCTTAAAAAGTTTTACAATCGGCTAGTGCTTGCACCAGAAATGAAGTGAATGCAACGGATCAGTCAATAAAGTCGCAAACGTTATCCACAGTTGCTGCAACGGCTGCCAATTACCCATTTATAAACCATTTATCCACTACCTAACAAACCCCCTTAGCTGTGCTGAATAAATGTTTAATAATATTTCCCTACAATTGTGGGACCCAAGCGTGTACCGCCTAGGCTCACCTCCACTCTTCACTCCATAGAGCCGAATAATAATATATTTGAGAGTCCAAAAATGGACTTTTCTCTAGATCTCTTCCCAATTACCTTTTAGAACAAAAGAAGCTCAGTACGACTTTAAAACAGCTATTGTAGATCTGGGTCTATTTTACTCAAATAGACTGCCTAGAATTCAGAGTTTCAGGTAGGTTTATTTTGATGAGGGCATGTAGCCACGTCCCTACTGCAGAACGTGAAACCGCCTGCAAGTGCGCGAGATCGGTCGGATCACTTGCGTCAGCCAGAAGATTCTGAAAGCGCTTCGTGTCAGACAGGGCCATCGATTGCTTGTGTTGTGGAGGGTTCTGAGAGGAGGAGCAGATCCCAATGTCCCAAAACGTGTTTGCTGGTACTTGCTGCCCAGTGTGGGAGCTTTCAGATCTGCTTTCACAGGTGTCACCTAAACGCTGAACTAAGGAAAATTCTTCAACGATTACAAACCTCATATAGGGATGTTATAGTTCCATAACTTAAGGTGTATGCTAAGGAGTGCATGGAAACAATAGAAACAATTAGGTATAAAGTAAGACAGATAGCTGAGGTTTTATCAACAAGCCAGGTATTGCATTTATCACCATATGCTGCTTCACTACGACAGCATATATATATATATATATACAATGGCGATAGTACGGCCGTAACTGGTTGGATAGGATTTAAAGGTAGAGTGGATCGCCCTCAATCGCCCTTTGAGTCCCTACCTTCACGGCCATCGTTAATCCGGAAGGCCGGTGTTTCACCAGCTCCACGACCCCGTAACCTCCGCGGCCAAGTTCGCGTATGACATCGATGTCCTCCGTTTGAACGATCACTTCCTCTCCATCGTCCTTCAGGATTCGTGCCACCGAGTCAAGATTTGGCGGAACGCTGGCGGGTCAAACAACATCAAACGTACAGCACACAACGCAAAAATACAGACCTATGTAAGGATGTATACATGCGTATATATATATATATATATATATATATATATATATATATAAGGATGTATACATGCGTATATATATATATATATACTTTTCTAAATATTTTATTGGATATAAAATTTTATGTTTGTCGTATTTGTTTATTTTCCATTAGATGCCGTCAGAAGAACAACTCGTAGCCGAAAGCTCAAATAGAGAATTTTTGCCTCATTAGTCTGCGTGTGTCGAGTCACATTTTAATCTTAAATGGTCAAAACTTAGCAAAATATGTACCATTAAACAACCATGTATTCTTAAGCATTGCTTACAGCTTTTGGGAAACTTTACCATAATAACACTGCGCGCGTCTCAAGCAGTTGACCGTTTACCTTCAATATACTTAGTTCCTATCATCAAAAAATCGGTAATACCTAACGGCCGACTTGCGTTCAACAGAAAGTGCATAGGTATAGAGGCATATTCGATGTGTAGGAACGTATTTTAGTATCCATTTGAAATTGTTATATTTCGTTATATTGGCCGAGTCAGTTAACTCCCATGAAGATAAAAATCATTGACGTTCACGGGTGTAGTTTCGTAATGGGCCACTTTAAATATTAAGCCATACAACGTTCATAATAAGGATTACTATATTAGTGTCACTGTTGCTGTTAAATGATCATGTTATGTTACATGACGTTCCATGTCAATAAGACAGAGTTCAGTAACTCATTGTTGATCTTGGAAACGTTAAGCCTATTGTGTCCAGTGTCAAACAACCTAAAATTTGCAAAATGTAATAAAAGTAGCTGTCCAAAATAGCAAAAAGAAAATAGCCACTACTGACATTTTAAAAGCTGGCCACTTACAGTTGCTCCTCTGTGGGTGCAGTATCGGCGATAGCCAGCTTGGGCAGTCTGCCAGCGACCTTCCCTGAAAAAAAACCAAGCGCATTGAAATACAACGAAAGCTACTGTTAGCTCAATTCTACGTCAAATTGTTTGGACCTTAAGGTGCTAATTTTACAAGACAGTTAACCGAAAATCTTTTAAGGATATGATCAATTTTCTGTCTAGACGGCCATCTAGATTTGGGTTTCAGGTTGTGCAGGTCGTCCCATAGGTCATGAAACGGTTCCGGCTTGCTCTGTTATTGCTGCGCGATGTTCTGCCTAAATAAGTGTTTTTCTCTTTGGCATACAGGGGCCAGGCCATCTAGCGCGCCAAGATCCGTGTGACCGCCAAGGCCGCCCTACAGCAAGCCCGGGCTATGTTCAGATATATAAATGGCCGTTGCACAAAAGATGTCTGGTTGTGGCCCTTGGTGTCCTCGACTCCCAAATAGGGGCGTGAATTGCTCGCAACGCCTTGGTCGGAGATCACACAAAGATGCTTTACTGTCGGTAACAATGGAGTTGCGTGAACACCCCCGCCCCCTAAGTGTAAAAAATAGTTTCGGTTTTGCAGGAGCTAGTTCTAAGCTGAGGTTTTGATGTCATAGGGAGATATCTATTAGAGACCAATGACTGCTATTCCTAGCGCGTAAGGTCGTAGGAAACGCAAGGTCGTCAGCATATTATGTGAACTTTTCTAAGAGGGCCGTTTCACACGCCTGTGGGACAGTGTCTGACTTATGATGATGCCAAAGTAAGCGATAACAGTGTCCCCTCAGGCAAGAGCTGTTTCGCGGTAGTATGGAAACAAATAATACAATCGGGTTATCGCCCGTCTTTCCCATGGCCATTGGCTTATTTCGACTTGGAATATTCTAGCAGAACATAATATATATATATATATATATATATAGATATATATACTTGCATGCGAGTGTATAGTAGACAATAATATATATACATATATATATATATATATATAGAGAGAGAGAGAGAGAGAGAGAGAGAAAGAAGATCATGTTTGCCTTTAGTTTTATTATCAATCGGAGAGCTAGGTTTTAATTAAATAAATTGATCAACTACCAAGATGCACTTTCATAACCCGCCAAGGAACAAGAAAGGCCAGACACGTATGTATAAAAAAGAGGTGCGTACACTTAGCGTTGGTAGTAAGCCCTAAGCCACCTGCAGCCGCACGTTAAATTATTATGTTACCAACATAAAATAATCAATGCGACTACTATTTGTACGTCAACGATACCAACAAATAGCAGAGACATAGTATTCTTATAACGTAATCTATAATACAATAAATACTGTTTACGTGTTACCCTACACTGTGCGTCAAATCAAACATTATTATTGCCTGGACCTTCTTGCAAAAACGGGGTTCTGCTTTGAAGCATTCCATTTAGGTTATCAGTATATGCGGCATTTAATATTATCTACTTTCTAAACGAGCGGGCTTTGTTTACTTACTCCATCAGTAGGACGTCATATCATATCACCTTTATTGAAAAAGGGGTATTTCAATAGAAGCAAAGTCGTTTCGAATCTGTGAACGACTTGCAATTCGCCAGGCAAATGAGTTGTTCACAACGTCCACCCGAGCAATCTCGTGGGGGTGGATGGAAACGCCGCTTCGTAGATTATTTGGTCTTAGAACAAAATACCTAGTAATAAGTTTCTGACGCGCTAGTTGTTTAAACATCATCTGGCATAAGGCATGAGGCTAGTAATCTTAGCTGACATAATATCACAGTTTGTTACCACGGAAAGGGGGAGTTCCTGTTCTGTGGTGATTTCGCCTAATATATGTACTCAACGTAGCTGTTCTCCGTGCGTGTTGTCTGAAATCGCATTGCGAGCCGTATCGGGAAATTTGAACTTGAAAAACATCATTTCTAATATACGTATATGTGTTTTAGGTGTACCCAACGGCTAGTTTCTGCCGCAAAGTGTTGTACTCGTCCGATATCGGCCAGTACTGTGGTCGGTCTACCAGCTAGCGCTACATCGTCCAGATAGCTAGTCGCAATGTTAGACGCGTTTTTAAAATCCAGTTTGACTAGTATTAGAGGTGTAGGACAAAAACTCGTACTGAATGAATAAAGATCTCTGCTTGGCCCTTTACCGCACATCCCAATTGTTAAGGAAGTGTGTCTCTGACTGTATTCATTTCGAAGGTAAGTATTACTTCTGTAGTAAGTCTCCAAAGAGAAAATCAAATACAATCGGTCGAAATCCTTCATAGATTATCATAAAAAGCTAGAAAAAATGTGTAAGTGGCAAAAGCCGGTACGCATCCGTTTTTAGTCACTTCGCAGCACAATGCCAGAGAATCGATTCAGGTCAGTCTCTTCTCCTTTCATTACGGTTTGCTGCATCCCGGAGCTGACGAGGTCCCAGAGCATTAAAACCTCTTGTTGGCGCTGGTGGAAAAGAAAATATCGCTACACGGACCTGTGAAGCCTCCGACATCGACGGATGTTTGTCTCTGAGTAAGCACATGACCCCATCACCAACATGACGTATTATTTTATCCATGAGCCTATATCGCGACGGTTAACCATGTCTTTTGTTATTGTGCTAAACTGTTTACGAAGACTTGTCTAGCTGACCAAGGAACAATATTCATCACACGAATTTGTCGCCAAGGCCACATCTTTTAATGGGTCAAATGGCGATGTATCTGCTACCATGGCCCTGTTATAAGTGTTGCCTGCAACCAGCATGATAGACCAGCAAGCCCTGTGGTCTAAAAAGGCGGTGGTACTTAGAGCGCCCCGCTGTACGAAGGTTAGCTTGTTAGGAACGTGCAGCATTTATGATCTTTGAACGAACGGGGAGTTGACGTTCTCCAATGCACCGGCTAAAGGGGACAGGGTGTGGTGTCTCCCGTCACGTCAACACATGCTGCATGCTTTTAGTAGTTTGCAGCTCCTAAATTGCAAGCAATTGAAACAATGATTTGGTCTGTTGTCCTTAAGGGTCACTACGTGTGAGCGGTCAAATGTCAGATAACTTTGTCAAGCGGTCACCGGCTATCTGTCTCTCCGACACAGAAACGACTGACACGTAGGACGCCAACGTACACACTCAGTTCTGAAAGGATCTCGCTCTGGGAACATTCCGGGCTCATGCCAGTTATGCGTGGTATGAAGCAAGTCAACGCTGGGCAGGTGACCGACACGGGTTCACCCACTAGCCTTCTGATCGCCATTTTTGCCGCCTTTACCGCATACAGGGCCGGGCACCACAGAAAAATGCTATTTGTTGCACCCGAAAATCTTGCTCTGCGAAAGAATAGCATGGACTCCTTAAACAACTTGAAGAGGAAACACTACTTGAACTCTGCCTTTTGCCCTTGGGGTCTTGTCTTCGTAACACAACTTCAAAGAGGCCATAATAACTAATCGGGATTGCATGCTAATTAATCATGAGCACTTTCAGCTCTTGTTTTTCGCGGACAGCGGCTTTCTCCTCTCGCCAGCTAACTGTAGCGGTAAATTGTGTGTGATTGTGCTGACAACAATTTAAGTATCAATGTTATATACATACTCAATATAAGCGAAATAAATGTGATGATCGTATAGCGGTAAATTCACTAGACCACACTAAGTTTAATACATTCACTAGGACGCAAGGCAAGTTCGGAATAAGAGTTTCACTGCACTGAATAAAATTAAATATTTGGAAACAAGTATATTTTTGAGGCCCAAAAACGACACATCTATGTGTGTGTGTGTATATTTATATATACATACGTGTGAGCAAAAGATATGTCGTTTAGATGTAAGATAAGCTTCTTCTATCTCCATGACGACCCGCAGATAGAGAAACTAAACCCACCGTCTAAAAATTCTGCGTCCTCTGACAAACAGCGCCGTCTAGCGTCTGATGCGATATGGTCGCTTAGAAGAGTTTTTATTTAAATTAACTTCTACGTTCAACAACTCAACGTAATAATCCTACGACCAATCAAGATACGCTCAAAACGAACACATTCAAAAACTGCACAATCGCCACAAACAAACCAATATCACGATATTCGGAAGGAAAAACCAGAGCGTCCGTGTGATTCGTACACGAAGTGCTGCAAGCCCACCTGTTGCTTTTACTGCAATGTTTGTTTCTGTGCTAATCTGATCTTTTTTTTGCTAACTTAATCAATTTCTTACCTCGGAGTCTGTTACTCATGATGAATTTGGCGCTAACACGACCGCAGTAGCAGCAGCAGCAACGACGACGATAACAACATTAACAACGATGAGATTAATTCACGACACGATTCAGGACGACAACAACAACACAGCAGCAGCAGAAGCAACAGCTATATCCGTCCAGTTGATTTCCAATTGATAGTGCTATTCAAACCAGTCCCACGGACGTTCACTTCGCGGTCTCTCTTCGGTGTTGTCGCGGCCCGTCAGAGAGTGTCCGCCGTCTCCTTCCCAGTTTACGGGCTTGCTCTGCAAGAGAGCGAGTACAGCGACTCGACTCTGTCTGTAAGTGTTGTTGCTGCTGCTGCTGCATTATTCATTCACACTGCGGGCTGGTGATGGCTTGGCTGGCTCTGGATGACTCGATGGCTTCTGGATCACTTTTATCCTAAGTGTTTGTTTGACATTTTTCTAATATCTATATCTGTCTGTCTCTCCTCCTCTCTCTCTCTCTGTGTATCGCACGAGCGCGCGCGCTTGATCTCTTTCAAGCGGTTTTGCTTCGTAGGTGTTTTGTCTTGATAGCTCCGAACACGGCTGGCTGCAACTGAAACAACACCACAACAGGCCAGCTCAACCACAGTTCGATGATCTAGTAATGACACATACAAATTGGACAGGCGCTGTAGATTGTAGGATTTCTAAGCTCGACGAGGAGTTTAGCACAAAGCATCGAACGACGACTGACGACCAATCGAAACTCAGTCGAGCAGGAGCAATGCTAGAGCACTAGTATTATTAAGTCTACAGTTGTGAGACAAAAAAAGAACTTGTCGAACGTGTCGCCTCGATGCCAGCAAATGTTCCGATCGCAAAAATTGCTATTTTAATTTTTGTTATTAAAACCAATCATAATAACATTTGGTAACTAACTGGCACGATTACAAAGCGAACTGCTAGTTCGTTCTACTAGTTGTACTAAAAACAAGCGCAATAACTCCTACTTCTACTGGCTACTTCTGCCATCTACTGGCACTCAACAAAAAACGCCGACTACAATGACAGCGGACGGGGGACAGCGGACGTCAGCAACTGCACCCACACAACAATTGCTGTTGTTCGACAATATCGAACTCGAGCTCGCGTAAACCGCATTACTTTCTAGACGAAGAAGAACAGTAATAATAGTATAATAGTAATAATAATAATAATAACAACAACAACAACAACGACAAAACTGCAGCGGCAACAACAACAACAACAACAACAACAACAACAACAAAAACAACAACAACAACAACAACAACAAACAACCACCACGAACCGACGAACAACAACAGTAGTAGCAGCACCACCACCACCACAAGACAGTCTACAGCAGCACACTCCGCTCGACACTCGACTCACTAATACCACTGCTACAATGGCTAAAACTCCTACAGCAACAACTGACGGAGGCAGCTGCAGTTAGGTCAGCCAGGCAGCTAGCCAGCTTGTCTGACCGCTGGGCCCAATGGTGGAGCAAGGGTGGAAGGAGGGGAGCACTTAGTAGAGCCAGCCGCCAGCACTCGAGCAGACGACGACGACGACGACAACAACGACGGCGACGACGGCGCGTCGCCGCCGCCGCCGCCGAAACAATGCCGAAGAGCAAACGCAACGTAGTGAGTCGTTCCCATCCGACAGTTTCGGTACGTAGCGCTACCACAACTAGCGATGAGTACGTCGGACGTTACGACGGCGGCGGCGGCAGCGGCGTAACGGGGCGGCGGCAGCGGCGTAACGGGGGCGGCGGCGAATGTTGTTGTCGTCACGGTTTCGCAACGTTAGCAGCGTATATTTACGCGCAGAGGTTACGTTACAAGACGTAACAACGACAGCAACGCCCCCGCACACGGAAGGCCTGAATGGCGACGACGTCTGACTGGACTTTAGATAATGACGCGTTCTTTTTGGTTGGTTGGTTCGTTGGTTGGTTGTTTGTCTGTGTTTTTTTTTGTCGAGTTCATTCAGTCCTATTTAGATGCTAAGGGTGGATGGAGGAGGCTATTCATTTGTGTAGGCTGACATTAAAACTGTCAATTAATACCGTGAGAAAATGTAAGCACGGGCTAAAACGGGAAGTACTCTTCATTTCGCCACTCAGTCAGAGTCAAAGAAATCCTCATTCAAAATGAATTGCGGACGCCACAGTTATTGGAGGTTACCTGTTTAATTTTTCAGTGAAATAATTCATCACAAGTGCACTCAAAAGTAATCTGCGCTCATGGCTTTGGGCATATGTCACGATTCCCGCTGGCGGGATAATGTTTGGGCCAAAGCTGTCACTTTTTATCGACATTACTTCTGCTCGAGTTGAAGTGGTGCTCCACTCCTCGAGAGTACGTAAACAACTTTTCGTGATCCCAACTGTTTTTTGACCAGGAGCACGCTAAATGAGGCCTGGAAAGCCTAAATCGCACGAACCGGAAAGTTTCTTCATTCGAGGGGCACAACCGGACTTTATTGATCTTACCGTCAACGACAAGGCCATCCTTGCAAAGCTTTAAGACGCATGTTCATTCTATTCTGATGAGTGAACATTAAATGAGCACAACGTAGTGGACAACCTTCGCCGTATTACTTGCTTATTATCCAACAGGGATGTGCAGTGTTGACAAGGATCTTCTGTCCTCCACAGGCGAATGTTGCCATCGCCTTCCGGTTTTCCATGGCATGCAGGTTGCGTTTACAAAATGCTTAGTACTTCAGAGCTGTGGGTGGGGAGGTGTCCGGTATTGAGTGGGTTTAGAGAGGTTCTATAAATTCTTGGTACATCGGTGTTCGGTCAGCACCTGCGCCATACAGTAGGATAGCTCGCTGCTCTGGCAGTCGCATTATACTCTGAGGCCTGGTATCAGACTCTTGCTCCAGCGTCCCTCGGTCACCCTGGACCTTATCTTCGCCCATTCGCCCTGCCACGTCACGATAGTAGCACTCTTGCCCATGGTCGAATCAAAATCCCCGTCTAAGCACTTGTTTTTTTTTATTCGCGAGCAGGTCCATGTCAGAACATTGGCTAGGACCAGGAGAACTTTGTAGAAACCGTCCGGAATGTGCGGCTAACTCTAATCGCCAGCGCCCGTTAGCCTTACCTTAGTACCCCCCCCATTTTTCGCCGTCCACGGCACCGTGTCCGTCCAGACCAGTAGGCCGCCGTTAATTTGACCCCCGTTGCCAACGGAATCCTTTTGGCTTGGTAGGCAGACCTTTTTGACTTCATGAAAAATTAGTCCTAAAAGCCTTGTGGGAATTCAGTAGCCTTGTAGTGCTGTCCCCCTGCAATGAGCCCCAGGCCATCCCTGAAATCACCCGACGTAGATAAGCGGAAATTTCCGGAACGCCCCCTTGGGCTTCGGGTTCGTTTGCTGGTGGCAAGCTTTTCCGCGACCCGTTTGACCTCCTTCTGTGTGATCTCCGGTATATTATTTGCGCTCACGTCCAATTTCCCCCTGCTCCTCTCCGACCGTGCTATTTAGTGGTTTGCTGTTTTCGCCAGGAACTCATTTTGTGTCAAAAACGAGTCTCCCAGGTTCACTGCTGTCGCCGAAAGGATTATTTGCACCCAAATGGGGGTTGACCGGAAGATCCTCAGTGCCATAATGTGGCACGCTCTTCTCCTTCCGAATGTCCTCCTTAATGTTATCGCTAGCCCCTGGCCCCTCAGTAATGGTCGTGTGCTTTTTACTAGGTGTCTCTAACTATTTTATTTTCTTTTGCGCTAGTGTGTCCCTGCGTTCTTAAGCAACTGACGTCATCGCTTGGTACTTCTCGTTGGGATACCCCCTAGCAGAAGGTTGTGAAGCAGAAGGAAGCTTCATTTGCAGATTATCCACCCATTTACAGACAAACATCGTAGTCTCCACTGTTTTCTCTTCTTCTTAGAATAAGCTTTTTTTTGTAAGGCCTCGAAAATGCAGCTAACACCAGCTAGTGTGGGACTTGGAGGAATCTCGTGCTTTAACGCTCTAAGCGTCTAGCCAATGCTCGCCCGTCCTGGGGGGGATGCGTCGAGATCCTCTGGAGGGCTAAGCTGTTTTCCCCTTCTCTCTCCCTCGGCACCTCCTCTCGGCCGCCTCGATTGAAGCTTCTCTCCAACCTAGCCTGTCTGGCCGTTTCCAGGGCCAATTTCTTTTCACATAATAGCTTTATTAACCAATGGTTGGTTTACAATATTGCGCGTACAGAGAAAGCACACATTCACATATACATATATTCATCACGGTTCTAAAAGTCGAGTCAACGGAACTGCTCTATCGCATTGTGGAGGGTGATATAAGTCACACTGTCTCCCGCAGAGTTTGCACAAGCATAACGAGGAAATTTAATGGAACTTCTCTCGAATACAGATCTTATTGTGGTAGCCATGTACAGCAAATCGTGCAATTAGGTGTCTATTCTCATAGTTGCAGCGCTTCATGAACTACACATCATTGCTTGAGTTTCATAAAAGAGTGGGTCAATGTCTGCCATCTTATTCTCCCATTCAGACATGTACTCGTTGAAAACTGCCGTTTTCGGTAACAGGTGTATTTTTTGTAAATTCTCAACAAATAGCGGTGTCGCCAGTAAATAGACTCTTCTGTTGAGACTAGTGCGGTGAACTCTTAGCGCCTTCTTTAGAAAAGCGGCCTTGATTTGGTCAAGCGCCTTAAAGTTTAACTTGGTTATATGCGGCCATATCACCTGTATACCGTAGGAAGCAGTAGGCGCAATCTTAGGTTAAAGAGATGAACGGCAACGTACATTGATAGTTTATGAGGGTCTCGGATACTATGAAAGGACTGTAGTCCTTTCCGAATTCGTTTATCAATGTGCCTCGAGAACTTCGTACATCGAGACGAGAACTTTGTACATCGAGACGAGAGCATAAGCCCTATTTATGAGAAGTTTGAGACAAATTTTATAGATTTTGAACCCAACCGTGTTTCGTCGATTCCAGCCAAAATCCCTCCACGTCTAAATTTCATTGCCTCTGTTTTATTTATATTTATTTCCAACTGGTTTCGATGCACGTAATGTTGCAATGTCGCAAGGGATTGTTGCAAATGGAATCGACTGCGAGAATATAGCACCAAGTCGTCTGCATACATAAGGATGTCTACCTGCGAGTGCCGACTCCGTATCTCTTTAGGAAGGTCCTCTCACCAGCACCGAAAACAGCAGGGGGCTAAGATTATTACCTTGGGCAACACCAATGGTCTGTAAGATCGCCATGTGTTTAGCGGCCCCGTCATCTATAATAACTTGTCCTTCCTGTAAAATGTCTTTAATGAGCTCCAATATATTTAATGAGATCCCGCAAAAAGCCAGCTTGTCAAGTCTAATCATTCATGCGTCCGTATCAAAGGCCGCTTTAAAATCTACAAAAACAGCGAATAGTTAAGCCCCTTTAGTTCGAAGTGCCCGTTGTATTGAATTTAGACGTACAGCACATGTTGTCATTGTTGACCGGCCCCTTCTGAAGCCATGTTGTTGCTTCGGCAGCTTTCTGTGAATCTCAAGAAAATGTTCTAATCGACGGGCTAGGATAGCCGATAGAAGTTTGTAGATTGCGCTCTTCTTTTGCGATACCTCAGTAAGACGATGGTGCCAACGGATCCCCTTTTCTTTTAGGTATAATGCTTAAAAGGCTAGTTTTCCATTCCGAGGGTAGTTGAGCCGTTTTCATCAACTCGTATTTCCTTTTCATGATGACATCCAGATAGGCCCGTCCCTTGGACCACCTGGTCGCGTCTTTCGTCATGTAGTCCACGATAGACTGCGGGGTTTTTCTAGCCAGCTCTGGTTTTGTCGAGACCCTAGCACTCGCAAGGGCCGCACAGTGTGCTATCGTGTGCTTGACGTCGCCCGCGTCCCCTGAGGTGCAGAGGACGCAGATGTCCGTTGTGGCCTTGCCTATGCGCATCTTGTAGGTCTGGAACTGCCCATGCCCGGTATGTACCTGCGTCGTATTGTACGAAAGGTCCCCTCGCCGCTCTTCGTACCAGCGTCGTAGATCAGGTATAAGTTGGCGTGTCCATGTACCACGGGTGTCGCCAGGGAGGGGTCTGTTCTACTCGTCGCTCCACGCCGCCAGGGTGGCCTCCCGTGCCTGTGCCAAGTTAAGGTTCCCGTCTATGTACCGCTTGCTTCTCTCGCCGGCAAGTAGATCCCGCGGAAACTGACGGGCCAGCACGATCAGGACATCCGTAGATACTGTACGGTAGACTCTACACACTCTCATAGCGGTTCTAAGGCCCTGCCGGCTTTGTGCCGCCCGGAGAGCCAGGTCCGTCCACACCATACCTACATAGCGTACATAGCCGTTAATTCCGCTACAGTTGCCAGCAACTGTCGTCGTCCGTCAGATGCGTCTCCCTCTCGCGGGAGGATTCGGGCAAGGTTTTGGGCAGCCTTGGCGACCTCGCGGGTTACGTAGGCTACATGCGCGGCACCGGTGAGTACCGTGTCTAGGACCACTACCAGGTATTAAGCCTTTTTTTTATTGCGATTGGCCGGCGTGCTAGTGTCAGGCGTAGGCCCCTCGTTCTCTTCCTTCCGGTGAAATATATAGTTTCGGTCTTCTGTGGAGCGAGTTGGAGATGATGCTCCTGCTTCCATTCTGGTGCCGTTTCGAAAGCGGCATCTGCCGACCATTCAAGCATGGATTCCCGTCGAGCAGTTTGGTTTTCAAACTGGTATGAGCAATTCTTTCTGGCTATACTTGTGCCTAGGTCTTTCGGAAATTAGAAGGCTATCGAACGCCTCGACTCGCTTGACTGCTTGCCGTTTTATTTGTTCTTCCGACTAAGGGCATACCTTTTATAGCAAACACTAATGAAAGTGCTGCGGTGTCTTAAGGAGTTTCTCATGATCGCTAGAGAACTGTATAGCGTTCGTATTGATTACCCCATCTGAATGTGTAGACAGGAAAGGCCATATTGGTGTGTCTAAGTGTCTATATGCCATAGCCCTACGTATATGGATTATGGAATACAGTAGGATAAATGCCAAGAGCATCGCCACTGCTATATTCATCGTCATCGTCATCACTATCGCTGTTTTATTACCACCTTGATCCTCACTATGAATGGTAATTGGTTGCCTTAATAATTTAACTCATTTCTGTTTGTGTTCTATTGTTCTACTAATGTGATGTCTTCCGGGCGAGAGTCTCTTATCTGACCCCTAACCGTAGTGTGTTTCCGTCGAACCTAGTGACTTCCAGAAAGATATCTGGTGTTCGGCCAATTGAATTGAAATGTTACTATTCCTGCATCAAAACAAGTTTTCGTTTAATATCAAAACCCCAGTCATCTCTGATAACTATAAATATAAACATGTCTACTACAAACGTTGTTATGGGTACGGAAACTAACGATCACTGCAGTTATACACTGCTAGACATAGACCTGGGTCACTCGGAGGAGTAAGGAAGACCACTTGTCAAAAGCTCTAAGCGTTAGAATATTAGTACCTCAATGTATTGTGCAAAGTTTCAACGACGCTACGTCAATAAATAGAAAACGAGACGTTCTACTGCTGCTTCTCGACAACAGATAGACAAAGACGCACACAAACAGACAGACAAAGAACGACACCAGCGTAGTTTTTTTTCTCATGTTTTTATTTAATAATGTATAGATATATTTTTTGTATATTTGTCATCGTTTTAATGTCAGATATTTGGTCCACGGGCGCGCTACAGCGCACAGATCTACAACGGGCAGTCTGCGTGACCACCAGCTTGCCGGCTAGTTCATTCAGCCGCTCACCCAGCCCGTTTTGCTCCGCCTTTCTTGTTCCGCGCACGCCCTGTTTCACTGTTGTTCTGTCTCCCTATTTATTTATCTATCTATCTATCTATCTGTATGAGTGAAAGAGTGAGTGAGTAGGCGGGCAACGAGAAAACGAGCTATATCAAGAGATAGACAAATGAAAAAAAGACAATGGAGGACAGATGGAGAGAGAGAGAGAGAGTGGAAGTGGGGGCAGAGGATGTTGCCAATTATTGATCGTTTCCACGATTAACTAATGGTTGATTAATTGCTCTCTCCACTGATTACTGGACAGGTAGGTAAACAGGCATGCACAAAGCCAGACAGACAGACAGACAGTCAGTCAGTCAATCAGTCAAACAGTTAGACAGATCTTTTGATGTAAATTGCAATTGAGGGGCTATAATAGCGCACCACTAGACGGGTAGAGCAAACAGCGGCCTGGCGGTGAGCGACAGAGGTTCGATCAGGGATGGGGACGGAAGCCGGTGGTTTCGCAGAGGTCTTCTGAATATGTAGGTGTGTATATATATTAAAAAAAAAAGAAGAGAACATTAAATGTCGCCGAGGCCAGGAGGACGGCCGCACGTCCGCGCGACGGTACGCCATCAATGTACGTCGCGCCACCACGAACTCGGTAAAATATGTCATCGTCATGGTTGATTGATTGATTGGTTGATTTAATTCTTCATTGCGTTGATTGAATGGCTGATTGATTGATTTCTCCTCGTGGCCTCCAGCCGTGTTGTTGTTGTTGTTGTCGTAGTAACAATAGACGTAGTAGTAGTTACATAAATTCTAACAGCAGCAGCAGCAGAAGCAACAGCGGCGGCGGCGACGGCTGCGGCGGCATTCACATCAGTCAGCAATGATAAGAATCATAGCCTTTATCCTCATTACTATTATTATTAATATTATCATCGTCATTATGATAATTATTATGATTTTTTATTGTTGTTATGAATATTGGTATTGTTATTATTAATAATATTATCATTATTATTATTATTCGTATTGTATCACACTACGGGCTACATACACATACACCGCAAAGCGCCGTCCTCGACTCCCGACCCGCTCCGGTTGAGTGCGTTCGAGTGTGAATTGTTGTTGTTGTTGTTGTTGTTGTTGTTGTGTGTGACGAAACAGCAAAAAACAATTCATCACTTCATTAGGGCGGCGTCCGCATCGTGCAGACGACCCACCACCGGACATCCAGTGGGAACAGACGGGCAGAGAAACGTATCGGATCGGACAACGAGCGAAGTCGAAACGGCAACTGGCATTCATATCGTTATCGTCTGTATAGTCATGTTGAATATTCATATTTTTAGCATTGTGATTATTAGTACTAATAGTATTATTCTTATTAATATTACTTAGTCAACGAACGCGAATCCGTTACACCACGAACAAGTCTGGGAGTCTTCGAGGAGCTTCGTCACTGCTCCAATCCTTTATCATCATAGTCATCATCATCATCATCTATCGTCTAATCACCATCGCCGTTCTTATCACCACCTTGATCATCATTATGAATGATACTTGGTTGCTTAATTGATTTAATCAATATCTGCTTGTGTTGTTGGTCATTCATGGCCTCGCATAGGAAAAGCGACGACGCCGACGACGAAAACGTCACCTCTCGACGCTGTGTGTTGATCTGTCTGTGATACCCCCTGCCATTTTTCTATTTTCTTTTTCTCAAGTTTCTTCTAATTGCTACATTCTGTTCCTCATTGTTTTCTAACTTCAACCTTCTTTTCCTCAAGTTTCCTCTAACTAACTTTGTAACCTACATTTTCACGATTCTTCTAACTGCTGTGATAGTTTCAATTTTCCGCTTTGTGGAAAATGGGGCACACCGCTTTGTGGTAAATGGGGCGACAATGGGGCTTTTCCCATTGTCGTAATTGTAGTAACGTGTTGATTTATCGTGTCTTTTGTCGACGTCGTCGTCGATGTTGTTTTTATTGTTAACTACGTCTATTATTATACGCGCATCGCGAAGGTTTACACCTCAGACCTTCTCGAAGCATTGTCATGTTTGCGGTCATGATCATCATAATCATCATCCTCATCCTCATCGAGTCACTACCTCACCACCTCCATTATCATCACCATGATAATGATGACCCGAACACGCGTTTGTACGACCTGCAGCACCTCTGATACTGGTGCCGCTGTTCATTCGTGATGGGTTGTACCGATTATTATTGTTATTTTTATTATTATTATTATTATTATTGTTATTACTATTATTGTAATTCTTTGTATTTCACACTTTCCTCATATGTGCCTCTCACTCTCTCGTGCGCGTACTTATACGCTTACACTACCGTTCAGACGACAGACCTTGCCGGACTATCTTTTTCCTGTTCTCGCACCCCCTTTCGCATCAACACACAGTTACGCTCAATATGCTCATAAGAATTCGAGTAGAAACTAGTGGCCCCAGTTCAGAGCTGCTGCTGCGGCGGTTGTAATTTGTGCTCCTGTATTGGTGTGGTCTACGACGCAGTCCGGTGGATGAAAGCCAGTGGCCATCCAAGCTAGACATGCCGCCGATACTGATGACAATTGGTCCAGCCCAGCTAAAATCGATCTTCTATCACGTTAGAGCGCGGCCACAACTTCCGACCCAACGATTTCTCTAGGTATCTGTCTATCTATGTATCTGTTTCTCTAGCGTAACATTCATTAGATTCGATAAGGCGGCGGCGGCGGCGGCAACAAAAACCTTCCTCTCCCTCCCTCCCTCTGTTCCTCTACCTGCCTCTACTTCTCCGGGGTCTCCCCCTATTTCTCTCAGCCTCTCTCACGTAATCACTGCATCGTTGTCCACGTATCGGGGTCAGTGGTTGAATGGACTCGTTGGCGAAAGAAATACTGGTTTATTTTTCGTTAACGTTCCGGTTTCGGCCTAAACTACCCCGCTACCACCACCACCAGGATCGCCCGTAATAAGGATAGCAACAACAGCAACAGCATGAACAACAAATTCAACCAATTAGAAAGCCTTGTCTTGCCCTGCCTTTTGCACCAACCCCAATTTAGCGTCATCGTTATCATCATCATCATCATGTTCGGTCTGTAACACGCCTTTGTTTCGTCGAAATCCTCAATAAGAGAACGCGGTCTGGTTTTTGTTTTGCCGCGCTTTTCTCTCGATGGTTACTGTGCGTGCTGATAGAGTACGGGACATGTACAATGCTGGGCATGTACATGGTGTGCAGATTATCATGTAGCCGGTCATGATGTACACTGCGAGTCCCCATGTAGTGTAGTACACAGTGCGTGCGCGACCAGGTCGGACAGATAGACCCACACGTACAAGTTAGACGCTCACTTATACACATATACACACTCTAGAAAACGCGGTGAACGGCGCAGACGAACAGAGACAAGCTCCCCCTTGACTGTGAGCAACCTCACCTATAGGACCCGGTTACGGGGGATGACAGGAGGTATGAGGGTTTTAGCAGGTCGTACAAAGGCTTTGGTAGTCATTGAGCTACCAGCCGGCGTGTAGTCCTGCACAGCGTGCCTAAAAGCATTTCCCCCTCCTGTGTAACAAGCAAAAAAGCAGACACACGCATCGAGCAAAAGCTTTTTAACCCGACAGATTGTCACAGGGCTGTGTAGAATACTAATTAGTTCGTTCGTTCTGCACCCGCTGCGGGAAACTCGCCATGTTGCCAGCAACGATGTCCGGGCCGGCTTTTTGATAGTTTGCCCATTGAAGAAAAGGGGAAGCTCACAGAAAGCAGGGAAACTGGGCAGATAGCGAGATAGAGGGGGGGCGGGGGGAGAGAATAGCCATATCTATCTCCGTACAGTTTGTTGTTGCATAGATTTACGGTCGCGACAAAGACGCACCACGTGAACAGCCCCTATACGCCAATTTAACGAATCAAATACCTTCCATAATATAGAGATTATGAAAAATCACGCTTCCGTTGCTGGGCTCTCCGTCCGATATAGTGCCGATATACGCGCGAGCTTCTTTCTCTCTCTCTCTCACTTAAGTATCAATCTCTCTGTAAGGCTGTAGTGCGGCTGTTGTTTGATATCGTTGAAAGTGCTGCATCGTTCACTCTCAATACATGTTGACTGTTGTTGCTGTTATTGTTGTTGCTGCTGTTGAAGTTGTTGTCGTATAGATTTTATTGTTATTACTATTATAATTATTATTGTTGTCGACTATTGCGCACCGGTCCAAGCCGGCAAGAACAGTGATGAATACCTTGAAATTAGGTTTCGCAATCTATTGGACGCAAAAGAGCTTCACGAAAACAATACAAAAATTCTGACAGCTTAAAACGCTCGTTCGTCTGTTCGTAAGAGAAGATCTAGGCGGGAAGACAAGAAGGCAATCGCTGTCGATGTATTCGTTGTAAAAATCATTGCCAGTTGTGCTCTCCTGTGAGAAAATATAATAATAATAATTAAAATTACTTTTGAAGTTTTCCTTGTCGTCTATTGTTTAAATGTTATTGTTGTTCATCCGTGTTTCTTTCCCTTTACAAAACCGTTGCTATTTGCGCTATTTATCATCATATGTCTACATATTGTCGTTGTCAATTTAGCTCGCATAGTCCCTCTAGCCCGTCACAAGCTGGCTGCAAGTGTTAATAGCTATTACCTAACGCTGTTGCATATATGTATACGTCGCAGTCCACTGTGCTGCTACTGAAGGCTAGAGCCGTGCTGGGGTGGCCACATAACAGATCGCTTGAAGGAAAATTCGCGCGCCTCTGTTTCGGCTCATCCCATAGTAAGCCATATATATATATATATATAGTGATTCTCGGCTTTCCTATTTCGAGCTCAGTGTGGCTTGCCTCGGCGCACTTTCGTGCCGTCGCAGCTTAACAATGCGTTGAGTTACAGCAACAAGAAATGCGAGTGAAGTCACCGGCAAACGTGATCATTACATGCCGAAGCATTTCGCACACGTCGCCCAGCCGTTTCGATGCTGTTCTTGTCTGTCCAACCTGTTTGATAGTCGACGCTATCAAGTCTGATTTTATTACGAACTGTTGTTGTACTCAATACCACTGTTACTGCTTTGTTTTTCACTTTTAGGATTATCACTACAACTGGCACTACTACATGCCGCCGCCGCCACCGCCCCTGTAACTGGCGTTTTCACGTGCTTTCACGATCTATTATTTCTTGTTCACCCTTCTGTTTTTTTTCGCGCCCTCGTATCTGCCTTCATACACGAGCAACAACAGCTATACTAGACGTGCCACGACACAACAGGGCACGCCGTGTCACGACCGTGTTACATAGCTGTAACTACCTGCATACGTATTTACAACAACAACAACAGTAGTAATACAACGAGGAATACACAAATCGAGCACAGAAGTCTAACAATGCACACCTCACCCCTCTCTCTCTGTGTGTTAAGCTCAGCAACGACAACGACCTGATCGCCCGGAAATGGATCACCATCGATGATGTTCTTATCAGAGTGAGAAATGAGTTGATTAGTTAGCTCCGCGCGCGTAACCATACACGTCAGACCATCAACAATTGATTTCGATCTGATTCGACGATTAACGGGGACATGAATCGCGATGGTGGCGGCTTTTCATGATGATAATTGCGTTGTTGCTTATCGCAGCTGTTTCAGTTTTGTTCACTATTACTGTACCTGCTGCAAGGTATAAGTGACGATGTTGTTGTTGCTTGTGTTGTTGTTGTGGTTATTGTTGCTGCTGTTGTTGGTGTTATTGTAGCTGCACTAGCGCAACCATTTAACGGCGGGCGTCTCTCAGTGCCAAACCTGCTAATTCAATTTGGTTGCCAGCAGAGCTATCGCGGTCAATATATATATATATATATATATATAGAAAGAGAGATTTACGTGATTTCATGTAGAAATGACGGGCGGATAACGTATCGATACGTAGGTTATTCGTTCACAATAAACACATAATTTCATCAGTGGATCGCCGACGTGATATTGTTGCCATTTTAAGCTTTTACGATATGGTCGTTATAATCACTACGAG
>QVRM01002487.1:0-43010 GCA_003439945.1 Dermanyssus gallinae | reverse complement strand
TTATTGGACACATTCTGGGAGACTATATATATACAGGTAGTTCAATAAGTTCTTAGAATGAAAACCGAGAATTTTCCAAATCATGTTTTTAAATTTTTCTTATTCGATATACTCCCCGAGAAGCTCAATACACTTTTCCCACCGAGATTTCAGAGCTTTCATACCTCTTGAGTAGAATTCCGCGTCGTTAGACTGAAAATAGGCATTGACAGCAGCCTTAACCTCTTCATTGCTGGAAAAAACGCTTTCCACCGAGACTATTCTTCAAATGTCCTGAAGAGGAAATAATCAGAGGGGGCCAGGTCTGGAGAATAGGAGGGTTGTTCAATAAGTTCGAACCTCAGGTTGGCCAGTTTTGCCGATGCTTGCCGGGACTTGTGTGCAGGAGCATTGCCCTGGTGAAACGGGACAACCTTCTTCTGCAAAGCGCGCCGTTTCACGATGAGTTCTTGCTAACGGCAGTCCAACAGTCTTGCATAATATTCTCCTGTGATCGTTTTACAGCTCTCAAGGTAGTCGACCAGCATTATTCTACGTTGGTCTTAAAAAACTGTAGCCATCACCTTTCCGGTCAATGCCGTTGTCCGCACCCTCTTCGGAGGTCCTTCATCAGGTGCACACCATTGGCAAGATGCTTCTTGGGTCTCGGGAGTGTAGTGATGAACCCGGCTTTCATCGACGGTCATGAATCTGCACCAAAAATCCGACAGATTGTTCGACATCTTGGCCAAATTTCGCTGTAAAGCCAAAACAGGCGCGTCTTTTTGGCCTTGGTTGAGCAAATGCGGCAGCCATTTTGCTCTAAGCTCTTTCATCTTCAAGTTTTCGTGTAGGATAAAATGCACACTGCCTAAAATATTCCCTAATGCCTCCGCTATTTCCTTAATGTTCATTCGCTTATCTGCGCCAAGAATTTTTCGCACTTTCTCTACGTTTTCCTCATCAGTTGCCGTTTTTTGGCCTCCTGGACGTAGTTCATCCTCGGTGCTCCTGCGACCTCTTTTTAACACATTAATCCAGTTAGAAACAGTGGCAAAACATGGCGCAGAGTCACTGTACGTCTCGTCTAACTCAATTTTTACTTGGGTCGCATTCCAACCTTTGAAATAAAAATGCTTGATAACCACTCGAAACTCTTTTTTATCCATTTTTAAAAATCACGCCGATACGTTGCACGGGAAAAGCTATCAAACGAAATCGCAACGGCCAATCACCATAACATATTGAATGCTAGCAGTCGAAAAGTTGCAGTTCCTATTAGCGGTGAAAGCGTGCCAAAATTCGAATTCTAAAAAGCTCATTCTAAGAACTTATTGAACTACCTGTATATATATATATATATATATATATATATATACATATATATACCACAAGGAGAAACCTGACGGGAGTTCGGCCGACTTCAAGGAAGGTTCGATGTTGCGGTTATTCAAGGCAATCCACAGCCTGGTGCCGGAGGGCCGAATCTCAGGCGATAAGAGCAGCATCTTTATCAACGTTAGCCATATTGCGGCGAACTGCTCACTTCCCAAGGCTTGTCGCAACTGTGGCAAAGGGGGTCACTTAGCCGCCGATTGTCCGAACCCGCCCAAATGTGTCAACTGCGGGGGACCTCACTATGCAAAGTCACCCAGCTGCCCGCGATTATTCTACCTGAGAGAGAGGAATCGGGTTCTAACGGAAGCCAGAACCCTCCACCAGGTTCGGGCTACTCACCCGGACGCATCTATCAACGAAGCCTTGGCAGCGCCTGCACCCTCTTTACAGGGTTCAAGTAGCACCGGCCCAGCTTCTTCCTCCCAGGAGGGGGCGACATATGCCTCGGTGGTGCGTGGCATCGCGGTTGGCGGAGACACCACTCCGTAGGTCCTTCTGCCCCGGCCTAGAGCGGCTTCCAAGCAGCGTCCTCGAGCTAAGCCACGAACGAAGGTAACGCGCACTCGTCTCCGGGGACCTCGCAAGCCAGTTGCTCACGGGTCGTCCGGATTAGTTCGAGAATAAAGTCCGAGCTGTCGAAAATGGTTAAGTCGATCACAAACGCGCTGCAGCCTTTATTGGCGCCTCTGTCGGTTGCTAGCGACCCCAGGCAATCATAATGACGCGTGATCACAACGATTACAGGGCGGTGACAGAACCCACACGGGTCAGTTCGTCGGATCCCTCAGAAGGTGCCGGTCCAAGCTCCATGTCTGGGCAGAACCCTGCGACTCCGCCAGACCCCTTGGGGCCCAACAAGGTTACCTGTCACCAATGCGGCCAGACCTTCGCCAGGCGAGGCCTCCGTAGACATGTTACGGTCAAACATGGGGGCGAGGGCGCCATACCCGTCCCTAACGGGGCCATGAACGACCTCACGATCTAGACCTCACGGAGTACATCCAGGCCTTTATCAAAAATGGAAAACTGGTTCGTATCCTGCCCAAAGTGGTAAGGAAGTCGGTGGCTGATCCCTGTCAGAGGTGTGCTTAAAGGTTGCCTCGGACAACGACGACGCCGCCTGGCTTGAACTTTTCTCCTTCGCTCCAGTTGTGCTGAGGCTGCCGATAGGCTGCAGGGATACACGCTCTCTGGCAGTGGTCATCAGAAAGAACTTGGTGGAGTTCCGACGGGGTGTTCGGCTTACAGACCTGGCTCCCCTGCTTACCGCGGGTGAGTCGGGTGGTAGTGCCGAGCGAAATCAGTCGATCACGAGGGCGATGTCGGCCAAGCTATCGGACGGGGACGTGTCGGGAGCAGCCCGCCTTCTTCTATCTGACGACGTTATGGTCGATGAGCCAGCCGCCGCAGCGTCGTTACGGGAAAAGCACCCCCCCGCGCAACCAGACTTAAGCTGGCCGTCCGATCCCCCGTCACAACTCTTACCTTCATCTACGTCGGTCGAGGATGTTCGCTATGCGGTTGGATCATTTTCAAAAAGCTCGAGCGCTGGCCTGGATTTTATAAGACCTCGGCTCCTACAGGACCTTCTTTTACCGACCTCGGCTGCTCATCCGACGGACTTAGTAAGGCCCTAGCGAAAGTAATCGACCTACTGCGATGGGGAGTTCCGCATCCAAGGTGGTGCCCCCTCATCTTCGGAGCGAGGATGTTTGCATTGAAGAAGAAAGAGGGCTCATTCAGACTTATCGCTTGCTCTTCGGCACTACGTAGGATCGCGGCAAAACTGGCAGTGAGGGACTCTAGAGATGTTATTAACTTAGCGGTTGGAGTTGGTGCTGAAATAATGATTCATGCTACCAGAGCTTTTATAGACTCTCGGCTCGATCCATCAGTGTTGGTTAAACTAGATTTTAGGAACGCTTTTAACACCAGTCAGAAGGGACCACTTGTTGGGAGTGGTTGGAGACAAGGTCCCTTCCATTTATCACCTAAGTGAAATTGGGCTACCGGTGATCCGTCGCACTTGGTCTTGCCCTCAGCACTGCTCACTTCGGCTGTGGGGGTTCAGCAGGGAGACCCCCTCGCCCCCCCCCCTTTGTTTTGACTAGCCGCTAAAGACTTAGTCAACTCACTTGAGAGTCCACTTAATCTTTGGTATTTGGACGACGGGATCATCGGAGGTAACACTGCTACTGTCTGCGAGGACTTAAAGAAGATATTAAGATTCGCCACATGCAGTGGGTTGGAACTGAACCCAACCAAGTGCGAGGTTCATGTCATCCGGCCAGGTACAGCCGAAATATCCGCTATACAGAATCTACTTCCCGGTTGCCGCGTAACAGGCGACGACCTGGATCTTCTTGGGGTCCCCTGTTCTCTTGCCACTTTGGGCCGAAAATTGAACGAGGAAGAGAAAAACTCGAGATCGGTTTTGATCGTCTTCCCCAGCTTGGTGCTCACCGGGGGTCATACCTTCTACGCTCATGCTTCTCCGCGTCGAGGCTAAACTACCTGTTCAGAGGAATCAACTGCTCAACCTTCTCGTCCCAGTTGGAGGAAATCAACTCAAAGCTGGGCCTCGCGTTGGAATCTGTAATTAACCTGCAGTTGCGAAACGACCCCTTAGTTCAGGCTACCTTACCGGTAGCCAGAGGTGGACTGGGCCTGCCTGAAGCAGTTTCACTCTCAGTCGCAGCACACATTGCATCCTTGCATTCGGCGACTAGTGGCGTTGAGTCTATCCTGGACCCCCAGGCGGTTACGAATTTTCAGGCTACACTTAAGCGGACTCAGGATGACGCCATCGCATTTTGTGGGTCTCTACCGGAGACACGTTCCCTTCAGCACGCGTGGTCGGGACTGGCAAACGAAGGTCGATGGAAAGACTTATGGGACCGAGTAACTACGTTCACCGACAAAGCGAGGTTACAGGCGGTTTCCTCATCGGGTGCAGGTGCATGGCTGCACGGCCTCCCGAGCCCTCAGCTCGGTACCCTCCTGGACAACGAGTCTACACGAATACTAGTCGGGTTAAGGTTGGGGGCAGAGCTAGTCTCCCCACACCGGTGCAGATGCGGTGACGAGGTGGACTCACTAGGTCACCATGAACTTTCCTGTGCCCAGAGTTCAGGCAGAATCGCACGCCACTCAGCTTTGAACGAAAACATTTAGCAGAGGGCTGCGATCGGCAGGCTACCCATGCATTTTGGAGCCGTCTGGCTTAGTCAGAGACGATGGAAGGAGACCTGATGGTTTGACCCTGACTCCCTTCGAGCGGGGCCAAATGCTGATGTGGAACGCGACCATAACCGACTCTTTAGCCCCCTCAATGGTCGGTACGGGCGCAACCCGCCCAGGACACGCGGTAGCCCTAGCGGAAGCAGCCAAGTGCAGAAAGTATTCAAGCATCGGTTACCCACACTTGTTCTCACCCCTCGGGCGAGTATTTACTGCAACGTCTGTCATTAGATGTTCAGAGGGGGAATGCCGCTTCGGTGAGAGGTACCCTGGCTAGGTGGACCAGCCCAAGCCTGGACCTAACGCCTTGAGGTTTGCCCCAGCGGGCTGTGTACATGTTCTTACATCACAAATGTATATTTTGCTACACTTAAATAAATTTTGAGTTATATACATATATATATATACATATACAAAGTCTCCATTGGTGTCAATTAACTTTCGAGCTTTATTTACTTTATTGTGGTGCTGATCTATTTAATGCGAGTTACTCACAATTATGCACTCGCCTCTCCGGATGAAATTGAACTACAGTGTTTAAAAAAGGCCAAATCTGGAACCAGCCGTTGTGGTGCATCCCATTATCTATATAGGCTCTTTCATTTTCGATGCCAATTTTGAGCGCAGAAACATTGCTTTGCGTTCCTTGCTCGGTACATATTTAAAACCCAACGTGTCCCGGTACGGCGCAGGCTTTTAGTACTTATATATATATATATATATATATATTCTTTAGCTTGGACTTGAACATGTTTTATTCTCTTAAGTACGTGAATCGATTCACATATCAATAGCGATGTCCCGTTTATGACCATTGAATTTGTCGAAGCCCTCTGGGTTCTGACCTTCCGGCGATCATTGGCGTCTAGCAATCGTCTCGCAGAGAAACTGACAAATGTCGACAGCGTTTATCCTAGATAAGTTCCTCTCTGTGAGTTTGCACAATTTTTATACATACAATTTCACTTGTAGGCCAATGGAAATCGTTGTCGTTATTATTTTGAGGTCGAATCTAGCGTATGTCCGAGCGAATGTAATTTTGAATAAGACGAAGCATAACGACTCTAGAAATGACATAACGGCTCGTAAACGAGACAAGCGGTGTGCATTCGCTCTTACGTTACAACGGTTAGTTGCACGCAAGCCTAACGACGGCTGTTCGTTAAAAAGTATTATGCCGCTTGCATTGCTAGGTAAACTGCGCGACTCTTGTTGTTGTTGTTGTTGTTGCTGTTATCACTGACGCTGTGTGACACCACATGGTACATGCACTCGTGTAGCTTGTGCGGTCCGATACCTCAGGCAGAGCAGCTTCTACTCAGATCTTTCCGATCTGGACAACAGCCTCTAGTCTATCTTATCGGCCATCTTGGCAATGATGTTGAGCAGTTAAGCCGCCTGCATCTACTTCGAGGTCATTAGGCGCTCTAGCTTCACTCTATCTCTGGCTTCCTTGCCATGCGTTTCTCTTTGCGTTCGATTCTCGTGATGTACTTTTATTTATCCGTGGTTTATGATAATTGTTTCTAACGTTTGTTCGATCCTAGTCGATTATAGTCAACTCCGGCATTCACCTTATCTGAAATGGAAACCATGGAAACCAATTAAAGAGCGGCCTGTCAAACCCACGACCCACGAGCGCCCGAATACAAGGCTATGGCTTTACAGCTAAGCTACACGCCTACTCACCATGACATCACTATTTCTTCCCGTTTGACAATGAACCGAGCTAGTGGCAAACAGTTCCGACAGCGTTGGTTAACCATCTGTTCGAGACTGAGAGTTCATCATCTACAGACTGCACAACTGCGGTAGTTGTTGCTGGCGGTGATAAGCATAACAGAATTGCAGGTGAGCTGTTACCCCGGTAGACTCGGCCAGATCTCGCCGTAGTATAGACATCGTTTCGTTTTGTTCATCTGCCAGGCGTCGTTTGCAAGAGCAAGCACGTTGATCTGCCAACAACAACAACAACTGCTCCTGCAACTGGTGTGTCTCTCCTGTATCTGTCTGCTCGATCTACAATCTTTGTAGCAGCTGCAGCAGCGGCAGCAACAACGACGAGACTATCGACAACAACAAAAACAGCAGCAACAACAACAACAATAGCAACAACATAAACAACAACAACATCAACGATCAGAACAACTACAACAACCAGAACAGCGATGCATGGCGTCTGGCGCGAATCTCCTATAATAGATTAGCCCACGAGCTCTGAATGTCCTTGCTCGCCTCAACAGGTGGCTAGTTGAATGGCTAGGCTGCTACCGCTTTACCTATGCAACTGACACACACAGCCGTCGATGCTCACCTACTCAGTCGTAGGCTGAATCAGCAGTCAGGCAATGCTAGCTGACTTAATTTCAGACGCAACCTCGACGGTGGCGAGAGCGGCAGCAACAATAAAAACAGCAGCAACAACAACAACAGCAACAACAACCACAACAGCAACAACAACAACCACAACAGCAACAACAACAACAACCATAACAACAACCACAACATTAACAACAACAACTGCAACAACAACAACAACGACGACAACGAAGCTCGTGTCTAGGGTAAGTGTGTCACTTCTACGTGGGGATAATTACATCGAGCTGGTGTCGACCAGCGAAAGACACGTGTTCTCACACACAGACAGACAGATATACACGCGCATGCCTGCATACATACTCACAAACAGCAGCACAGGAATGATTCTCGAGCCAGTTTATGACGACGCAGTTTGGCTAGCATAGTGTGACTTCTGCTATTGTTCTGCTGCTGTTGCTTGTCCAGAAAATGTGTAGTAGTCGTAGTAGTGGCAGTTCTAGTCGTATCTGCAGTAGCAGGAACTAGATAGGAAACTAGATAATGTACATAGACCGGCTACGCCTGCGTTCATCATCAGTTTTGGCGCAATTCCCAATTATCGTTGCTGCTAACTAATATCAGCGAAATGATGTACCGCACAAGGGCAAGGCAACGACCTTTGGGGCACGAATGATACATCGGAATGCCACCAGCATCCCACCTCAAGCCACCCCACCCATCAAACAATGTCCCGCTGAAGTTGTCTGCTGGTAGATAAAATTAGTACCAACCAAGGCACTCTTAACTGAGGGCTTGAGAGACCGCCTAGAGAAAAGCTTAAGAGAGCTAAGCTTTGTGGATGCACACTATCGTTGAAGCTCTGAAGTTTTCGTCGATAACGTCGGTATGCTCTCTTTCTTGCCGCTAACTATACTTTGCGGTGAGCCGACACTGTTCGGCTCACTTCTAGAAGTGGTTAGTGTGTCTGTTTGTGCGTAACCCTTTTATCTTATCCCTTTTATCTATCGTAAATCTTCTCCCCTTTTACAAAAAAAAAATAAATAAATAAAATGTAACATTAGTACCGTAGTGCAAAAAAGATTAAACAAATAAATATATATATATATTTATGTATACCAATTTGAAGTGCTTGAACTGCTTGACGTTGTGAAAGCACACAAGCTCTGGTCTGTCACAAACAGCTGATACTGTTTGGGGCCGAGGTTGACAACAACAACGAGCGATCACGATGGTGATGATAATAATGATAATGATGGTTCAAAACTTTGACGTTGTTGTTGTTATTGTTGTTAATGTTGTGGTCGCCGTCGTCCTCGCGACTGCTATTGTGTAGGTCGGTCGCTGTGTGTGCTGCTCTTCCGCTATTGTCGTCGGTCCGGGTCTGTGCTGGTTCGTTTCGTTCGTGTTTCTTCTCCCCCTCCCCCCCCGCTCCCTTTCCCACAGGAAGAGTTGGGGTAGTGTAGTCGATCAGCTGCTGTCAGCTGGGGGCCTCCTCGAGGCCTCGGCCAAACACACAGATACACAGTCGAACCCAGAGACAGACAAACAAACGGACAGACTGACAGACAGTAGGCCACACAGCCATGGCCTCTTCAACTAGCCGCGGTGCTTATGGCGCTGGCTGGCCGTGGGGGAGGAAAAATAGGAGGCCACAGGCCTCTAACAATTCGTATTCGTTCTGCTCAGGAGGCGGCCCCTGGTGATCGTGGCATCGATCGTCGAACGACAGCAAAAACGGTAGTCGTAATAATGATGGTGGTGGTGGTGGTGGTGATGGTAGTGGTGGTGATGGCGGTAGAGCATATAGTAAAAGTTGCACAATAGCGATGCACCTCTAACCGCATCCATAAGAGATGCACACTTTTGTTTATTTTCTCATTTTCTCTCTTCATCTGTCTGTTTATCTATTTCGATCTATTTTTTGCTCGCTTTTTAACGCTAAATCTGCCCCCCCCCCTTCTGTTCTGACGGATTACACGAATAATGTCCTGTCGGAAGGCACATTTATGTATTTACACCTGTGCAGATATACGTATATTCGTATAAACACATGTGTTACAACACAAGTGCCATAAATATATATATATATATATATATATATATATATATATATAGCTTTAAACGCTAAGTTTTCTTTAAAACCTGTCTGACGTGTTGGACGCCGGGTCGATCTTAGTCCACTCGGACATTAGTCGGTGTCCTTCCAAGTCGGGGTGTTCCAGGTGGCTGGTTGCAATTCGCTGTCCTGCCTGGTCAACATTTCTGCGCTTTTTTTGCCCTCTGATAAGGGGGTCTAATAAGGGTAGTACAGGCCAGCCATTTTGATCATCTTGGAATAGTCTCAAAGCATGTGTTTTCATCCCTGTAACATTTCTTCTTCACAGCCCGTAGTCACAGGCCAAATTCCAATGAATTCCAATTGGCGAGGTCGAAGCGTCCTCCTCCGTTCCACTCACTTGTCCATATGTTTCTATCTGTCAGGTAGCTCACGTGAAGGTTTGTTTACATTACATATCATGCGTTACATGCAAGCACATTAAATTCGATCCTATTTTTCATGTGTATGTATGTATTGTCACCCGGGTGACAATAGCCGGCGCCGACAGCTACAGACGTCTCCATATCTTCTCAAACATGTACCCATCTGCCGATATTTGTGTACCTGCATGTTTATATATACCTGCATGTATCGTACCTTTTAGTCGATCTGCTATCGAATATATATATATATACATATATATATATATATATATATATATATATATATATATATATACTCCTTTCCTATCAAAATACATACATGTAGATGTATGTATACGAACATACCGGTACCTCCTACTACGGACATATATATATATATATATATATACTCCTTTTCTATCAAAATACATACATGTAGATGTATGTATACGAACATACCGGTACCTCCTACTACGCACATCTATCTTTGTGCCAGTCGTATGGGGTATTCTTTGCTTGTTGTACCAATGCAAGAGTAGTAGTAGTAGTAGTAGTAGTGGTAGTGTCTGTCGTGAGAGCAATGTAACGACGCCAGCCGATAGAAGAACAGACAGTCAGGAAGCCGCACAAAATCCGCTAATACAATAAATAGCGCCTATTCGGGGTGGGGGAGGGGGGGGGGGGGGGTGCGGGAGCTTGCGCGCGTATTTGCTGCGTGTGTCTGTATGCGAGTGGGTTTATTGTGGGTGTCCAGGCGGGACAGCGGATCGCTTTGGCCTTGGTTCTCTCCGTCATCAGCACAGTTATGGCCGTCGACGTCAATGTCGCCGTCGTCATCGTCGTCGCTCTCGTGGCCGAAGTCGCTGTTTTTCAGTTGGTCGGTCGATCGGTCGGCCTTCGATCTGCTGTTGCGATGGCACTTCGATGCTGACGATGGCCGTCACACTGCGATCACTTTGCTTACCCACTCGCCCAATCACTCACCCGCAGCCAGTCAGCTAGCCAGCCAACCAGCCGGTCATCCCAGGCGCATCATCGCCTTGTGCTGTTTCTGTTGGTTCTGGTGGGGGCCGTGGCTGTTCATGTCGGATGTTGGCGCAAGTTGCTACTGTTGTTGCGGTTTTTGTTGTTGTTGTTGTTGTTGTTACAGTTTTGTTGTTGTTGTTGTTGTTGTTGTTACAGTATTGATGTTGTTGTTGTTGCTGTTACAGTGTTAATGTTGTTATTGTTGCAATTTCTGTTGTTGTTGTTGTCGTCGTAGCTGCCGTTGTTGATATTACTATTCTTCTTGTTGCGGTTGTTCCTGCAACTGTCGTTTCTGCCGCTGTTGTCATTGTTGTTGTTGTTGTTGTTCTTGTTGCTGCCGTTGTTGTTGCTATTGTCATTCTCGTTGCTGCTCGTGTTGTTGTTAAGATTGTTGCTGCCGTTGTTGTTGTGTTGTTGTTGCTGCTCGTGTTGTTGTTGTGTTGTTGTTGCTGCTCGTGTTGTTGTTAAGATTGTTGTGTTGTTGTTGCAGCTATTAATGCGGGGCCAGCTGTTGTTGTTGTTGTTGTTGTAGCTCTTGTTGTTGTTGTAGCGCTTGTTGTTGTTGTTGTTGCTATCGCCGCCACGGCACTGTGAAATATTACAGCTAGTGGCACTAGATGCGCGTGTTTCTGTTCGAAATTCTACTGTTACCACCGGCCGGAGACGGTCAGAATTGTTGCTACAGCGAAACTGCTCAAGATCGTTGAGCGAACGATGGCAACGGGTTTGATGACTGGTGGACGACGGACTTAATTCATTCACATCGGCTGGTCGACCAATTAGGGCCGCAAGCGAGACCGCGAAGCGTGAAGAGATCACTTTCGAGTTATGCGTAACCGAACGAATCGATACGATAATGAAGGGCGCCGCGTTCTGAGACACAGATAAAGATAGAGGTAAAGAGAGAGAGGCACCTGACAGCCCTATATAGTTCTAGCACTAGCCGGCAAAAAAATTGTAACAGTAGATGGCTGAAAGGCTAGTCAGTAAAAATAATAAGGTAATAGCAATGTCATAATATTCATAAGCATGTTATCTTAACAATACACTTTTTGAACCCTCAGCCAAAATTTAACGTCCACGGGACTGCTTTTCGCATTGCTTCTTAGACAGACCCCCATAAATGCAAACGTCTAACGGTGGGGCTCGAAGCCGCGCACCTATGTGCATCTTGCGGTCGAGAGGCGCAGGCGAATGCACTACGCCACCGGGCTCAATTTAGTAATACGCTTGAGCTAGGTATATCGTCAACTCTTTCTTAGTATTCGCTGAAATCGTTCCCAATGTATTGTCTGCCATGGAGGACTTAGACGTGCGAATATATATGTATAACTCGGAGTGTATAAAGTGTTTAAACGCTTAACCGATTGTTGTAGACGTGTCCTATGTGGGAGCTCTGCCAGAGACAGCCAATGCATAGACGGTTCGCTATTGTGTACATAATACTAACATTAATTTACGTGGTTATGTAAAATACGTGGTAACGTTTCTAAGAAGCGTACAACGTACATTTGTTACAACCGTTCCCAACGCGCAACAGGCAATACAGCGCAGAAGATATTTCGTTATTTTGTATTTGTTGTAATTAGTTTACACATACGCGGCAAACAGCGTTCCCTTTCTCTCGTCTCGTAGGAAAGGGTGTTACGAGAACGGCAAATTTTACGTTATATTTTTTAGTTCATGTTGTTGTTGATGATGTTGTTTTTTTTATAGTTGCATTCTCGATACCGATACCATAATGATAAAGCAAAGCAAAATTAGCATTCGTTATAGGAGAAATTACAACATTATTAACATTAAACGTGGGTGCCAAGACGTCGCCAACTACTAAATAGTTGGAAGATAATTGACCAAATTCGAGCTTGCCTTGGGCATTATTATTATTATTACTATTATTATTATTATCGAAGAAGAGATAAAAGAAGAGGAGATAAACAGGTAAGGCGAGGAGTTGCCCACTGTCACAATTGACGCAACAGCACGATTAGCTCAACCCTGTCTGTTGTCTATGTGTTTCAGCTTCAGCAGCAGCAGCGACGGCCGGCGTTCGGCTAACGGTCCTGAGTCTCGTCGCCAGAGGCGAACTTCAATCTTTCACTGTGTCTGGTCGGTCTCAGCGGAGCTTTAGTCAGCCGCTGGGCCTGGGGGGTGGAAGGTTCGTTTGGTGTCTGTCTGCTTTGGCTGTAATGGCGGCAGCGATCTCGCTTCATGGGTAGATCGCCGTCGCTTCGCATTCGTTTTCGTCACCCCAGCAACTCTTTTTTGCTGCGAGTCCAGAACCGGTATCATCAAACAGGCTTCAAGCGGCGTCCATCGAAGGCGACTCGATCGAAGGCGACCTATGTCTGTCATCTTCGTCGTCGGTGAAGTCGCGAGACGCCGCCTCGAACGCGTTGCCCTCACTCACACAGCCAGCCAGCCAGTCACTGGGACTGACTTCATACTTCACCTCCTCAGCTCCTTCGGTCAGCCCACGTCAGCTCGTGATGTGGACGACCTTCTGCTTGGGATCAGTACCGCCCGTGTATATCGTATTGTCGTATAGTAGCAGTAGAAGTAGTAGTAATAGTAGAACTTCAGTTGGATGGAATTGTCGGGTCCTCAAGAAGTTCATGACTAAGGTCGATAGATCGGTGAGGTGAGGCTGAGGTGATCTGGTGGGCCGTTCGACTGGAGGCCATGCCAGCTTGGTGAGTTCAGGGGCGCGGTTCGGTGAGGGGTGGTGGACCGGTACTCGCGGTACATCAGCAGCAGCATCAGCATGAGCAACAATAACAACAACAACAACCACCACCACAGAAGGCCATAGACAGAAGCACCTGGACGCGGATCGACGCGTTCGAATGCGTCGAATGACGAAGCAGAACGACGAAGAGCCGCTCCAAAAGCGCTAAAGAAGGCCACCTGGGTAATTTCGGAGCGTTCGGAGGTTCGTCGGTCGGTCTGCCGGTCATCAGCAGCGTTTGTTCGCTGGGCCGTTTTCGCCGAGCTCGCATTTTGCTCGCCCAGATGGACGCCCGCCTATGCCAAGGGCAGCCGCAGCAACAACAACGACGACAACAACCAAAGCGACGTCAACAACAACAACAACAACAACAACAACAATTTTTAACACTAGCGGCTGTGGCCGCCAGTGTGAGGGGATCTAGTGATGGTAACAGTGCAAGGCATCGAACAGCGCCTGCTTAGTATGACGAAGAGAAATCACGCGATATATATATATATATATATATATTTATATATAAGGAGGGAGAGCGAGAGGCAAAGACAAAAAGCGGGAAAACGGAGGTATATGGAGAGAGAGAGAGAGCGAAGCAGAATGTGCGGATATGCGTATATACTGCGGATCTATACGTGTGTTCTGTACACTGTTTTGAGATATGGGCAAATCACCGATAGAAACGGGGACAATCCGAGAGGGAAACGAAAAGCAAGCAGACACAAGAACGTTTGAGGCAGAGAAAAACAACTCGTGCGATGCAAAGCGGCGTCATAAACTATCGTGTACACAGCAATGCATGCGTATGCAGTGCGTATCATCTTCTATCTGGCCATATGACTATATACATAAATGTGTCCACTTTTGTGGATGCATGTGTGTTTATATGTATAAATATACATATATATGCTACAAATAATTATATATATATGCAGCAATTGAGTGACATTTATTTCCAGAAGGAGATGGATTTTTTTAGAAAGCTGGCAAAAATATGAATAAATGTATATATATATATATATATATATATATATATATATATATACAGCAATGCAGTGACATTTATGTCCAGAAGGAGATGGATTCGTTTAGAAAGCAAAAAGATGAATTAATGTCTATATACTGAAGTTTTATGGCTGCCTTTCTACCGGTGTACGCGTGGACGAACGTTAAATCGATGAAACTGGTTGAGGCTGAACAAGGGCGGGGGTTTCCCCACTTCACCCCCAACCACCCCACCCGAGCGTCCCCCCAAAGAAGCCGCGGATCCTGAACAGAGCCGGGCCTCTCTCTTTCAGTAGTCCGGTCCGCGCCAGTTGTTGAGGGTGGAGCTGTTGCTGGTTGCTGTTGTGCCGCCGCTGCTTCTGCGACTGCCGCACATCGAGATTGCTCAACTCTAGCGAGCCGTCTACCCCGCACGATTGTTGTTCTTTGTTCGACTTGTGATAACCTAACAACCCAAGCCTGCTCAGCACTTGCTGGCGGTAGGCCTGAAACGGTCGTACAATAGTACATTTTGCTTTCATCGGGAACACCGGCTAACAGAAAATCGGAAAATGCTACGTTTATACAAATACGTGTATATATATATATATATATATATATATATATATATGTATATATATAATATATATATATATATATATATATATATAGCTACGTTTATACAAATACGTATATATATATATATATATATATATATATATATATATATGTATATATATAAATATATATATATATATATAGCTACGTTTATACAAATACGTATATATATATATATATATATATATATTGTTGTTCTTAGAATTATGTGTTGATAATTGGCTCACCTGAAATCGGCATACGTATAAAGTGGTATGCCAAGGATTCTACGCGCCGTTTTCCAAAGCTTAGCATAGTATCTGCTGGTGAGCGTTTTTAGCATCATGCGTTTGAATCCCTTCAGGTGGTTCTTTAGAAGTGTGCGCACGTTTGTGGGGGTGTTGCATCTGGGCCTGGGGTGTTGCATCTGGGCTTGGAGCGTTCCTTGGCCGTAGGCGTTTGGTCAGGATTCTAATCTCTTAAATTGAGATTGAGGCTCAAAAGTAAGACCTCAGGCTTCCTCAATTGGCAGCGCCGGTTGCAGCCGGGGTCTTTGCGGAAAAAGCGCAGTTAGAGTCGGTCGGACAACTTCTACTGGTTGGGGCGTCTGTGTGTGGCCCTTTTGTTACGAGCAATCTCATACACCCAGAATCGTACAATTACAGCAAGTACGTCTACAGATTAATTAACTTTTCTTATTTTGTCTCGCATTCACTCTTGCACAACTATGTTGTTTACCGGCTACTGGCTCATCTGTTGATACACTACGAAGTGACTACGAAATCAGTTAGGCGCCGAGTCTACCAGCAGCTTCGTCATAACGTTCTCATTATTTGTTAAGTTGCTTGTGCGTGCGATGTTCCCCCTTCAATATGGGTATCTCGCTTCTGATACGGCGGTAGCAGCTGCAACAGCAGCAGCAGCAGTTTACCGGAACCATTATGATATGTGCGCATTAATGCCTACTCATCTGGCAGTCAGATAGTAATAATGCACAGCGCATTTTCGTAGCCATAATCGTGGTCGTGCGGTGCGGGTGCACCCCCGATGCTGATGAAGTTCAAGCACGAACGAACAGCTGCTGGCGCGCCGAGTCTCGTCGAGATCATACATTGTATGTACACATATATACACGCGTACACACACATGCATAAGCCCGGCCGTATATATATATATATATATATATATGTGTTTGTATATATATGTATATATCCATCCATACGCACAGCGAAGTATACACCAATATACATACACCTCAACGACCTACTAGGTGTTAGAGCAGCATCAGTATCAACAGCGTCAGCAGTTCTAGCGAGCTCGTCCAGCCTATATATATATATATATATATCCCGGCCTATACACCTATATATATTGAATATCCCGACCATGAGCCGAGGCCGAGGAGCTCTTGTCTCTCCAACCGCAGAGAGATTCGAGTCCAACCTCTGCAAGTCTAACCAGTATCGCCGCCGACGACGACGACAACGACAACAACCAGCGTTGAATGGTGGCGCCTGCACGGAAGCAATGCACAATGTACAGTTACGTACAATACAGAAGCCGCGCCAGAAGAATCGCGTGGGGGTCTGTCTCTCTCTCGGTGGTGCTGCCGGCAGATGGACTCCGAACACCGACGGACAGAGAGCGTTGGCCAGCGTCGCGGCCATAAGGCCACCAAATCATTCTCTGCTCTGCTCGGCTCTGTTCCCCCGATGATCGCCGGATCGCCTCCAGTAGATGAGTCGCTGCTGATTTCTGCGCCAGCCAACGCCGCGTCTGGTGAGAAAGGAAGAGCGAACCATATGCTATTCTCCTCTCGCTAACATCCTGACTACATATGGTTGTGTGTGGCCTGTGTGAGCATATATATATATATATATATATATATATATATATATATATATATATATATCAGAAAGTGTCGGTTTGTATACACAAAATGAATGTCAAAACCTCTGCGTTTTTTATAAATTTTTTTCAATTATTTTTTTCTGCTTTTTGTTTCTGTTTAAGTAATGGAAATTCAGGAACCTTTATTTCCTGACTACATATGTATGTGTGTGGTCTGTGTGCGCATATATATATATATATATATATGTATATATCAGAAAGTGTCGGTTCGTATACACGAAATGAATGTCGAAAACCTCAGAGTTTTTTATACATTTTTTTCTATTATTTTTTTTCTGCTTTGTGTTCCTGCTTAAGTAATGGAAATTCAGGAACCTTTCCTTCCTGACTACATATGTATGTGTGTGGCCTGTGTGCGCATATATATATATATATATATATATATATATATATATATATATATATATATATATATATATATATATATATATATATATATATATATATATATATATATATATATATATATATATATATATATATATGTATATATATATATATATATATATATATATATATATATCAGAAAGTGTCGGTTCATACACACAAAACGAATGTCGAAAACCTCTGCGTTTTTTTGGTACAATTTTTTTTCATTAATATTGTAATGTTTAGACTCATAAGGTGTACGTTATGTCCTGTGGAAAGTTCGACAGTAAATATGTCAGTGTGATAAATATTTTTTTCTGCTTTTGTTGCTGTTAAAATAATGGACATTCAGGAACCTTTGCGTCAGAACAGCTTCGGTTAATACTGCAATGTTGAGTTCTAAGATTATATTTGTACTGTGTGTTTAGTATTCTAGTCACAGACTTGAGTACAAGTGTATCAAGTGTGCATGTATTTAGACCTCTGAAATTTGAAATAATAAATACGTACCCAAATTACCGTCGGTGACAACAAGACTGAATAAACTGTTTCTGAAAACACAAGAGTCGCTAATATGACGATACTAGGGATATGGCAAAACATCTAAAAAAAACTTGAAGTTTCCCACGGATGTGGTGCCACATTGAATGATCACATGTTCTTTGCTGGCCCATTCTAGCAACAACTTCTTCCTTTAGACGGTTCAACCACTTGCAGTATTCGCCCGAATTAATATTTAGGTTAGTTAGAGACAGTTAATAATAAACCCCTTCGATGATATACAGCATTACCTGTCCTAGATGAAGCCCAAATTCAAACGAATATTTTAGAATACTGTTCCTGGATTACCAGGGTTTACTTTTACTGACCACATTATTATGACAAATTCATCTCCCCTATTTAATGAAATTTGGCGCTCTTCTCTGATGTAAGCCCTGCTCATTTTTTACGCTGAATGTTGCTATTTTGTTTATGAGTAACCAGCTTCCACCGCTGAAGAAAAGCTCTAAATGTATTCTAAGAATGATATATATATATATATATATATATATATATATATATATATATAACGTAATCTTAAATTTTTTGGCATAATACATTATGTATATGTTACACATATCAAGTATTAGCTAAGCCAATGTACCTAGCGGGCGTGTATTCTGACCATGACGTGTCCGTTTCGTTTAGGCCACGCCGAGACCACTTCGAAAGTGTGCCCCGAACGGAGGCAGCTTTTCCGCGTTATACGTCAAGATTTAGACGCTGTTTACAAACAGGTCGACGGCCTGCTATCACCGAAAAACAGGTTAAATAAACATCTATATATATATATATATATATATATATGCAGAGAGTGAGTTCACCTTGCTCTCTTTCCTTACTATTGCTAGGCTTAGAAGGACGCACAAGCGAGAAAAATTCGAATCGTTCTCGTCACCGTAATTGTAATTCCCGCCTTTCCCACAACTGCTAGGATGAATTTTATTCGGTTCTTTTTACATGAAATTTTATCGGTTATGCTTTGAACAAGTCATTTTTATTCCGATACTCCGTCTATTCTGGGTCTCTGGCGAGGCTCTCTGCTTGTCTGAGTTGACTGGCTGAACCCCGGGACCGCCCGAGACAGTTCTCCGCCACCAGTTACCGCATTATATTTATCTCGTAATCTATCAACTTCTAACCCAAGCCAAGGCGCTAAAGTGATGGATTTTCGTGGAGGATGGACAGATCTGACGCCTACACTAAATACTTGCACATTCTATTATCACACTTCCAAGATGCATGAATCTTTATTCATTTTGTTAGCCTCACAATTTCAATGTCATTTTGAATGACGTCATCCATTCTGGCTGCACTGCACATCTAGCGTCGTGGTACTTGTCTGCGATAAAGTATCCATCGTGGAAACCAGGTTTCTTGTGCGACAGCCGCTGTAAAACCCATACACCGCATATCACATACATTTCTGACTGTTTCGTGCTTGCGGTTAACATTTTCCTTTCACCGTGTGCAAAATCCAACAATTGCAATCTCTGCTTAGACCACCTTGCCACTGTAAAGTCGTTTTAGGTCTAGGCCAATTATCATGGATGTGCCTATAAAAACACAGATGTAGCGGCATCTCGCCTCTAAGCAATGTGTAGGCCTGTTCAAGGCGTCCACACCATAGATAGGCGCCCACGATCATACAGTGACCCAATACGAGACGAGGAGAACACGAATTGTCGTTGTGGAATTGATCAGGGCTAGAGTTCTAAATAGATAAGCGCGCGATGTTTGCTGGCTGTTTTTGTTTACGGGACGAAGACACTACATATTAAAACGGACAGCTACGCCTCAATAGGTCACATACAAATGTAAATAAATATATATATATATATATATATATATATATATATATATATATATATATATATATATATACATATATGCAGAGAGACACGACGAAGCACTACGGAAAAATAAATAAACCACTAAATAAACAACAGAGTTTCTTTCTCTGGCTACGTCTGTTTGCTTTATGGGCCGGACAAGCATGGTATGGCTCATGGTCACCCTCTAGTCACCCTAACGAGGCGGCGGCGGCGGAACCGCGCCATCATGAACCGTCTCTGGAGGGGCTGTATACAGGTCCTTCTCAGCATGTCGGCCATGAGCCGCTTAGCCTGGCCGGTTGGTCTCGTCCAACCGAATACGAAGTTTAGTTGAATCGACAATTCTACCAACGTATGCGTTCGGGCGAAGAGCCTCCACCAGAACGTCGCGGAAACCAAAACGTTCTGGTTTGCTGTCACGGATTCCCTTACATAAACGGTACGCATATAGGTAGATATCTCCCAGTGAGCTTGTGTGTGTATGTGCATGTTTATGCCATAATGTTCAAAAGCAGCTATAGACAGAATGTAGTTTACGGTCAAATTATTGGTTTCTTCTAGTACGATAGTCCGACAAACTTAAACGCCGACTCTTGAGAGTCCACGAGTCACTGTTACTGCGATTCGGAATGGAGTCAACTCAACCAAAATGATCGTCTGTAGAAATTGCAGGCTCGTATATATATATATTTTTTTTTGGCCTTTTAGTATGGGTTTTATAATTAATAATATCTGAGAAAATTGTCACTAAAAATAAACCTATATTCAAGTCATAGAAAAAATAAATACATGTAGTTTGGTATATATTTTCTGCGAAGGTTCAAATATAGCAGTGTGTATATACAGTGATTTTGCTGATTTTATGCTAAAAAGCAAATAGTGTACACATAAATAATGGTTAGTGTTTTGTATATATATACACTGTTCATACTTTGCTATTTTCTTTTTTTTAAGATATCCGTATGCTAGGTTATTTTGTATGCTACTAAATTAATGCATATAAAACAGCTCTAAAAAATAAAACTGTTATTTTGCACGTTCTTAAAAATAGCTTCAAAATATTGGATGCTTTTCATTCCATGCTCAGCTTGGGTTATAATGAGCTTGGTTGTATACTGGACTGTTCTTACACCTACGTTTTCCAAAAATTCTGACATTTATTCTTACTTTCTGGATTTTTCTATTTGGAAGTGTGCAACAAGTTAAAGGTCTTTAACTTGATAACCCCGCTTAGACAAGACCACGTTGTTCACTATAACAGTTTGGTAAACTTGCACTCTATCCAGTGCGACTTAGCACATACTTCCAAACACTGTGTGACCAGAATTTGCAAAAGCCATTAATTAAAAACCAAGAATTACTGATGTGGGTGCTTTTATAATTGGTCCTATATTTGCAGGATCAGGAACTTCACTTTCAAAGGAGCCTTAAGGATCCGGCTCTGAGATGGAAAGGATACTGACAAACAAAAGCACTCTTGTTTGTCACGACAAAACAGAACGTGCTTTGCGTTGAAGCAATCTAATAATTATCCAGCTCGAAAGGGGGCTGGTTAAACTTACGGCAATACTGCCATGATCAACTGCAAGTAGACCTTCTACCTGCAGTGATGCGATTTCAATAACATTCCGATAACATCCCGGGATAGCGTGTTTTGTAGAAGTGCAGTGCAAGCCATGCGGTTTTCGAAAGGGCGGGGTCGTTCGAGAGTTGGCATAGCTGTCTATGATGCTAAAGTGAGATATCTATATAAATAGACACCAGCGTTTCGGGGTCGCAGTGATGCTGCAGTTGCGTTTGTTGATACTTTTAGCGTTACTGCCTTTGCTTCTGCGGCCTTTCCTGACGGTGGGCCGATTGCGACCTACTGCTACAACAATATTCATGACAGCAACAACATTGACATTCACAACAGTAGCAACAACAATGACATTCACAACAGCAACAACAACAACAACAACAATGACATTCACAACAGCAGCAACAACAACAATGACATTCATAACAACAACAAAGACAAGTTTGCCATCCATAACAGCAACAATAAAACCAACAATGCCATTCATAACAGCAACAACAACAACAACCACAACAACAATAACAATAACAACAACAACAACAACAATAATCAGGACTACGGCATTAGGGTTTCCAATAAGTGGGCAGCGTTATGCGCGGGGGCGCAGAAAACAGCATTCGTTGCCTTATATGAGTCGATAAAGCGTCCACTACACACATAAGCTGTGTTTGGCTCAGTCTTTCTCATATGGCCTAGAATTAAAAACATTTTTTAGAAGGTTGTTTTTAATTCAAGACAATCATCCGTCCCCTACGGGCTTGGAACTTAACCTAAGGTATATCTTCAATGCACCGAGGACCGAAAATGTTAAGATATCTCTATCTCACAATGCGCATTGGCTTAGCTAGTTGATGTGTGTAACATATACCTAATGTATTATTCGGAAAATAAACTTTATTGAATCGATTTTACAGATATCTAGGGTTTCCCTAACAGTCCTTGTGGCAGCATGGCCGCTGACACTCAGCGGTATCCGAACACATCCGAAACAAACGACAAAAGGAACAAAAACAAGAAAGAAGAGTTAGTATAAGGATTCAAAAGGATGGGGCAACGCAAAAAGCAACAAAAATGAGCCAGCCAGCCTTGGTTCGTTGGTTGGTTGGAAAAGTGAGCACGTCCGTCCCGCGTTGACGTCCGTACACCCGTTATGACGCTCGCACCGTCCCGGGTATACGGCAACTGACCGTGACCGTGATCGGCGGCGTTGCCGCGCTGCCCCGGGCTGGTAATGCGCCGTCATCCTGCTTTGGGTGGCGCGTAGGTCACCGCCTAGGTCGACGTCCTCTCGTCGACTTGTACACTGCCCATACTACTTCTGCTGATGCTGCGGTTGCTGTTAATTCTACGGAAAGGTCATTGGTCTTTTAGTCGGCCGATTAGAGAAGGGAAATTCGGGGGGGGCATTGTCGTCGCCTTTGTCGGTCGGTGTGCAGTGGAGATCACACGTCTACTCGCGAACAGATTACCACGAGTATAAAAACAAGACAATGATAGAACAAAGAATGAGCGGGAAAGAACGCGGCAGAGAACGTGGCCATCCCGGCCATAGTCGGCGGCGCACAGCAAGGTCGCTCGCAGACCTCCTTCCGCTCGTTCGCGAAAGCATGCCTATTGCTTTCCGTAACCAAGCGGATGAAGTTTATGGATTTACAACGATAATGTTGTCGTTATTTCGTCGTCGCCATGGTGGTAGTGGGTTTCGATATGGTCGACCCGTTCGGCAGAAACCGCTCGCCACTGCAATCACTACCCTTCGGGTCGGCCAACATTTGCCGTCTTAATGCTATTGCTGCTGCTGTTGTTGTTGTTGACTACTCTGACCTCCGCTCTCCTACGAGTCCCCATCTCGTCAACATAACCTCACTTGATCTAATAGGGCGAGTAACGTCAGCAGACCATTGTCGTTGTTGTTGCTCTCCTCATTATTGATCTTGTTGTTTTTGTTGTTGGTATTGGCATCATTGTTGCTGTAGTTATTGCTCTTCTTGTTATTCTACAATAATTACCATTGCTACTGCAGTGGCTGTTGTTGCTCTTACTTAATTTTCACTGGCTAGTTTATTCGATGGGACATCATACGTAACGGGCAGGTTCCGGGGCTGTGAGAAGCGTCATAAACGGCGGATGGTGCTTTGCCCTGAAAATGAAAACCGAGGGACACTGACCCATTGCCGCGGCTGCACTCAGCGTAGACTGGTTACAAAACTCTGCTTTCTCATGTCAATGTGAATACTACCTGCAGCCACGGCAGATGGCGTACGCCACTGATAATGGAGCGGAATTAATTGTTTGTACAGCTCGTGCCTCTGCTAAAAACAACGATAAATGTTGCCTCTTAAAATGGTGGTAAATTAACTAAAAACCGGCACTGGCCGAGAAGGGAAAACAACCTTCCCGGTTTCACCAGCGGCTGGGTCGGACTTCTACGTACTACGGGCCTCCTTTGCTTTCCTTTTGCGGGCGGAAACTTTGAACCTAGACGATCAGGTGACGAGAGCCTTGGAAAACATCCTCAAGCCCAGAGGGAGCCCTTAGCGCAGCGGCGGCCCTTGTTCTCGCTGGAGCGATCCTCTGGATCCTGAAAACAGCCAACTGTCGCCGTCTATAGGGCAACGCCCAGCATAAGAAGGATAAAAAGCGTCGGCAAATAATTGAACTCAGGAGGAGTAGGACGGCTTACAATAGGTTGCTCCAAACATTAAAGACTGCCTGAACCGGCTGGAGGAGGTGAATTTTGTACACGACCCAGATCCTGACAGCTCATAGCGACATTCAGTCGTACCTGTTAAGAATCGGAAAGGTTTCCAGCTCCAAGTGCATCCACTGAGGCGACGGACCGTAGGACACTCCAGAACACATTGCTCTGAGGTGACCAGCATGGACGCACCTCTACCGCTTTTATTGAAGACACCGGTCTTTAACTTGCTTGACCGTTGCAAAAGATGGCAGAAACGCTCTCGTACTAGAATACCACATCTGAAGTCTGCAGAAGCATACTATATAAGAAAACGAGGACAAACTCCAAAGGCGCCCCCTCTCGCCGTGGCTCCCTTGGAACGCACCGGCCAGGAGAAGTAGACTCTCCTTCCTGACTGTTTGATGTGATGCGTAAACAATCCTCAATCAGGTCGGGACGCGGGAAAATGTTGCCGTTGTTGCCCTTGTTGTTGTATCTTATTTTTGCTGCTTTTAGGATCGTTGTTGTTGCTGATGTTGTTGCGTGTTATTTCTGCTGCTGCTAGGATCGTTGTTGCTATTGTTGTTCCTGCTGCTAGTGTTACTTTTGTTGCTATTAGTCATGTTTGCTGTTGTCGTGGTTATCGCGGTTGTTGTTGCTGTGGTTGTTGTTGTTGTTGTTGTGGTATTTATAGCCGCAATGGCTGTCAACACTGAGGCTGCTGCACCTGTAGGTCCATTGTTGTTGTTGTGTTATTATTGTTGTTGTTGATGTGACCGGCAATGTTCTGCTGCGGGATGCTTGATTGTCGGTTGTTCGCTGCTGCTCTGACCCCGATGCGCCGACATTGCGGCGCTGTGAAATGACTGCAGCAGACGTGAGCCAGCGGTCACCACTACCAACCACCACAACCATCACCAGTCGCTGCGCAGAAATAACGCTCGTGCTGGCTGGCTGGCAGACGGGAGGCCGGGGGGGTTAGGGGTAAACTGGGGTCGTCGCAAGCCGGTACGACGGATGGTGGAAAAGTACGAGACGGAGGAGAAGGCAGTAGAAAAGACCACGACCATGACGACGACGACGACGGGAACCGTAGTGGTCGTCAAGTGGCTAGCGGCGACAATGACAAAGAAAAGAAGAAAACGGAAAAGAAGAAACGGCAAACAGGTGAAGAAAACAAAGGCACAAACAGAACTCAAAGACGAAAAATGGACAGGGAAAGAGCAACGAGAAACAAGGCGATCGAACGACGATCAGCTACGAGTCTATGCATCTTCTCGCGTCTCGCGTCGCTTATGGTCGTTGACAACAACGATCGACCAGGAAGTCCGACCGACGTTGTTTGCAGCGGTCGCCCGCTATAGACCAGCCACCGCTCCCTGGCGATGGCCCCACACACTGGCGGCGGCGCCGGCGGAGGCGGCGGCACCCCAAAATGAGAGAAAGCGTCACAGGGTCTGCGGCGTAATGTGTTTGTGATCTTGATGGTTATTGTCGTTTTTATTGTAGTTGGTATTGTTGTTTTTTTTGTCGTCGTCGCCGTCGTCTTCATCATCATCATCATTGGTGGTGTCGACCCCTGGATCGTGTCGGAACGCCACTGTCAACTATACTGGCTGTTGTTGTTGTTGTTGTTTTAGTTGCTGTTGTTGTTGTTGCTGTTGTTGCTGCTTTAGTTGCTGTTGTTGTTGTGGTTGTGGTTGTTGCTATTGCTGTTGTTGTTTTCGTCCGCCATCATCCGGACTCTGGAGGGTTAACCTAATCGGCGAGGCAAAAAATAGCCAACATGATCGGCTAGATGCAGCGACTGTAACGACAGCAGTGCAAGGACGGCAACGGCAGTTGCAGTGGTGGGGTCGTAGCAGGGCTGGCTTGGCTCTCCATACAATATGGGGGCGTTGCAATGTATAGGATCTAATCCTGCTTGCTCGGGTAGAATTTAATTTTTGCTTCGTCTTATTTTTCTTCTTTCTTCATTATTCAATGCGGGGTGAGCACTCACCATCTGTTGTGACAAACATGATGCATCACCATAAAGGCACGTGGCTTAAGTACGGTAAACACGAAATTATGGTAGATTTCTAATCTACCAGACAACACTCTGAACAAATATGGGTGCTAATCCCTAGGTGATTATCTCTAGAGCCCCCCCCCCTTACAAAACCCCGTGAAAAAATTAGTCTACACGGCCGTATTAAGGAGAGTATATGCATATATCGCATATGCAGGGGATAACCACTACTTCAGGCTTCAGCTTACTGTAAAATAAAAAGGCACTATTAGATAAGCAAGGCGTTATCCTGCCTGAAGATAAGGCTAATTACATTTCACAGTTACTGTTTTACTTTAGAGGCGAGAGGGCTCTGTGTATAAATCACCTTTCACGAGTGGGTGTATAGCGGCTTTGTTACTTAAATAATCAAACCCTATCCGAAATAATAGTAATGAGAGTTGAATGGTAATGCACACCTCTTATTTTATTAAGACGTCTGTGCTCCTCATTTTATTTGTCTGATTATGGCCAATTATAGCTCGCTTCGGCATTCACCCTGTCTTAATTGGGCACCATGAAAACCAATTTAAGAGTGGCCGGTTTAGACTTACGACCCACAGTCTCCCCAAAGCAAGCCAATGGCTTCTCCACTAAGCCACTCTGCTCGGCAATATGAGTGCTAGATTACATATTGCAATGACGAACACGGCCTGCTTGCTACTTTGATGCACCCGAATAACAGTCTGACACAAGCCCCTCACGGATGCAATTTAGCAGCAAATGCCGCGACTTGTGCAAAGGATGGCCCAAAGAGTTCTACTCGTACCACTAACGCGCCTGTTATCCTGGTTCTGCGTGAAACATATACGTTGAATTCTCTGGATGTGGAAAACCCAACTAAGTCCAGTATGATTACGATTAATATAAGGCTAACGATCCAACACCCGAAGAACACCCATGAGTTCGATCATGCCTAGAACCCTCCCCACCCCCTGGGCCACAAACCTCTTCTTGATGAAGTGGCCCACACGACCGCTTGACCAAAGAGAGTCACATAGAGGAGGCTTGCTCTGAGAGGTTTCAGCCCGCTGGAAAAAGGTGTAAAACAAAGCAAAACGTTAGGGCAGCAGTATTTAAGGTAGTACTTAATCGTTGTTGCTGTTAGTAATAGTTATAGAGAAAGATCATTTAATAGTTATAAACAAAAATATACATAATAGTATTTGCATAGCGTAATATATATATATATATATATATATATATATATATATATATATATATATATATATATATAAAGTAAAGAGAAATAGCATTTGTAATGTGTAGCACTAGATGTCGTTATAAAAATACAGATAACTAATATAAGATAACTAAGAAATAAAATAATTTCTAACATTGTCTTTGTTATTGAGGACACTGTTAAAATAGTTGTTCTTGCATGTTGTACAGGTAAGCTGAGGGTTACGGATTGAGCGGATCCAAGTTAGCTTACGTCCCTTTCCCTGTCGTCAAGAAACAAAACGTTGTTTTTGTTTAGCGACAATCACCACAAAACGTTATTTTTGTTTAGCGATATCCGTATAAGAAATTTGTGAAAAATATTTGCGAGTATTTATAAGCCATGCGTGTTTTAAAGATTGAAACTAAACGCTGTCAAACCTTTTTTATGAAGACAATTGACGTTTTTATGACCCAGTTATTGACGATCCACTGCAGCATATGCTGCAAATCTATGCACAGTCAGTGGGAAAAATTGCCCACACACATCCGATGTGGGGGAATCCACTCACGTTAGGCTCTAGACGTTTATACATGTCCAAGGAGCTTTACAGGTTCATCTTGGTTCAAATTTGTTTTGTTTTAGTGACCCATAAAGGATAATCGAATTAACAGTCGTGTTTCGCATGGGGTTTGGATTCCTTGACTTCATTAAGTTATTTTATGGCCCTGAGATCTTAAGTTATTTTATGCTTTTTGGGCTACCGTGTGGACCTAGGCAGAGTCCTCCATCGTGCACAGGATGCCATCCATGTGCTCCAATGAGATTGAGCGGGTGTTGGCACAACCCTTTGTGTAAAAGCCTTTTATAAAGCCTTCCTCCACACATTGGTTGATTGTTTAGCAGGCTAGGGTGGGGTACCCTTCTTCGAGTGCTCTCCAGTTATTTTGCTAACGACTACTTATCGCTGTTTCAGCTTGACAAACAGGGAGTGTGTGAGGAAGTTTAGAAATGTCGTTGACATCATTTGATTGATTTATGTTTATTTTACTCAAATTGAATATAATATACAGTTCAAAAGGGTATTTTCATAATGATTTATCTTCTGCACGCTTCCGGCAAGAGAAGTAGTACCACAATTTTTGGTCCAGTGCTATGCATTCCACTGCATGGTACTTTTTTTTTGTTCTGGGAGGTTTCGGGAATGCATGATGCACATGCGCCACTAGCAGCCTGCGTGACTAGTGTGAGACTCGCAAACCCACTAACCCGGATTCCTCCCCCCCCAGGCTCGGTATTACTTTGGCATTACTTCGAAGCCGTGGGAGAGGCGTCTCTGCCATTCTCCTTCAATCAGCTCTATCCCTAACTATCATCCTGCATGTCTATCTGCGGTTGGATAGGGGGATGCCATTTTGTAATCCGTCCTGTGAGGGTGCGTCGAGACCATGAGGGCCTGGCTGCTCTACGTTGTCCGTTTCTCCAGAGTCGCACAGTACGCAGATATCGCTGATGGCCTTCTTGATCCTTGACATGTAGCTCTGGAGCTAGCCGTGTCCGGTCAGAACCTGAGTCGTCCAGTAGGAAAGCTCCTCGTGTCGGCGGTCATACCATACTCCGAGGTCCGGTATTAGACTCTTGGTCCAGCTCCCTGTGGTCACACCGGGTCTTACCTATGGTATTGGCACACCTCTACAGGCAGGTACTTGGCACACCTCTACAGGCAGAACCGGCAAGTGCACCACTGATACTCCTGGCGAAAGGCTGCGTTTGAACATACCAGGTAGCGATAACCATGCACTATGTACCTGGTGTATAGGTGGCGACTGTCACATGCAGGACCAGACCAAGAGTGCAAGGCATTGAAAACGTCCAAACCACCAACCTCTGACCTGTTCAACTTTAGCTTCCCACTCCGAAATAAGACATTCGTAAAGTACTGTACGCAGGCATCTTCAGCCTCAGTTGGATTATTTCAGTAGCCGGTGTGCACCCTGACATGAAATACGCACAGCGGCCCCTTCATCGGATAGGCAAGCAAATCACTCGCTTCATATATATAAAAAAAGCACTTCTCAAATGAGTTAAAATTCTCCAGCGTAAGGTTGTTCTACGCCCTGTCAACCCCATACATCAGCCCCGAATGAATATTAAGCACGAAGAGTCTCACTGTTGAAAAAATGTATTTCATGGCTTTGGTCTTCCTGGTGTTTATCTCAAGTCCCTTTGAGAAACGGAGTGCCTCTATAATATATGTAATGCCCTTTATGGCACCTAGGTCGCGACAAGCGACCACAATATCATCTGCATACATCACTATCACGGCTTTTTGGTACTCCTGTCGGACGTAACCGATAAGGTCAGCAACGAGAAGTCTGAACAAGTCGCAGCTTAGCGGGTCTCTCTGTGAAGCTGCCACATTTTGCTTAATCTCCAGTACACCATGCTCACCGTTTACCGACAAGGTGTCCTTATCAAATAAACTTGCTATTACACTCAGGAGAGAGCCACCCACTCCTGCTCGTTGGATTGCTTTATCCAGCAGATGGCGAGGAGCTTTGTCAAAAGCCTTAACGCAGTCAGTAAAGACTGCATACAGATGGCCTTTGTGTTGTGCCACAGCCCGCTCGACTTCCGACTGGAGAACGTGGATTGCATCACGGAAGCCTCGGCCTCTCCTAAAATTGAATTGCTTCGGTAGAGGGGCCTTTTCAGCCACGTGCTCATTTGGCCACATAACCAACTTACAGAAAACCTGCAATGTGCATTCTGAGGCCATTCCACAAAAGAGATTTGGATCCTGTTTGTCAGCACCATGCCTACCCTTGAACAGAAAAGAAAGCCTAGGGACATGCCAGACTTTAGGCATCCGCCCCCTCTTTATAATTTGATTAAAGAAATCTCAAAGAGTTTCTGCCAAGAGAGGTAGTGACTAGATGCAATGCTTATAGTACCCCTGATCGGGCCCTGAGCTCTTCATTTTTGGGAGTGACCCCAGGACCTGGCACACCTCCTTCACCCCGAAAGGCAGATTCATGTTGTGCTGCTCCGGTCGAACAATATAAGCTGAGAGGTCGAACAATATAAGCTGAGGGCTCTTGTTCTGCTCTTTCGAACAGCTGTCGTTCCTCTCGCCTCGCGTGTCGCTTTTATGACAATAGCAGAGTCTTATATAGTCTTTCTACGCTCAAAGTAGTCCCTCCTGGTTTGCAGTGATGATAATCCTCTTGCTCTTTCTTGGCGCAGGAGCCCGAGCACTTCACCGCGAGCAGGGCAACAGGCTCGCGAATATCACAGACGTGATCTCTTCTACCACGACCATCTCCACTTCACTGCACTTTTCGTCGTCCTCACCAGCTGGTCACGGTGGCATCGATGTCAGGGTTTGCGTCAAGACCGCCCACGCAGTCGTCATAGCGTGTGCGGATGACATCGTGGTTGCAAATGTCAGGGTATCAGATACGGCCAATAAATATAAATTGTCTCAGCTGAAGCTTGTTAACTTCTTTTTCATATTTTGGCCTCAGGCTTCGCTAGATGAGAACGACCTTCTCATAACACATCGCAGATAGGTGCCGGGCATCAATTGCTACCGTGTTATCAGAGGTTAGATATAATCAAAGGCTCTTTCTGTGTGCTGCAAAGCAACCCTTTAGGCTTAAACTTGTGCCAGTGTTGAGTTATAGCATTGACAGGATCTGAGGCCATCTCTCAGACCCTACCAAAGCTATACTATATTCCTCACTTGATAAATGCTCTTCAGTATCTATTATTCGGGTTCTCTGATTGTCGCCTTCAGCACGGAGTCTAGGGTAGTAAGCTAGTAGGAGACAAAGCCAGTAGTAGAAACAATTAAAATCAAGCGTAAATAATCAAAAAACACATTTGCACAAACCTATCTAGCCGATTACCAATTGCGTCTGCAGTTTTCGTGTACTATTTATACACTGAAGGTCATGTCGGCGTAGCGGTCGTGAATGATGTTGACGTCACACCAGAAAACGTGTTGAAAGACTTAAGGAGGCTTAAAATCAAAGACGAGTGATATCCCAGATAAGCGCCTTCCGTCGTGTTCGCGCGGCTTTTTTTTTTATGGAGGAGGGTTAAATACTTTTACGTACTATTGCTACGAGTAGAAAATGAGAAGATCCCACTTTCCATTCGAGCAGTGTGGGACTCGACCCCAGCGGATGGGTGTTAGCCCGCTGAGACCCATACCCACTAAACGCACCTCCCCCCTTAAGCTTCACTCTCTGATGACCCAGATCTCCATAGAACAGTACTATGGGCCATCAGGAGAAGTGGCGAATGCCACTCGGATCATTTGGCCGGGGTCACTCACGGGTTTCCCCAACGTTCGACGTGTCTTGTACTAACACCCGCAAGCCGCATCATTCGGACTAACGATTTTCTGGTGCAGTAGACGGAAATCTTGCTCTCCTGAGCTTTCCCAGGGTTCCTTTTTCTTTCATTACCTCCGTAGCCATAGCTGCTCCTAGCTTCCACCCAGAAGTCGTACCGCATATGTAGTCTACGAACTCCTTAAAGGTTTCTCTGGGGGGATCTGGAATATTTGCTCCTCTTCCGTCTCCCTCATTGGTCCATTTGTTCCTTAGTTTGGCAATTGCTGTGGCTCTAGACTGTTCCAGTGCCTGGCACTTTAGAAGCGTGTGGGTCGAGTCATCCTCCGTTCCCTCTTGGCAATAAACGCAGCTCGATGAGGGAGCTTTTCCGATTCGAAAGAGGTATGTCTGAAAGTCCCCATGTCCCGTGAGGATCTGCGTGAGATAATGGTTTAGTTCTCCCCCCGGTCGCTCAATCCATTGTTTGATGTTTGAGATGAGGGATCGAAGGGTGTGCCCCGGTGCTCCTGAAGGAATGGAGTCCCATTTGGTTTGCCATGCTTCCATTGACTTCTCTCTCTCTACTTCCTTACTGCTGCTCGAGCTGTTTTCCCAGAGTTTTCGCCTTTCCTCCATCTTTAGATCCCAGGGAAGAGCTCCGGCCAGCACGAGAGCAGAGTTTGTGCTAACGGTGCGATACGCCTGGATAATCCTGAGAGCCGCCACTCTCTGAGTGCTTCCAAGGATCCCTGTCGCTTTCTTTGTTTTCAAAGAAGCCTTGAGCCAGACTGGAGACCCGAATAGCGCTATAGATTCGGCCACTGACATCAGCAATCTACGTCTGCATTCTCTTGGTCCGTGAATGTTTGGTAGAATTCTTGGAATTGCATTAGCCGCCTTAGCCGCCTTTGCCGAGGTTATCTTCAGGTGGCCGAGGCCCGTCAGGCTCTTGTCCAAGCGAATCCCCAAGTACCGCGCCTCCTTGACCAGCTTTATTTGCTGTCCTGCCAGGTATAGTCTGATGGGACTCACCTTCTTCCGTCCCGTTAGCAGTATAGCCTCGCTTTTCTCCGGAGCGATTGCTAAGCCGGCCTCGTCCATCCATCTCCTCGTAGACTCTAGTGTTTTATTAGCATTAAGTTCCAATTCTTCTGCAGTCTTTGCCTGAACCGTGATAGCCAGATCATCCGCGTACGCGATCATCTCTACTCCTTGTGGAAGGTTACCCTGGCAGAGTACGCCATCGTACGCTAGGTTCCAGAGCAGAGGACCCAGGATCGAGCCCTGTGGAACTCCTGCTGCCATTGATAATTCCACTTCACCGTTGAAAACAGTTCGGTCCTCCAGGTATCCTGAGATGACCTTGACAAGATAATGTGGGACTTTTTTCCTCACTAGCGTGTCCAGTATTGTCCTCCACGGGAGGCTATTAAAGGCGTTCCTGACATCCAGAAGTATTGCCAGAAACAGTTTTCTGGTGCAAATAGTTGAACTATGTAAAAGGTCAGCCTTGTCCGTAACTCGATGGACAGCAGTGAGAACTGACCGCTTTTTCCTGAATCCATATTGGGAGTCCGAAAGAAGTCCGTTTTCCTCTACAAAGGTTCTGAGCCTTTCTTCAATGATTGCCTCGTACCCTTTCGCCAGGGTATTCAGTAGACAGATAGGCCTAAATCCTCCGTTGTCTTTGCGGATAAGGACAACCTCAGCTTGTTTCCAGTTTGCAGGTATTGTTCCCTTTCTGGTTGCTGCAGTGAACACCTGTGCAACCAGATCTGGAAACTCCTTAAATAGTACTTTGACTGCCAGGGACGGGATGCTGTCTGGTCCTGGTGTCTTTCCCGGCTTAAGTCTCGCCGCAGCCTTGAGTACCTCTGCTACCGTTATCGCTGGGGGCTCGTCCCCTTCTCCTGTGGGTGCCTCTGGCGTGTTATATTGCTCCCTGTCAAAGCGAGCGTGTTTTGGGAAGAGTTTGTTTAAAGCCTGGCTGATTTGCTCCTTTGTGAGCACAGCCCTGGGCTTTCGTGCGTTACTCCCTTTTATTATCTTGTAGGGCTTCCCCCAAGGATCGCCATCGATTTCCTTGAGAAGGTTGCGCCATCTATTTGTCTTGCTATCAATAATTGCTTGCTTCAATGTGGCTCTACATTTTCGATAGTTAACCAAAGCTTGAGCTTCATCCTCTAAGGTCTTGTGTGGCTTTTTTAGTTTACGCCTTGCTCTGTTGAGGTCAGACCTCTTTTGCGCAATGGTCGTGTTCCACCAGTAGTTTGGCTGTAAGTTTGCCCGCTTTGGATGTATGGGCTTTGTAGCTCGAGCACATGCCGTTATTAGAAGCTCTTGCAGCTCCTCTGGGGTTTGGGGTAGTCCACGTCGGCAATTGTATTGCTGATTTCTGCTCTAAAGGATTTCTCATCGGATATCCTGTAGCGAGCTTTAATGCTTGCGGGTGGCTGGGTGTCCGCGCCTTTACTTTGAACTCTATGCAGTAGTGATCGCAGAGGTTTTCTTCTTCAGTGAGGACTTTCCAACTCGTTATTTTACAAGCCAGCGTGTCATCGCAAAGCGTTAAGTCAATATGAGAGTATTGGCCTGCCCTGTAAAAAGTAGGTTCTTGCCTTTGTTTTGTACGTATATGTCATGACTAGCTGCCCAATCGAGTAAGGTTCTTCCTCTTGTATCCGTTTTCTTTGATCCCCATGTTTCACTGGCTGCAGTTCGCGCGGCTTAGAGATTCGCTTTAAAGCACTTATTAAAATTGCTATAGTTCGTTCAGTCCACAAGCGGCAAAAAAACCGATATAAAAAAATAAACGACCGATTTCGTTAACCAGTGTAGCTTGTCAATTGCTAGAAAGTGTAATTTCTTTGCCACATATCGCAACGCTCGTAAGGTCTGATCACCGAAAGACAACTCACATATCGTCTAGGTAGAAGCTGCACCCCACAGCCTTTGAAGACTCAGTGTGACTGGACTGAGCATGTTCACAAATCAAGATGTTTCGTCGTCATATCTTTCGATTTCAAATTAGCTCTTAAAACTGTAATAATAATAATATAATATAGTACACAGTAAAGTAAATACTTAAAGTGATGCCTTATGTATATTGGTATACATATAGACTTTGTTATTTTTAAAGGTTTTGCAAATCCATAATGCATAAGCGCTACTGGCAGCTAGCAGCAGCAAGTTAGGGAACTCGCACCCACTAAAACCGATATCCTCCCCACCCCCAAGGTCCGGGATTGCATTGGCATTACTTCGACAATATGTACAGAACACTATATAAATATATATATCGAGAGGGGCACCGGCTGTCTAGATAGACGCTTTCTTCTGTGATCGGACGTTCCACGTACGTGTTCACGAGACCCTGTCTGAGAAGGCTAGAGTCACTCCGGTTGCCCGCAAGGAACCACTCTTAGAACCCCTTATGTTTATCGTTTGCATCAATTTGCTTAGGAATATGATTTCTAAAAAAATGTGCATTGTAAAACCTATGCGGATAATGTTAAAATAGACGAATAGTGGACTCACCTGAACACTGCGTGAAACCACAGAAACTAACGGTGAATAACTGCGTTGCACTCAATTCCTTTAATTGTAACAAAACGAACGAACTAAATTGCTCGTTTATTAAAACTTAGGGATGCGCAGATAAAATCAAAAATAGTTGAGGTGTGTGCACCGCTCTATAATGACTATGCACTCTTACTGGAACTTGGAACCCATATTCGGAAAAGTTGAGCGGCCTTCAGACAAGATTTTCAGCATACAAGCGCAGAGTAACATACGAATGCGGAGTATTAATGACGTTCGGCAACCTACTTGAGAAAACACGGAAAAAAGACGGATGTTGATAAAGCTCAACATTATCCATCAACGCTTCGCGAGAAGTATATTCTTCCAAACTTTGTAGCAATAGAAAAAAATAGTTCTCGATAAAATAAACTAAAAGCACGTCCAATAAATAGCTTGACTTATATTTTATTGTAGGTTTGTCTCACAATAGGCCCTGTAACATCTAATAAATAAAACTTCAGTAATTTGGCCGAAAGTCGCTAATGTATTCATGACAGTTACACATTTGAGTCAAGCTATTTAGTTTATTTACTTTATTTTATTGAAACATTTTTTAGAACAACAAATACTCAGTTCAGGCTGCTATGGTCAGCCATGGAAGTGAGCATATATATATATATATATATATATATATATATATATATATATATATATATATATATATATATATATATGCCCACTTCCACTCAAAAACGCTGCACGTCTTAAGCACACGAAATGAGCCTTTCTATGCAGATCTCTTTTGGCAGCGTATAGTGTTGTAAGTGTCACTCGATACAGCCGAGAATCCGATGACAGTGCGCTGACGTTAGGCTGTTACAAAGATTGGGTGAGACGGTCTGGCGTACTGACTTTGCGTGGCATCGCCGATACGACATGAAGACAGACGTCGAATCAAGAACATGCGTATGAACTACCGAGAATATGTGTGGGTGTGTACCCCCTAAAAGTTGTCTCACGAGGTGAAATCGTATAGTGTCATATGACCTCTGAAAATGCTAGCAAATGCTCAATGTAGCCACGGAAATGTAGCCAATTCATGAGGTTAAAATGTTAAGCAAACAGACTAACTCGAATACAAAACCGTCAACAAGTTTACCGAGATAACACACGTCGGCTCTCAAATACACCTTGACACACACAACCACACACGAACGGCCATGGCCCAACACAGGAACTCCGCTCTGGGGGATAGCCGCACGTCTCTCTACCGGTACGAATCAATATGTATCTAAATATATTCTAAACCTATAATAATTATATATATATATATATATATATATATATATATATATATATATATATATATATATATAATATATATATATATATATATAATATATAAATAAATATATATATATATATATATATATATTTATATATCAAAACTATTTTGCTGGCCGCTACACTATGTGGGTATGCTCCAACAGTTTACCACGAAAGGCAGACGGCCACGGCTTTTAATCAAGTGGTCGCAAACATGAAACACGTTATATCGCAATTTGTTCATGGCTAAAAGTTGCTAGATAACAGTGTGTCCATCATTTTTTTAGGCTGGATTGGATTGTCCTTTAACACCGGGTACCTGATTGAGTCATCGTGAGTTCGAGTTCCTTAAACGGCTGTGGAATGAATACCATGCTATATCACACGCAACGCGCTAGTTCTGTAGCTCTAGAAGCTTAAACACACCACTGTGCACATGAATGAATAAACGACATTTGCTACATTTATATATTCATAAGTGAGTTTAACATCACAAATAACAGTGGTATATTCGCGCAAGACTTGGCAGCCCTGAACGGCTCTCGCTTATTTTGTTATACAAAATTGATCTAAATGGATTGTCTTCTTTGATGACAGGTTAATTGTATAACAACGCACGCCTTGCTATGTAACGACTGTTACTTGTACGGCAGAGTTAGCTGTCGTATTTGCGTAAGGGTGGAGCTGTCTGCTGTACCTTCCCGTCGATATGTCTCTGTTTCGTAAACTTAATAGAAGTGTGTGTGTTACATTACGCAATTGTTTGGCGTTCTGTCGAATACACTCACAGAAAGGTCTGCCTGTGTTTTTTTTTCGCTGCTAGTACAGTTCTCCTATACACTGCGTTTATGGTTGGCTTCTGAGCCAAATGATGGTGCTGACATACTCGATGATTGCATCGTAACTCATCAAAGACAACCCCCCGACTTTTCGCGTGCGCACACATGCATGCCATAGAAAGTTAATTACTCGAAATAATTAAATAGCAGCCGACACTTCCTTATGCATACGTTTGTATGCTCTATTTCTTGTTAGTTGGGAAAGGCTAGTATAATAGCTGTGCGTTCATCCGAACCTGGTGACAGTTGGTTCGTGACGACAGTTGCGGCGTAGTAAACACACAGGACAGCTTTACCGAAAAATGTATTTCTATAAGATTACGTGCAGCGGAACGATGCTGTTATATTCTAGTAAAAACTGCCTACAGGGATTACCATTACAGTGCCAGCTGCTCTATCTCTATTGCTTCGTGCTGCTGCTGTGTCAAAATATTGGATCTACAACACGTGCTGCACTATATTTTATATATACGATTATATACGATTCTATAGAATTAAGTTTGCCTAAACTTTTTGTCGATATATATATATATATATATAAACTGTGTGTGTGTAGATTTAACTATTTAACGTGATTAGGATAAACTCCGAAAGGAATATATTTATAGCAACGTTAAAGCGGGCGAGTTGTTAAAGAAAAACAAACAATTAAAGTCGAAAGGGGAGAGAAAAGAGGAGAGCAGTTGCCGATATGTTGAAATATTAACATTTTCTTCAATTCTGCTCTCACTTCAAGCTCACTCTGTTAACATAATAACTGCTTAAAATAGGATGCGATTAAACTAAATAGAGGACGCCAATCAAAGCAAAACGAACTCAAACATCCTTTGATTGAGACACAATGTTTATAGGGCTTAAAACAGCGCAGTAAATCTGTGCTAGCGGTCACAGACAGGTCCGATTGATCTCCACACAGGCTTAAGGTTGGCGCCCCCACCTAATAGAAGTCACGCACACGCGTGAACGACAACGCATTAAGTAGCAGTAGGATTAGTAATTAGTAGTAGTAGTAGTAGTAGGAAAAACAACAGTGTATAGCGTATACAGTGTGTACATTTACATTCGTATTGTTGCAATGAGAAACAATAATATAATATTGTGCCTGTTTATATTGGATCGATCGAAAAGAAGTTGCAAGACTTGCGACATGGAAAAGGCGACTACGTAATGGCAGGACGCGTACTTCAGGTAGCAAGCAGCAGGCAGGAAGTCGCTTTCGATGGCGAGGTCTATGGCAGGGTGGCGTTGTTGTTGTTGCCGGCGGTGGCATAGCTACTACTCTTGCTGCTGTTGTTGCATAGTGACGAAACACTAAGCAAACAACAACAACAACAACTTTAACAACTACAACAACTTTAGCAACAACAACATTAACAAGTACAACAACTTTAGCAACAACAACATTAACAACTACAACAACTTTAACAACAACAACATTAACAACTACAACAACTTTAACAACAACAATAACAACAACACAGCGCAACGAAGACGCCGCAAACCCAGCGCGATGAAGACACAGTGCAATCACAGACGACGACCGACGTCGCCGAAGTCGCAGAAGCGTCACCGTTGTAACGATAGTCGCTAGTCCGTTACGGAACGACGGGACGCGTGCGGGGAGCGTATTGCTGTAATGAGAAGTTGACAGTGAATATCTTTTTTTTGGTGGCGGCGTGGTCTAGGGGATTAGTGCGCTAGTCATGGTTGTCATCTACCGGTCCCCGGTTCGATCCCTGTTGTGGATCAAATTTTCTTTGAGCAATCCTCATTGGGATTAGATGAATAGCCATACCGCTGAGGGTCAGCGGCCATGCTGCCACAAGGACTGTTAGGGAAACCCTAGATATCTTAACATGTCCGGCTCTCGGTGCTTTGAAGATATACCTCAGGTTGAGTTCCAAGCCCGTAGGGGACGGAGGATAGTCTTGAATTAAAAACAACCTCCTTAAAAACTGTTTTTAATTCTAGCGAATATCTTGGCTCTCTCGCTCTATCTCTCTCTCTCTCTCTATATATATATATATATATATATCTCCCTATTTTACTCTCCCTCTCCCTCGCACTCACTCTCTCACTGCTGGTCTGAGCTCACGCTAGCTGGGAGCCGGCAGCGGCAGCAGAAGCAGTAAAAGCTGCGGGCGCAGCAGCAGCAATGAAGAGTAGCACTGAGCGGGTGTGGACAAGCAAAAGCCACCCGTTGTCATCGGAATACGGTTGTGGTGGTGATGGTGGCGGCACTACCTGGTTGAGCTAACAGTTATGTTAGTCGGACGACACTCGATCGATCAAACGATCGATCCGAACTATTGGCTCGAAGGACTAGGGAATAATGGCAGAGCAATGGCGGCTTCAATAATAATAACAATAGTAATAATAATAATATTAATAATAATATGTCTTAGAGCAATCCAGTTGTGAGGCGTGCATGTGTATCCTTAATATTTTATAGTTTCTTTCTTGCTGTCGTCAGCCCATCGCACCTAATATCGACGCGGCCTAATAATAATAATAATTATTATTATTAATTTTTTTTTTCGTTTTTTCCCAGTAAAGGCACAAGGAGATTCATTAAAGAGCTTGGCGTGCGGATACAGGAGAACACAGGCGACCGACGAGAGAGCGAGTTCCTGCGGCAGTTGCTCTCGCTGGCGGTGTGCAGAGGTCACGCTGTCTGTATAATCGGGTCAATGTTTTGAGAGGGAAGAGACTGCCACCGAGATATTTAATTATATATTAATACATGTTCACGCCTCACAATTGTATGGTCAACAACAATAATAATAATAATAATAATAATAATAATAATAATAAAATGAAGAGTAGTGGGGAGACTGAGGTAGCGGGCTAGGAACAGCCGCGACAATTGGACCGCTACGACAACGGCCAAGATGCGGTGGTGGGAGAAACATTTGAGCCAACATTGAGAAGCCGACATGATCATCATAATCACGAAGGCTTTCTCGTCATTCTCGTCATCGACGCCGTGTCGCGTCGGATGATCGCCGTGCCGCCATGGGACGAGGCAGAAGGCGAGCGCGTAGTGGCCTGATGGGGCGAAGATGGGTCGAAGATGGACTATACAAGGGTAGCAAATAGGCACCACCAGCCGAGCGACAGGTCCACCGGCCTACGATCTATGGCGATGAGACTGATAGCGATGTGGACGTTGAGGTGGAGGTAGGTGGCTCATGATAGCAATGGCGAAATTCTTGATGTTGATTGCTGATGAGGTGCAGGGCGTTGTGGTGGTGGTGATGATGATGATGATGATGACGATCGTGACTATGATGAAGTTCATGATGATGCCGACACCGATGGTGAGGCTCCTCGTGACAATGATGAGGTGCATGGCGGCGGCGGCGGCGGTGGCGATGTTGAAGTTCATAGCGCTGATGAGGCTCATGACGGTGATGGAACTCATGACGATGATGAGACCTTTGATGATAATGATGATAGTGATAATGATGCTGATACTCATGACGGGATGGAATTCACGGTGGTGATGATGATAATGAAACTAATGACAATGATAGACTCATGACGCTGGTGATGAGGGCTCATGGCAATGATGAGCCTCATGGCGATGATAAAGTTTATGACGATGATAAAGCTTTTTTTTTTTTCGTAAGGCAATTAATTGCCCGTGTACGGTTTTTCATGCCATGGCAAATGTTATTCCACTCCGGCATTTACCTTGTCTAAATTGGAAACTACGCAAACCAATTTAAGAGTGGCCGGTCTGGGTCTCGAACCCAGTCCTTCCCGAATGCAAGGAGGCAAAGGCTTTGCCACTAAGCCATCTTGCTCGGTTATGACGATGTTGAAGCTTATGACGATGATGAAGCTCTGATGATCACAATAAAGCCCATAACGACGATGAGGCTGACGGCGACGCTGAGGTTTATGATGATGATGATGATGAAGATGACGACGACGATGATGATGATGATGATGACGACGATGATGGTGATGATGATAGCGATGGCGACTCAAATTGCGTCAAGGCCTACGCACCGTCACCTATGTGGTCGGTCGTCAGCAACAGCAAAAGCAGACGAGAAGGAGAAGGACGTAGCGTCAGTGATACGTATCGTTCGTTCATCGACACAAAGACGACAACGACGACAACAACGACCTTAGCAGCAACAGCAGCAGCAGCAGCAACGGCAGCCCCGACTGGAGATCGATTTCTCAGCCCCTTCGTAACATGACTACCATCAACACCACCACCACCACCACCGCGACCATCACGAACAGCTACGACAACAATCACTCCGATGAAGGTTGATACCAGTTGCACCAGTGACACTTAAGTGGTTAACAGCAACTCAAGCGCGAACGAACACCACTGGGACAAGTAAGTGTTGCTCAGAGCAACCGAAGCTTGTGGCAGCCGACAACAACAACAAAAACAACAACAACAACGACAACAACAACAGCAACAACAACAACAACAACAGTAGCAAATGTATCGCCTGAGAACTCCCTGCCTAACCGGGCGTGTTCACCTCCGCCGATGACAATTGACTACAGCAACAAGAACATCCATGACGACCACAACAATAACCCTAACAACAAGGACGCTGACAACCTTTCTGCAACACTTCTGAGCTCAGGGAGCTGCCGTATACACCTATACATAAAAAAGCACTATAAAAATACGATATGTATATGTATATATATATATATATATATCATATCTTGAATTCAAGAAAAATCTACAAAGAAACTTGCATTGAACAAGTATGTGCCTCCTATGGCAGAGTCGCCGGCTATTCCGGCCATTCCAACTCGTAGACTATGTATACACGCATATATGCTATTATATACCAATATATTTTCACTTTGCTACAAATAAAGATTGCCCGATAACGGTACGTGTTATTTTGAGATTGAACCAACTTTTTGTAGCGTCAAAATTTTCCTTAATACAAAAAAACTATATATATATATATATATATATATGTATATATATATATATATATAAATTAATAACTATGATGAAACAGTATATATATATATATATATATATATATATACATGCCAACGCAAACTAAATACATACTAAAATGCTCGCCGTTTCCGCGTTTGCCTAGAATTAAAAACATTCCAGTAGAAGACCATTTCATCGCAGGCTGCCAAACGATTCAACAAAAAAGCATGGCGGTGGCGATTAGGGACAAGTTAGTCCTAGTTTTTTTGCGTCCTGACAATGATTGCTTGATCACCTTCAACTTCTTCCGTGAGTTCTCGAGTTCTCTTCCAGTAAAGAGATTGGGTCGGCCGGAGATTGGGTTATCGTCCAGGCTTAAATCCCCACCACGGAATTTTGCCAACCAATTTTCGACAAGTCCATTGAAGCAACCTGTAAGCTGTTGGCGCCAAAGCAGAGTATATCGGCCGATTCAGTAATGGCCGCTCTATCATAAACGTATCATCGTTCGTCACGCTCGTGATGTTCAGACGGTGCGGCAAGCTTCCGAAACGAGTATATATATATATATATATATATATATATATATTTAAATGAAAACAGTGTCGCTTTGTTGGTGCCCGTGTTTTTCCGTGGACGTTCTTATCACGATCTTCTTTTGGTCTTCTTGGCCTGCTCCGTTGTTTTTTCTTCCGTTTCACCCTTCTGTTCCTTTGTTTTTTTGTGTCTCGTTATTATTTAGTACCTGCCCGTGTGTCGGTTCAGCATGTCCGGGCGACAGATTTGACATTACGGGGCCGAATATTTCAAGCCCATCCAGAACCGTAACGCTTCGGTGAGGGCTGGCGACAGGTGTTTTATTAACGTAGTCAGTAGACGTCCCCGATACACGGACTATCGGATACCCATCATAATTCCGTCAATCTATGAGTCAGTCAGTCAATCAATCAATCAATGAAAGAATCCTTCAACAATGTATCAGTAACATAATGCGTCCAGCGGATCTGGCTATCAATCATCAATCAACATACTCCACATTCAAGCTTTGGTAGTAGAGACGGTAGGAAACTCATCTGCTTTTAGTAATTCCGCTTGCAAACGTGACTTGTTGTTCTGTAGGTAGCTGTTGCAGTTGTTATTACTGCTCCGACTGTAACGGTTATTCGATGCTGTTACTGTTGTTGTTGCTGCTG
>QVRM01002486.1:35000-68509 GCA_003439945.1 Dermanyssus gallinae | reverse complement strand
ATTTGCAGTAATGTTCGTGTGTGCAAACCGCATTTTTACGTACATATATAAATGCGTTACAAAAACGTTTATCTATAGAACGAAATTGACTGTTATTAGGGCGAGTACGTCAAGAGATAACCCTTACTTAACCTTAAAATACAAACACATAGGCTTATTTTGACCTAACATATTTCTAACACAATTCTTAGACAATAAGGGCTTACGGTTTTACGGATACGACGGGGCCGAACCGAAGCCTGTCCGCCTGAGACGGGGATATATTGCGCTCAACGAGCCACCCAGTATATATATATATATATATACGAGTACATATACATGTATTTTAAATTGCGGCAGATACGTTTCGTCAAGGCTCGGAGCCACACAAGGTCAGTCTATGCCCTTTGTAATAAATTCGTGCCAAGTTAACCAGTGGTTACTTTTTGTTATATACATGCACATATTATTATATTTTTTATGTATCCGCAAATGTTACATAATGCTTGTCCGCCTTAAGAACATACGATACCAATAAAAAAGTTAAAAAATCATTTAAGAAACTGTCCGTGCACTTACAAACAGAAACCGCGGTCCGCGATTTAATCGCAAACGAATTCGAAACAAATTGCCAAGCATTTAGAGGACACAATTATTTATTTGGTCATTATGCTCTTAAAATGCGTCTTCACAAGATATTCTATTTCGGATTGCAAATCTTTATTATTTAATCTTTATATTCTTTTATATTGTATTAAGTAAGGCAAGGGCTGGCAACGAGGGAAAGCAAACCAACTATGAACGATCAAGAATACATTGTCTATTGACATGAAACATAAAAAAGGATAACACACTGGTAGAGCATTGAAACTGCAGTATTGTATTTATCCTAGTGTGTCAATTTTAATGCAACGTTCATTTTTGGCTACAGGTTTTTAGTCATTTAGGATTTTTAGGCAACGGCTGGTCATTCGTTAATATGTGCGATAGACTATGCTATGTTTCAAGCTCTTTGCGAAAGATAGCCGGTACACACATTATATATATATATATATATATATATATATATATATATATATATATATATATATATATATATATATATATATATATATATATATATATAGGACGGCTTAACCGGGCTGTCTGAACAGATCTGGTATGGGTTTATGTGTTACGCCTGATATCCAACGAGAGCCTATTTTAATTAGAATGTAAACAAACGCCAACCATGACCAACCGAATAACTGCATCTGAGGCATTTCAACAAGGATCAGCTATCGTTCTGTCTCTGTCTGCAGAGAGTACCATTAATGATATTCTAAACTAATGAGATTATTTTAATTAGAGTATAAAAATAGATATACTAAGCATATCTGAAAAAGAAAACTTACAAGCGGTACACGGCTGCGGAAACAACACAAGCGGATTTCTACACAATAAAGCGAATGATTTACGATAGGGCGCGTTGTGTGGGTACATCAGAATCAAGTAAGACGCCGTAAAAGTGCATACTTCGATGCGCTACTTTGATCTTAAAATTTGACGTGTCATTGCAAATGTTGGACGAGGACCTCAGGTATCTCTCTGAGAGCAATAAAGCAAACAGACGCACCAGATATCGGGTGCTCATACTTACCTCAAGCACAGAGCAGCAGGTTTACTTCTTTTTTGGCAAGAAAATGTTTACCATAGACGCAGGAATAAATCGGAGACATGACCGTTGACTTTCCTACGATTTATAGAATTGTGGGACAAAGCAAATTTCCAGCTAACGTGCACGTCGTTAGTGTGGTGTCTAGCAACGAAGACCTCGTGGCACCATATATATTTGTTTTCAAAGGAACAAATAATAACGCAAGAAGTTTATTTGCACGTTCAACAAGTTGTAACGGAACCATGTATGTGTTAAATGGTTTGCAAAACGCGTTTCAGCAGAACGGCCCACACCCTCATATCAGCCGTTTAGCGTGTGGGGCGTTGCTGAGCGGTAGTCTGACAAACTTCGACAAAACGGCATAGACTCCCTCACTGCCTCCAGCCTCTGCGAACCTTTATAGGCAGGCTTTGCAAAATGCTTGCAAGCGCTTTAGGCCTCGAATTGAAGCTGTAATTCAAGTAAACGGCGGTATTGACAGATTAATAGCTCTTTCTTGATTTGGTGGATGGTGGTGCACGGCCGTTCTTAGTTGGTGGAGTGATTTGTCTGGTTAATTCCGATAACGAACGAGACTCTAGCCTATTAAATAACACACAGAATCTCGTCTTCTGTGGCGTTCCTTAATGGGATCAAGTGTGTTTAACACTTTGAAACAGAGCAATAACAGGTCTGTGACGCCCTTAGATGTTCGGGGCCGCACGCGCGCTACATTGAGAGACAAAATGAGCTTTCCAGTCTTTAATAAGGCTAGTAATCTTTGAATGTTTTTCTTAATGGGGATAGGGGATTGCAATTGTGCCCCTTGAACGAGGAATTCCCAGTAAGTGCTAGTCATTACGTCCCTGCCCTTTGTACACACCGCCCGTCGCTACTACCGATTGAATGGTTTAGTGAAATCATCTGTATTTCAATCATCTTTGTACGTGTAATATTTGCAATGAAGATCAAACTTGATCATTTAGAGGAAGTAAAAGTCGTAACAAGCCAGTCAACAGCTGTAAAAATATGTAAAATAAGCACTGCCTTATTGCATTGACATAATAAAGTGAATTAATATCTATTTGAGAATAGTTTTGGGAGAACTTGACGACAGTTTAGTGCCGACTATTAACGTAGGTATCACACCTATTGCTGCTTTTTTAGGGGGTTTAGGACTTAAATTACATTTACGTACGACTGAGCAAAGGCATACAGGGATTGGCTGTCCCCAGAACATGCTCACACTCAGACAGTGTAGGACTCAGCCACTAAACGGCAAGTCTCACCAGCAAGCCTTGGCGCTTGGCAATAGTCAAGCCGTAGGTTAGGCAATATCCACTAAAACCCTACATATATGCACGACAGTGCTTACATGTATTCCCCTTAAGATGACCCTTCGGCCTGCGGAATCCTTGACAGAGAAGCGTAACTACGCACAGGCGGCGGGGAAGTCTCGGAAGCTTTAAATCATTATGTCCTGCATGTCGAGTCGCGTGACGCAAGCGACTCTCTTACGCTTTCCACCAGTCTTCTTCCACCAGGCTTTATTTTCCTTGGCTTTCATAATACGTTGAATAGGCTTTGCAGCCGCGTCCCAGTTGTTGACCGACGTGAGCATGTGTGCGACTAGCTCTCCCAGAGTGTCCTTTCTAGGCATGCCTCGTCTGGTTTCGGTCCATGCGGCGCATCTCAGGACCGTATGTTCCTGAGAGTCCACCTTGTCGCAATACAGACTTGTTGCGTTGAGTCTACCTTTCCTATCCAATTTAGACACACCTGGAAATCGCCATGACCCGTGGGGTCAAATAGTAAGTAAGACGACCGCTGGACGATTCATCCATCAGCGGATGCTCGGAATAAGGTTCATCACAGGCGCTCCTTGTTGTCCGTCCTGGAAATATTTCCGCTCCTGATTTACACGTTTTGTACGCCTGTAATACTGGCTCGAGAGTCCTAACTGCTACCTGGCACTGGTAAGCCAGTCAGCAGAGTTATGTCTCCCGTACGCGCTATTTCGCCAAGCGACAGCTGCCCTTCTCCGACCACCGACGGTCGTTGTAACTCCTAGTTTGATTCCGCCTGTGTGTATATATATATATATATATACATATATATATATATATATATATATACATATATATATATATATATATATATATATATATATATATATATATATATATATATATATATATATATATATACATATATATATATATATATATATATATATATATATATATATATATATATATATACATATATATAACCCCGTCTACACCATTTCCCTAGATATCTCAAAGATAGGACCTCATTTGTATGTGATATGAAAATTGGTGTTTGCTTGAATTTTTTTTCTTTTCTAACCCTACCTAGATTGCTTTGTTTCATTAATGAAAATATTTAAATTTAGTGTCCGGCGTGTATGCGGACGATAGTACGTGTGAGGCGTTCCTATTGTAAGATTCGACAACTAAATACTACCTGGCCTGACTCTCAGCCAAGATTTAACGTCCATGGTACTGTTTTTGCATTGCTTCATAGACAGACCCCCATAAATACAAATGTGCAACGGTAGGGCTCGAACCCGCGCACCTATGTGTCTCCTCCAGTCGCGAGGTGCAGACGAATGCACCACGCCACCGGGCTCGACAAAATGCGACAACTAAGGAGAAGCGTGAAGAAGGTGTTATCAGATTTCTGCCTGCGGAAGAAGTTAAACCGGCTGATATCGGTCACCGGATGGTGGTCGTATATGGAAAACTTTGTGTCTGACGAGTCAGTGAGAACGTGGAATGTGCGTTTTCGTGCAGGCCGGGAAGGTTTGAGTGATCGGCAAAGACTAAAGAGGAGCTAATCACGCTAGTTAAGAAGAAATTACCGATATAGCTGTATCCCACAACCATTAATGTTCACGCTAGCATTTTAATAGAAAGGAAGGTGAGGGGGCGGTGGTACGGGTCGCCAAAGACTCGGAGCTCGTTGGTCACCTGGCACCTCAATTACCGGTGGTTACTCGAGGCCATCAAACCTAGAAACGTAACAGTATTCGAACCCGGGCGCCGGGTTCGGAGACCCCGGCCAAAAGGAGTTACCAGAAATCACTTAGACTCTCTTAATCGGAAAATTAGAGAAGGGGAAATTGAGACTGAAAGCGTCGTAAGGCTCTTTCGAAAGATATTCACGCACCGTCAACGAGCTAAACAAGACGCAGGACGAAAGGAGCGGGATGAGGCCAAACGGGCTAAAAGAACCGTTCGAAGCGGTCCATTTCCCGGAAGACTTGGATACAGTGACAACCTGAAAGGCCGCGGTTTACTGGGGAGGACAGCTCAACACGCCAGTAGACTTATGCTTCAAGAAAAACAGAAAAAAGGAGAGCCGACATTCCCAAAAACAAGAAAACTAAAATCTGCCCTGATCAATTTGGAGTACAAGCTCAGGTCAAGTGAGCGAATAACGAAGGCATCCGGTCTTAGCAAACGTGCGTGTCAAAATTTGGCAAACGGATGAAGTTGATTATCCGGAAAAAGGAACCGGAACAAGCCCAGGTTCAGGGCGATCGCGCAGTAACAGCAGAGGTCCCACACAAAGGGCCAAACGGAGATCTCTCCCTGAGATCCACGTCATAAATAGAATATCGGGAAGGTTCGATTAAAGAGAAGACGTGTCGGTTTGACCAGATGGGTCAACCTCCCGTGCTGCAGACGATGCCAGGGAATGGACCATAGGAAAACGGACTGTGCTGAGGAAATGCCCTGGGGCTACAGATGCTATAGCTGCGTAGCCACTGGACGTATAACGAGGAACTGCACCGCTTAAATGAGGAAGTGCCACGTATGCCCCGTAGCAGGACACTCAGTGAATTGCATGTCGTGCGTACAGAGAAGGGGTAAACGATCTGCGAAGAAAGCAGATAGGTCCACCGATCCGAAATGAGGGACCGAAGGACGGTGTCAGTTTCCCGATAACGGAGGAGAATAGGACAATCCATAAAACGAAGGAAAATTGCCAGAGGAGACCAAGCAGGAGACACACAACGAAGCCTCCAACCTCGACTAGGTATGCATTGACTGATGCAGCGACAGCGGCAAGGACTATGGAAACTCATCAAACTATGGAAAGTAAGGTCCAGCAAGTAAATCTCAATAGATGCAGGGCCGCACATGCTCTTCTAGGGGCAGCAGGCTGGGCCAAGGTTTTCCTGTATACAGGTCAACGGGGGCGAGATACTCTGTACTATTTTTCTACTCTAACAGAGGTTATATATGAGTATCCAGACAAACAAGCAGATTAACTATTGGGTGTAATGCTTGACAGAAACTTCAGCTATACAACCCGTGTTGATTATGTGGACTACTATAATGGTCTAAACGCATCAAGTGGTGAACAAGCTGACCGGGCCAATCCCAAGAACAAAGAGGCCCTCAAAAAAGCGCAGTCCTTTAGTGGCAGTCGCAGAGTGCTGTCTTCTAGTATCAGTGTGGGGACTAGTTGCACTGAAAACCAAAAATAAGAAAAAGCTAAGTAAGGTACAAAGGGCACTGGCCATAAGGATCACAAGAGCCTATAGGAGGGCGTTCACAGACGCTGTGCTGGTAATTGCCTGCATAGTACCTTAACCAAAACGGATAGAGAAGAACATCCTCTTATACCGAAATTAGGCGCTTAAAAAGACAATGCAAGAAAGAACGCTCTAGAGGGCTGGAAGCTGAATGGACTGGAGCGAAACGTAGGGCACCATGTCGTAGACAAAGTCAATAATCCCAAATCTCATTAAATGTTTCCGATACGTGTACGCGGGAACTACGTACTACCTAATCCAAGTTTTCACTAGTCACGGCAGCTTTCAGACCCATATGGCGAATATCAGGAAGACTGGGGTAGACATATATGTCTTGTGCGACGTCGACAATACCAATGACGTGGATAACACGCTTTTTGCATGCTCTCGATGGCACGACGCAGATGGCTCGATCACGACTAGACGTGTAGAGGAGAGATTACTCGAAGGGATGCTCAGCTCGCGAAAGAGCTGTCACGCAGGCTCTGATTTTGTATAGGTCAAAATAAGAGCGAAGACACAGATGACGGCAGAAAGGCGACAACGCACAAAGCATCGCCAGCAGACTGAAGACTAAAAGCTAGACCAACGTTTCTTTACATACACTGAGCTCATACCACAAGGATTCCAGTCATGTAGGTTAAGGCACCATCAGGTTTTTAGTTCGTTTGAGGCTCCCACACTAGCAACACCAAAGAGTGTGCATTATGCATTTTTTGTATATATATATATATATATATATATATATACATATATATATATATATATATATATATATATATATATATATATATATATATATATATATTATAATGTAAATGTGACTCGGAATACAGAAAACATGGTATTTCGTACGCATCCACATGTTGATTACTCTCTAGGATATCTGCCATGTTGACGAGCCGGCTGACGTACAAATATCTGATTATCTTGTGTTTTGTGCATATTTGTTAACAGTTCCGGGTGTATTGTGTACATATATATATGTACATCATTCGGGATGTATTGTGTATATACGTACATCATTCGGGATGTATTGTGTTGATCATTACATATCCTTGTGGGGACCGAAGGACGACTCTAATCATGGACATTACCACTTACTTTGATGTGGTTGGTTGACGTGCGCTCTGAAGCTATTTATAAAGCACCATTGTATGCGTCGAGGCAATATATTATAATAAAAAAGGCCCGTATCGATAGGCCATGATCGTGGGGGTTGTGGTGGTCGTGGCTCAGATCCGATATCTGGCGCATGTACTCGTATTTGAACATACAAGTAAATCATACAGGACCCGTTCGTTCGGCGTTTTTAGTTAATTTCGCTCTATACTGGGACTTGGCACAGTTGAGGAAATTTTTTTTGCCAGACATAATTACGGTACAGGTAGATAGCAAACAAGGAAAACACCTCTATTTATAAGTGCCATCAGGTTAGAGGATTCTCTAAATATACGAGCAATTTGGTTGAGTAATAAACAACATAGGTGCATACGTTGTTTAACATTCAAGCTTAAATGTGTTTTAATGATAACTATTTCTAGTGACACGTTCATCTTATTAATAGCGGTGCAGCGAACCGCCTCGTTTTAGCAAGTTTGTGGCTCTAACTGGTAGCTACATTTGTTCTGTGCTAAACAATTTGTTAAACAGCAAGGACACATGTATTGGTATATTACTATTTAGCCATTACATAGATAAAAGACAATAAAAACTACACTAATAATAAAATAAATTCATCGCTTATACCATATCTACAGGGCATCAAATGATTCATAGAGGATACCTGAAGAAGTCGTAAAACTCGTTCACATAAAGCAAAATTAGTAAAATGACGGGGCAGAAATATATTGCTTAAGAGTGACAGTGAAACAACTATTTTTTTATAAACTATTGCGGCTGGCCAGATCTTACTTCACAGCATGTGCAGTTTCGGGAGAACGAGTTGTCAAAGAGCTCTCTATATACGAGTATATGATTGATTTGATTAACTCATTATTCGCTTGACATGTATAATCAACACTTACGTCACCCTTTTATATCGGGAGCGTTTAGAGCGACATATATATATATATACCTAGGCATCCATATCATCAATGTATAACCCAATACCTACTGAGTATTTGTCTTGCATTGGGACAACCTCTTCTTTGCAACGTTTGGTCCCAAAGCTAGGGCTTCTGACAGGTATATATCTCTGCTCCCCGCAAGGTTGTACATTCTTTTCCACTCATTCTCCAACCAACAAGCTCGACATTCTGTACTTTCTCCCTCCACAATAGTGAACTCGTTGTATCCTTGTATCCAATATCCCTACCCTGGCATCTGTCAATAGGCCACTTGCTCTTGACTTATTGTATGCCCATTCTATCCCGCCCTTTTCCCGCTTCTCCTTTCCATATATACCTGTCAAGATCGACCTGAAACCCATTTGCATTTTTTATTTACCTGTGTATGACTTTCTATCCTCGATTTCACCAGGTTCCCCGATACTCGCGCTCTTGCCCATTGCTGACAAGTATCCAATCTTCCTAGCTGTGAATTCTACTCTGCGACCCCACTTCATTTTGATTCTTACTGCCGTCTTCACCAGCTGCATCTGTTTAACCTATTTTGTCTTTGTGACATTCTTAAACCTAAGTATATCGTGTCTTATCGGGGTTAGGATAATGCAACGAAAAATAGTACTTCCACGGCATAGGTCATGAGGCCACGACGCATCCACGACATAGGTAATGAGGCAACCGTAGTTAGCCTAAACGTATACTCTTAAATCGCAGGTGTGATCGGTGACATGTTGTCACTGATTTAGTAATCAAAGTTGAATGCACTGCCCTTTAGCAAGACGCATCATTCGGTAACAGGCGCATACCATTTTTGGAGCACCGACAAGAGATGCCGACTGCTGACTGTAACACAGAGTGGAAATCTTCAGAGTGGGCGAATAGAGGAAGGTCAAAAAACTTCAGGTCATCTGCATAATCAGGATCCCGGACACTGGAAAAGAAAATATTTTTTCCAGAAAGTGGATAGACATCCTCCTGCGGCATCCGAGAAACAACATATGTGATATATATATATATATATATATATATATATATATATATATGTTTTTTTACTACTACTTCATCTATTTATATAATCTGTTACATATATATATATATATATATATATATATATATATATCGAGTAAGACAAAAATAATGCTTATAAAACAATAGAACTTTTTTTAAAATACGCAAGGCCAGTTACAAAAGGAATACTCATAGTGCTATTTTGAATGTCACCGAGTTTCATACGGATATAGCCCGCCAAGCGCTGGGCTGGCTAGTGAAACAGACACGCATTCCTTGACCACATAAACACGCGTAAAACATTACATACAAGCTTGACCTTCAAGCGTAATTAGAAAAAAAAAACGCAGTTGACAGGCCGACTAAGTCGAGTTGGCCGTCGCAGTCCATTTACTGGGCGCAGCCATGGCTAACGTAACGCCCGCCTTGCAGTCAACAGCTGATGGTTGACAGTATTCTAGTAACTACCTTTGTAATTTTGCTTGATAATCAAAGCATATGTAAATGTATTTTATTGTTAATTAAAGTATATATATATATATATATATATATATATATATATATATATATATATATATATATATATATACTTTAATTAGCATTATATATATATATAAAAAAACGCTTTTAGGTTTTTAACTTTCACGTTTGGCTTATTTAAGTGAATATATGCTCAGTATATTCATCTTAAAACGGATTTTTTAGCACAAGGAAATACCTTTTATTCTTTAACGAGAGAAGATATTTTATTCAAAGTAATGACTCTTGCTAGCTAAACACTGTTCCCATCTTGCGCAACACGTGGAATCCTCGCTAGAAGACGTCCATATATTTAGATACAAATCAATCACTTATCCATTTTCGGACGCGTTCGTACGAAGAAAATTTTTCCTTAGCCAGAGCTTGACCTAGCGATGCGAAGAGGAGGTGGCAATCGGACGGAGCCAAGTCTGGCGAAATAAAAATTCTTTATACGTTTTTTCACCAACTCCGCTTTGTGTAGTGACGCGTTGTCGTGGAGCAAAATCCATTTGCTGTGCCATCTTTTGCATTCTGCCCATTTTTCGCACAATACCGGGTTCAAATCCAATGTTTGTCGACTGAGGTGAGCAGTATCGACGGTTTCACCTGACTTTAGCAGTTTATAATAGACAACACCACCTTTAATCCTACCAAACACAAAGCATTGTCTTTTTCCGAAACGACTCGACCTCGCAGTCGATGACGCTGCTGCACCAGTATATACTGTTGGCTATGTTGCTGTCGTTCATTCAGTTCATGTGGGACCCACTTTGAGAACTTCAGGATCTTCTTCCTGACCATCAAGCGTCTGCATTGCTTGGCACACGCTTAGTTAAGCAGCGAGTTCTTCTTGTGTACGCGCGTCATCTACGTACAACAAAGCTTACAATTGGTGTCCCCAAATTCTTTTTTTTCCGCGGGGTTCGTCGTTCAGTTAAAAATTGCCACTGTTGATTTTTTAAACCACTCAAAACACTGCAACCTGCCGAGAGCATTCTCGTCGTAAGCTTCGACAAGCCTTTCACGCGCTTCGGCCGCAGATTTTCTCAAATGATGCAAGAAAATAAAAGCTTCCCGCAAATCGGTGCTTTTTAATACAAAGTTCGACATAGTAAACGCCCTCGAAAATGTTGTAGGGAATACGTATGTGAGGCTTCGCTCGTGAAGCAATGAGCCAGACATTCCACCAACGGAACTGCGTATGATCGCCTACTAGCAACAGCAATAGCAGCGCCCTCTGCCCACACAATATAGTGTCTTATTCATAGACCTGGTATTTAAATATATGTATGACCTTAACCCCAAGATTCGCCCAGTTCAAAAATGTGTATTTCTGCATTTGTTAGCCTCTGCTAACCTGTGGACATGACTTGCTCGGTCCGCACCTGCGCTATAAATATATATATATATATATATATAAGCAGGACTATGTATATCGCCAATTTGCTCATTCGCAAAAATGAGGGATGAGTTTTTATCTGAAAGCGAGCTTTAGACCACCAGTCAACATACAGGAGGCAAAGGCATATTTTTCTTGTAACCCCTGGCCCGATTAGCTTTCTAAACACCTCGCAAAATGAGTCCCAGTAGTCTACTTAACTAGTTTTTATTGCCCTATGTAGGGCTCTTCGTCATTGAAGCACTTGAACTGCCGCATCCAAAGATGCTTTCTATGGAAGTAGTACCTCGCACCATCATGCGGAGTTCTGCAGCTGTTCTGGAAGCTCTCTTAACGGCTACTTCAGCCGTTGTGGGGTCAATGTTTTGAGGACACGTAGAGCTCAGCATAGGACGCATTAACAGATTTCACGACAACTGCGAAGGTAGAGTCATGCATGTTCCTCTTCGTTTTTCTCGTGAGTTGTTTCTATTCTCCGCTCATCCGGTCACCTGGGCTCTACTGCCGTACACAACATTTGTTTTATGCATAACAGCTTATAATTTGTCGAGTGTTAAATATCTGTGGACTCTTCCTTAACCGCGCTGCTGTCCGCTGTCGACGGCATCAGCCGTTGTTGCAGTGCCAATGGGATTGAGCTCTCTGTTCTGCAGAATTTAACAGCAACCTCCCGGGCATCCTTGTAAAGGACCGGTGTGAACTAGACCTGCTGGGTACGGCGGTCTTCCCCGAAATGATCGGCCCGGTACTGGCCGAGAAGGGAGAACGACTCTCCCGACTTTACCAGAAGCTGGGTCATCTCGGTAGACATCAAGCCTACTTTCTGCTTCGGCACGCAATGGGAGTACAAAAGGTCCTGTATGTACTACGGACCTCACCTACCTTCCTTTTGCCGTCAGAAACTTTGGACCTCGACGACCAAGTGAGGAAAGCCTTGGAAAACATCCTTGACCTGACGCTCGATGATAAGGCATGGATCGCTACTACCGGCGGACTCATCAGCCACCAACAAGACGCCATTCGGATCTGGGACGCGCGTCAGTCTGATCGTCCTTCTGAGGAACAGGTTACTAGGCAGAAGGGGGTGAGACCAATACGCTACTCAGGCTACCCACTCAACTCTTCTGTCTGCCTGTGAGTTAGATATAGACGGCATTAGACTGAAAGCGGTTTTATCCGACGCTGCCGGAGCGTGGCTTGAGGTGTTTCCGTCCGAGCTAGTCGGCAGTAAGCTGGCTGATGACCACTTCCGTGCCGTTAGTGGCCTCAGACTTGGCATTGTCATGTTTGAGACAGAGGCATGCCCGTGTGGTGGAACGGTGGATAAACGTGGCCTTTTTTTTTTTTTTTGTTCTGGGAGGTTTCGGTAATGCATGATGCACATGCGCCACTAGCAGCCTGCGTGACTAGTGTGAGACTCGCAAACCCACTAGACCCGGATTCCTCCCCACCCCCCCAGGCTCGGTATTACTTTGGCATTACATCGAAACCGTGGGAGAGGCGTCCCTGCCGTTCTCCTTCAATCAGCTCTATCCCTGACTATCATCCCGCATGTCTACCTGCGGTTGGATAGGGGGATGCCATTTTGTAATCCGTCCTGTGAGGGTGCGTCGAGACCATGAGGGCCTGGCTGCTCCCCACCCCCTCCCCCCTCCCTCGGCTCCTCGTCTCGACCACTCTCCCGAGAGACCCGCTCAAACCTCTCCCGCCTGGCCGTTTCCTTGGCTGTCTTGAGTGTCAAAACAGCGTCGAACAAGTTCGTCGCCTCCCTCCATGCCTCCGCCGAAGTCATCATATGGGAGACCACCTCCTTGATGGGTCGGCCCCTCACAGCGGTTGGTGCTGCGTCCCGTGCTTCCCTGAGAGCATCACACCGCAGAACAGTATGCTCTACGTTGTCCGTTTCTCCAGAGTCGCACAGTACGCAGATATCGCTGATGGCCTTCTTGATCCTTGACAGGTAGCTCTGGAACTGGCCGTGTCCGGTCAGAACCTGAGTCGTCCAGTAGGAAAGCTCCCCGTGTCGGCAGTCATACCATACCCTGAGGTCCGGTATCAGACTCTTGGTCCAGCTCCCTGTGGTCACACCGGGTCTTACCTGCGCCCATTCCTCATGCCAGGCCGATATGGTGGCACTCCTGGCCCTGGTGAGATCCAGACCTTCGTCTAGATACATTTTACTTCGTTCAGCCACTAGGAGGTCCCATGGCAGCATTTTGGCTAGGACCAGGAGAGCTTCGGTCGAGACTGTTCGATACGCCCGGCTTACCCTGATTGCCAGCGTTGGATAAACGTGGCCTGCACCGACTTAGTTGCACTGAGCTGGCCGGGCTTACCCAGGGCCGCCACGATGCCAATAATGACATCCTCCGACAGAGAGTGTCATTAGAATTACAGAGAGGCAATGCCAAGATGATGTTGAGTGGTCACCGACACTCAAGCAATAAGAATAATATAAACAATATTGTAGATATCGTATAAGTAATATATTGATAATTGTAATACATGTACATATTGATAAAAATAAACCCTTGTTCCAAACAAATATATTATTATTATTATTAACCAGGTTCATCCTGCTCTGTTCATGGCGCCTATGATAAAAGCCACGTTTCCTCTACAAACGGCCAAAGACATTATCTGTCTCAAAAAAAAAACATGACCTCGAGTCGATATCCCGTTACGTCTTCTACTCGTTTTCCGATATCTTTCAGGATTATTGCTGTACCTGTGCTGATGGGGCCGAGTGTATCTAATGTAATGAATGCTTCTAGATAGCTCGAAATACTTTGTTTGGTTTTCAGAATCCGCACGCTCTGCTACCCACCCAGATTCAACTGAGCTGTGGCGTAAATACGATAAGGTATTATTATTATTATTATTTGCCCACAAATATTAATCATATAACTGGAATGACATGTACTACGATGTATAAAACACAAATGTTTTGCAAGGAGCATATATTTGAAAATAATAAATTCAACTGAATAGATAACATATGTTAAGCCAAAATCGGTTGTGGGGCTAACGATGATAACGAGTCCATGGGTCCCTCCTACGACCAGTTTTATCTCACTCTATATTGCGTAAATAAAGGAGTTTATTTTCTATTTCTGCAATATTCTATACATATTTAACTCACAATGAAAGCAGCAATACCATATCTTGTTTCACAACCTTATTAACTATGAAGTTAAAAACTTCTATGTTTTCGAAGAAGCGGCTCGAAATCACCAACAAGTTTGCCGTTGTCAATGTTCTTGGTATTTGGAAAGGCCGATACAACTCGCCGCGCTGGAATGCAATAAGATAAAATAATCTGTTTCTTTTCGACAGAGCGGTAGGTGGCTTTGAGGTAAGCCCATGCTACCTCGCCTACACTGAAGTGATCGAGCTCTAACGCAAAGCAAGGGAGAGACACAACAGGGAACGCGCAAAGCGGGAAAACTTACGGCGGCTTGCTAGAGTTCGAAAACCCGGTAGAAATTCATATTTATATGTTGCATAAATTCTCAGTGTTATTGTTATTAATTGTTTAAAAACAAACCGGTACGTCTTCTACTATCGATGCCTATTTAACTACAACTGGTATCAACATACGATGAAGTGACAAACAGCCAAACTTTGCAATCATGGTTTCTAAGGGCAGCAAGCGCTACTCATAGAAAGAGTGCTTTCTACCGTAAATATTAAACAAGTTTTATTCGTATTTTCTTATCATCTATGTAGAAGAATACAGTTGTAGAACAATTCAATTTGCTTATGGTGTATATAGAACCTGTACACCTCAACTCTTGGAGACGCAGTATTACTGAGTTAAATATGATCACGCGTCAAGGTGATTTGATATCCTACATCTCGATTTTAAGTCATTTTTGAAATTGCCACGCCAACCTGTATGAGCTGACCTTCTGCGTAAAAGGCATTTTCCTTGCTACGAAAAACTCACTCTATATCCAGGTTTATTGACGCCTGTTGATTTATTGTACACAGAACACGTAACAATAGTTGTTTGAAAGGCAACACGGCGAGTGAACTGTATCACTGGCTCGTTCATACGTAGATGTCCACAGATATACTCAAAACTATTTGAGATGAACATACCGCCCATAATAAAATACGCAGGCCCGGCTTGTAGCCCATGATTGAAAAATAGCATTGGCTCTTAGCCAACATATGTAGTAAATACCTACGCAGAGTGCATACAAATGTAGAGTCTCAAGTGATAACGTTTAGCTTCCTTACGTAGTTGGGACACTAAAGAGAAGTTAATAACAATTCATTATTAAGTTAATAATAAGTTAATAATTAGTTAATAATAATTCATTATCGCTAAGATAGAAAAATGTCATACTAAATCATACCGAACATACTATCCGAACGTATGTTAAGGGTGATTAACGTTATCTGCGAGTCAACACGTCGTGAAAAAGTATTTCTTTAAAGTTTGTCAACTCCATGGAAGTTTTCTGTTCTTTGGTATAACAACAGAGGACAGAAAACACCTCGACTGCAGGGCATTCTCAGAACTACGCGGGCGCGTAGACCTATCGGCTGGAAGGCCACGAGTCGCCAATCCCTAGAGTGTTATTGATCTCGCTCTGACAGCTTCGACGTGCTTGATTTTTCGGACACTTAAAGGGTGGAGTCCGTTTGAGTCCTCAAACCTGCTGTCAGCGAAAGACTGCCACAGTAAACACACCCGCACGGAGATCGACTGCTATCAGCGGAGCGACATAGCAGGGTTCAGCATGACATCGACGTGTTCGATAAGGGCTATGTCGCGAGCCATTGTAGGTCGAAGGGACGTCATGCAGTGTCAATGTTAATAATACCCCGCCGCGATGTTAACGCACCCCGGCACAACCCTATATTTGGTGTTCGTCATCGCCATGAAGCCAGTGGGAAGCATTGGGTGCTGAATCCATCTCAAGGTCAAGCTAGGATATATATATATATATGTTTCGATACTAAAATAGTTTTAAAAGTGCATAAAGATGGCCGCAATGGAAAAAATGAAAAGCCACGGTAAATATCCACATCAATACTAATGGTCAGAAATGATGAATCAGTCAAGCGTTTGAAGAAAACCGTAATAGTAGAGACATCGCTAGAAAAATGGCCTGGATGCCTTTACTTTAAGACCTGATACTGATTCTACACGGCCGCCTTTTATCCGGAAAAAAACTCGAAAACAGCATATTTTGCTCAATAATTTTGGAATCCTGTTGAGACGAAGGAAACTGTTGCGACGGTAGTCTACGAAAATGTTATCGTTATCGAGAAAATGTGATATTGATCTATTGGAAAAAGCTTCGATTCATAAGACTTGTTAGTGAATGCTGTGGTACATGTCCTAATGCAATTGTTTTATCAAATGTTGTTGATGTACTTAGAGAAGCCGACTATCGTGTTGCAAAACGAATTTTTACTAACTTATCAAAACTGGCCATAGGTGATGAAACCTGAATAACATTTTATGATTCGCTTTTATGCTTCTAGATCATAGAGTGGTCTCACGCTATAGCAGGTCACCGGAAGAAAAATAAATCAAATAGAAGGCTGTATGGTGGCGGTTAATTGGTACATAATCACGCGCCTACCAGAAGTTCGAGGACGCATGGTCTAAGATAATGCAGGCAATAGATATTTGTGTAAAGTAAAATCTGCGTGAATACGCTTTGCAACACGCATGAGGGTCTCTCATGTAATCTAATACTGTTAGAAATTAACCGTCGTTGTAAGTCGTTGGTGCGAGCCAGGCAGAGGACGTATGTTGCTTGAGCGAGAGAATGGCGAACTCGTAACGGTCGCCGACCCTTTATGGGGGTTGTGGACACTATAACTGACGGGTGGAAACTACACAGAGCTAAGGAAGTCTACGTCGAACAATAAAAAATTATTCATTTTATATATATATATATATATATATATATATATATATATATATATATATATATAGTAAGCTAAATTGTATGTAAATATATATATCTCCGAACAAAAATGACTCACCTACCTATTGATGAGCCATGTTTATTCGACTCGTCTGATCCTGAACATGTTTGTAATCACTATTGTAGCACCATGCACAAATGATTAAACCATTCAAACGGCAATACAACGAAAAACTTTGCTAAAGCTCGCGTTTTCATTGTTTGAAAACGTAAGTAAGATGTGTCGAAAAATAGCCACATCACAATGAAAACGTGTTATGTTTGCTCTAATACCAGTGAAAGGTTGAATGTCTACTTTGATTGTAAAAATCAATTCATTTCGTTGTGTGCGTTAGTTCTCCGCGCCTCAACAACGGTTGCCACGCAATTTGGCTCTGAATTATTATTCCACTTGTCGCGAGTAACGCTTATGAGCTCTGAAAGTATTGCTGGAGCTGGAGCGCCGGCTTTAACTCATCGTTTTAGCTCATATCACATATGTTCAATTGGATTCAGTTAGAGTGGACATGTTGACCACTCTATTAAGCTAATTGCAGCTTCTTGTGCGGGATACCTCTGAGTAAGTGCGGCGATGTAACCTGCTACAAATTCTCAAATAACTCTTCCATTGTCATTTGACGTGCTAGAAAACGTTGGCCTTAGCCGATCTCATCCAAAACAACAGCCTGAGCAGCCCTCGCTGGCGTGGTATGCTTTTCGCAGAGCTCGTTGTTGGTTTTAGCACTGAGCAATGTCACTGGTTGACCGACAACAAAATATCGCCTTAGCACTTGAGTCATATTTTAAAGTTAATTCAATTGCACGGTGCCACTGTATTGAGTATAGCTAAAGTGCAAAATACCAACTAAAATCATATCTGATGAATGACGCGTGCTTTTTCTTGTAAGTGTGTATATAGTACACTAAAGTAGACTAATATATATTTACACGGGTAAGACACGGTGAGGTACGGTAAGAGTATTAATGTAAATGTGTTTCACAGGAAAAAACAGGTTAGAAACCTTTCTTGGATGTCCACCCTGGCATGCGCTAAGCAAGCATATTGGTTATATGTTCCGTGCGTGCAACTGCCTTTGGGTAGGCGAAGCACCTACTTTTTAGAGAGTTTAGTCTAACGTCAAAGAAGTTCTATGCTAGATTCTCAGGTTAAAGCTAAGATAACAACCATACGCTCTTAGTAGTAATGCGTTTTCTGGCAGGTTAATGACTTCGGGGTTTAATAACATCTTCAACAGATCCTCCTTATAAAATGCGACTGTACCCTTTTAAGTAACTTTATATATCCTTCTAATGCGCTTCCCAGACAGATTTCACATCAGACGGTATATTAAAAGACGAATATCAAGTGCAAACATAGTATACAACCAACGAGATGTACCCCGAGGGTGCAGGGAACGAGTGACTGAGATCACAATCCGCCCTTAGGCAAAACGACCGATTCCGTAAATAAAAGCGAAACCGGTTTACTGTGAAAGCATGTCCAGTGTTTTTCAATTTGCTATGCAGCAAACTATAATCAACGCGACCAAGAGCACTCTTCTGGTCAAAATACACGTAGTGAAATAAAGATCGCGAATTTATGATCATAGCCTGATCCTGGATCATTTACGAGCACTGAAGCCGTGTCGAACGGAGTCAAGTAGCTTATATTGTTCAAGAAAACTCCGTATATGCGCTAAAAGTATTTTTTCTAATATGTCATATGCAACAGAGCTTTGCCCCTTTTTAAGAATCGGGGTTCTTTGCTTGAACATATCAGGAATCATGCAATATTTAAGTCTCTCTAAAATCTATGGATCTCTTAAAGATCAGCTTAAGTGGATCAGAGAGGAACAGTTTGAACTGTTTGTAGAAAACATCTCATCTGGGGTATAATTCAATTTCGGCTTCAGCCTTGTGAGAAAAGTGTAGATCTCTACTTCAGAAAAACACAACTGCCGAGTCCAACTGGTTGTGCGGTGAAACGTTGAAACGGACACCTGTTACATGTAAAGAACCGCCCACGGGATTATCGCTATATTATAATTGATTAGATGTTAAAAAGGATATTTGGTTTTGAAACACGTTATGTATATATACATATTTACATGCACATCTGCAACCGTAACAGGTATGATCGGACTCACTTGTTTGAGCTACCTGTTCGCTGTTTCGTGTCACTCTCTATCGCGCCGCTTTTCTCACTCGTTCCTTTCCAGTTCGATCTCATCCATAAGCTCCTCCATCGCGATAATCGTGAAAGAAAGCTTTAGCGAGTAGCATCTTGTGCAATGTAGGGTGTTCCTGGCGCCATCACTGACCAGACAGAACCTAGTTTAGGCTAGCGTTTGTGGCGCGCTATTCGCATTTCAGACGACCGTTTAGGAGTCAAACGTGTTCTTACATTGAGCAATTGGTGAGCATTCATACATACCGGCCGTTGTCTGCCTACGCCGGCCCCTATCGCTTATAGTTGTATTGGATCGCGCCTCTGTCTAGACTTGCCTGATCAAGAATATCACAGCGCGGGCACACTTAGTGGCATTCAATCGCGCCGACCGCTGAATGCGGCACACGATTCGAACCCATAGACAGGCAACTACGAGAAGGCGGTTGTTGTACACTATTGTTGGCACTGCCCACATTCATACCGGGTACTCACAGACTGGTAGATAGCAAGCAAAAGTACAAGACAGGCACCTAACTCAAAGTGAACTGGAGATTGTTTTTGTTGTCGTTGTTGTCGTCGTTCTCACTGTTGTTGTTGTTGTTTTTCTGCTACGCTCGTTCTGTTGTCACCGTGTATCGAATCAGCTCCATCTCACAATTGTGACACTTGTATATCGTATGTCTGCGAGCAGTCAGGAGTTGTGTGTTACCTATTCAGATGATGTTTGTGGAGAACGTCGACGTAAAAGAAGAGAGAAGAACGCACGTTTTTCTGATTCGTATTTATGTGTGGTAACCGTGCGCGACAAGGCTAGAATTAACGAACATTTCATAGGAGGTTGTCTTTTGCGCGAAATCAAGGCTGTTTGGCAGGGACGATCAGCCTCAAGAGAACTTCGTCGTTTTGTGCTTGCATCCTTTGCAGCGGACCATTGTGCGCACGGCCGTGCAAGCTGAGTGAGGACCGCGGAAGCGACGAGTACGCCTGCGAATTCGGGCAGCGGTACAAAACGGATTCGCAAACGGCTCGAGCCGGCCCACACGGCAAACATGACCGTTGCCAGAGAGCGGAAACCCTCCGATATGACCGAGGATGATACTGAGCACCGTTCAGCCTACGATTTCGGCTCGACGACGACGACAGACGCTGCTGCTGATGCTGCAGAAAGCGCGGCGACCGATTCTCCCCCGCTACTGCCTGAAACGCCCGCGCTGGCGGAGCGACGTCAAGCTGTCGCCTTTCATGCTGGCACGGAAAACAATAGCAGCAGCAGCATCAGCAGTCCCTATGATCGCAGCAACAGCGGCGAACGTAGCGGTGAGTTCGTGCTGCAGGTGCGCGGCCGTCAGAATTTCGAAATGTTGTGCCGGATTGCCGACGGCCTCAAAATTCGCCTCGAGTGCCGAGGAACAACTCGACCGAGGAGCGCCGAATTTCCATCGTTCCGCAGCAGCGGCAGCAGCCGCAGCAACAGAATTCGACGAAACACCAGTTCCAGAAGGTAGTACTGTGCGTGCTGGCTGGATCACTGCAGCTACATACACAGCTGTATGCGAGCTCTAACAAAGTGCTACCAATGTTTGCTTTGAAAATCGCGCCGAGATCGTTGGTGATGTTATACACCAGATAATAACGAACGAGGTACAGAATTCGTACACCAGTATAGTAAGTAATTTTTTTTAATCTAGTTTCTAAGCGTGGGTGGAGCACACGACTAGTTATTAACGCGACGTCGTTTCACTGTTAATATGGGCAAGGGTCGTGGCCGTATGTGTGTTTTGTTTGCGTCTATTACAAATATTGCGGCAGAGGCTATGTTTAGGACAAGAATATACAGAAAAACACCGCTGCAAGGCAATATCTATAGAATAAACACTACTTTTGAGCTTGGAATTTGACGAAGAAGGCACACTTCAACGCAGTAGTTGAGACCAATGACGACATAATTTCTTTGGAGCATGGAAAGTGCTGCGCTGTAATGATGATTATGATTTTATGCCAGGTTTATCCTGCTCCGGTCGCTTTCTATCAATTCATGGCGCCTATGATGGAAGCCACATTTCTTCTACAAACGGCCAAAGACATCATCTGTCTCAAAAACATGGCCTCGCGTCGATCGCCCGTAACTTCTGCTATGCGTTTATTATTATTATTATTATTATTATTATTATTATTTTTTTTTTTTTTTTTTTAATTCAATTTAAATGCACCGTTATTTTGTCAAAAGGGGGACATTACTTACATTTTACAAACCGTTACCTAGATACATACGATAGTCAGTTTACTTGTGTGCCGACATTTGCACTGTTAGCGTTCAAGTTCTCAGTGCCCTCGCCATCCGCCACGAAAACATGTTATTTACACGATCTGTTTTGGCAATTTGTTTCGACGAGATGGTGTTACCGCTTCTAAGATTGTTTAACAGAATGCTAAAATATTTCGATGTATTTGATGAGTTTATAATACGATTGGACATGCGATAATACGCTCTGGACTGAAGTTTACGAATAGGGCTTATCACAATAGATCTTCGGGCAATGTTACACCTTAATGAGACACGACGAAGGAATCTCCTCTGTACACTTTCCATTGATTCAATGTGTTTATCTAAATAAGGCCACCAAACCAGCAACCACAGCAATAGATAAACTTAGATACAACCAAACTATTATAAAGCCGCATGTAAAAATTGTAATCATTAATTATGAAACAACGAAATATGGTATTAGTTATAAGATTAGCTGATCGGATGACTTGTGTAATATGAGTGCTTAAATCCAGTTGCGGTGTCACCGCAACCCCAAGGTCCCTAATACAATTTAAAATAGGGATAGCCTTCCCATGTAGCATGTAGTCATGGGCTTCTTTTAAACACAATACAGCACATTTCGGCGCTGATATAAGCATTTCGTTTATTATACTACTATTAAGGTAAACAACTTAAATAATGCTCAATATTTATTACATACGTAAACATAAACACGTGGGTATACCAACTTTGCATACGAGATAAGTGAAAGCACCTTTTTTATTAACGCTCAACTGATTTGGTTGCGGTAGGTCCGTGATATGCAGTGCAAACGAGCTCATGCCGTCATCACGTAATCATACTGGACCTATATGAGCCCTTTAGAGCAATAGACTGTGATCATAATAGTACCGAACGAGATCTAATAAAATTACTTGTAGTGAAGTCGGATATAATTTATGGAGGTTGTTTTTAATCCTAGACCATCATCATGGATGTCCTCATGGACAACTGACATGGCCTCTCTATTATTCGTGTCTTATGTATATGTAACGATGCTTGTTACGCTGAGTGAACCGGGGATGTAGACTCAGTAGGAGAGCAACTTCAACACGAGAGGCCTAGCGGCAATGAACGACAACACACGGACAGAGGTCAGGTGCGTAGCACGGCCGAGAAGAGAATTCTTTTTAGCCATCCTCTATCGACCTTTTTATTGGTTCACGAGGTACCGCGGCGTGTTGGCACTCCAAAGGGTGTCAGACTCCGCTCTCAAGTCGATCGAAATTTACAGCAGTTTGTGTTTGTTTCATATAGGAATACAAGTTAAATTAAGGTTTTGCTCGAGTTGAACGACCATAGGTCGACCCTTTCCAGGCGCCGGCCGATTATCGTTTGGACGGTGGAGGATGTTGCGATTTCGGCGCGAAAAAAAGGCTCTGGCTGTTCTCCGCTGGCTAGTTGAGACATGTGTCGTGACCGGACGGGACACATAGGTGCACGGGTTCGAGTTTCACCGTTGCACATTTGTATTTTTGGGGTCCGTTTCACGAAGCAATGCGAAAGCAGTTCCGTGGACGTTAAATCTTGCATGAGGGTCAGCCCGAAAAAGTTTGATTAGGACATGTATCGGCTGATGACCGGGTTGGAACCGTTGGGTACGTTGAGGCTTGGCGCGAACGCTGTGGCCGTTGGACGTGATCGGTTAGGGTTGCTTTGAATCACGTCGGCGGGGACGCTGTGGCCGTTGGACTGATTTGAGCAATAATGCGTATATGTACCAGTGTAGTGCGTGGTTGGACCATCGCCGTACTGGCCTAAGGCAGAAGAACTTTATAACAATATATTGCATTTTCATATATGTTTTGCATATTAAGTGGGGGTATGTTAGAACCAGGATTCCGATCATTGTGTGACAGGCAGAAATATTTGTAACCTCAGAATACTCCACAGACCAATGAGAAAGCAAAATTTGCGAACGTCTAGTTTGAATTCGCCGGCCAGTAAGTAGTATTGCCTATCTGTCTGTTTGTAAATGAGTGATGAAACATATTCGCATGTTGGATTTGCGGCAGTGTCATAACGTACATTTGTGCGAACGGACTAAAAATAGGGTAGATAGGGTAACTAGCTTAATCACTGCGACTTGTGTAATATGAGGACTAGAATTGAAGCCGGCTACAACTTACATATCCAGATTTGGAAAAATACTAGCAGATCACTTAACCTACTACGAAATCTCGAAAATCGCATGGGACGGTTTAGGCTGTAACTGGAGAAATTTCCAAGCAAATACAAAATATATTTTGTAAACGGATTTGTTTTAGTTTCGATCTTTTACTGTCTATAGGAAATGATTGGTCTCGAATAAACTAGACTTCAGGACGAGGAAATACGCAGATTCCGTCAGTCTCGTACTAGTATTGCAGAATACTGCAGTCGTTCTATATTATTGATGTCATCCGTCAAATAAAAATGTCCATCTTTTTCGATACTGCATATTCGACACGTCATTGCGCCAGATCTCACGCTATGCGACTTTGATAAAATTGATCGCATTGTAAGGCACTTTGTAAAGCGTGCTCTAGGGCTACCTAGAAATGCGTCGACTACAATTGCACTGCACCTATGTGACAGATGAACATTTATTGAGGATTTTTTTAGAAACGGGGTAGAGTAATACCGTGACTTCAGAGAAGAAAGAAACATGCATTTCGTTGTCCATAATATCACTGAGGAACCCGCATTATGTACTGACATATGGAAGAAGGCCTTACGAAAGGAAAAGGTAAACTAGTGTGCAGCATAACTTGGAATGGCTACCATTGTCACATCTGTCTGACAAATTTCTGAGCCTGGACCTGTAAGACCTGTATATCAATCTACCAATTGTAAAGTAAATAAATAAATTAATGAATACTACTGATATAAATATTGGACTCGACTAGTATACGATATCGACATCCGTCGAAAGAAGGTGCTCAAGCAAAGTCGTTTACTGCCGCATTCCTCAGACATGTCACATATAAGATAATCCTACGTGCATAATTTTTAACGCCATGCGTCGGTGCGCACATGTTTTTGAGAAAGAACAGTAGTACACAAATGTATTGTTCATTTCGCTTTCGCTATCGGATATAAAGTGGTCACGGAAATTATCGTTCCAGGTACGCTCCGTTTCGATATAGGACAGCTATCCTGAAAGCCTTATCCAAGTCGTATAGTCTATTCTATAGGTGATGTTGACGACAGTCCAGTAGTCAAAGGAAACATAATGTTTAATATACTTGTAGATCTGTTTGTGGTCTGTTTATGTAAAGATATATATATATATATATATATATATATATATATATATATATATATATATATATATATATCTATATATATATATATATAGCCACGGAAATAGCCGTTTGCCGCCCATGCGTAGTCTTCTCTGCTAGACTAGTTTGTTGAGAATCGTTTATACATGCTTCGTGATTAGCCCGTAATTCCTACGAGTTAGCTCGCCCCAGCTCGTTGCAATTCCTTAGTCCGTCCGCTCAGACTCCGTGCAGTTTCGGTGGAAATAAATTTCACCAGATCCGTCGGAGACCTAACGTTTGAGCTCTAAGGCTAAATCTAACGCAGCAACTGAACTACCAACGACACTCCTCTAATCTCCAGCACGCCCGGTACCTGTAAGTCGTGGGATTTGTCGTTCTCGTAGCGGTGCACTGAAAACTTCCGCGAGGTACGTTGGTGTGGTCGCCAAGGTTTTAACATCTGTTAACGAATCTACAGCTCACGAATATGTAAGCCCAGATCGGTTGGCTGGCTTTAAATAAATTATATATAAAATTAAATAGAAACAATTAATATATATATATATATATATATATATATATATATATATATATATATATATATATATATATATATATGTGTGCGTTATATTTCTGAAACTGGCACTAAACCTAGTATAACACAATAAATATACATCTTTACGGCATCAGTGTTAAATGTAATAGCTATTAACAAAATTGAACGCCTTTAGGTGTTATGTGTGTACAGAATTTAGACAGTTTCTTGTTTTTAGGCTAGTCTCAATACGCACAGAGAAGGGGTATTTGGGTAATCATAGTAGTGAACGTTAATAGATGTGGTGGTACGATGTGGTGATCACATAAATTAAGGTAAAAGTGAAGTCCACTCGACAAATGTGAATAGGTGGCCTGCTTTAGCTCTTGCTGAGGCTCTAAGAGAGTCGTATATAACTATCATGACGAAAATTCCACAAGAACTGTATTTTGCTGAGTGTTATAAACTGTCTTGGCCAGTGATGGCCAGGAATCCAAATGTGAATAAGAGAGGTGCAGTTCGGTCCAACCTTAAGCTCGTGCACGAAACGTAGCAAGCCTAACCCCCAATTTGAAAAATGGAGTTTGGTTATATAGGCTTTGATAGCATTTTGATAAATTATACATTTTAAAGGTCGACAAATATTATAATTTAAATTCGCAAATATATAAGGTTTGTCGATCTGACAGAGTGGAGGATGTGGCTGGCGACTCTTTATCAACTTATTACAGCGCAACACGTATTCTTTCGAAGTGATGCCTCGTACTTTGAAATATTTAGGCTAACGTTATGATACACCTAAAAGTAAACATATATACAATATGATAAATGTAAACAAAAATAAATATATACGATATGATATGTTATGTTATGATGTAAAAATAAATAAAAAGTAAACATATATAGATGTGTTTATAAAAGTTCTAGCCGTACGCCCAAAAACTAGTAGTTTCAATGTCATTCTGACACAAGACATTTCCGCGTCTCATTCATCTGAAAAAATGCACGTGTTAAGCCGTATTAACGACTTCCTTATGAAAGAATGCGGCTATAATCTGGGTCACGTATTTTATTTTAAATTGATCGACCACACAGTGAGACTTGTATTTCGAATCGGATACTTTAGTGTTGAACCTGCTCGCACTGGGTGTCGGTTACTTTGGGATCGTATCGACGTACTCATCCCACTTGGCTAGGAAAAAGTTACCAGCGACGGGCGCGCCAAGGTTATATTTGGTGGCAAACTTCCTGAGGCTCCACCGATAGCGGTCTTCCCGCGAGGAGCTTGGAACTCGCTTGCCAGGAACTCGGAGTTCGCCCGGCTGCCTATACACGACGAAAACGTAGCGATGCAGCCCTGTCAAATAGGAAGAAAGCCATTTGTAAGAGTTATGCACTTACTTTCCTGTACACTGAAACATGCTCGGAGACGAAAACAGCCCTGCCTCTCGCTGTAGATATTGGGTAAAGTCGCTTACATTCCAAGTGTATCAAAAATCGAAATCAAAAACATTTTCTTCATTACTTTGTGCTGTCTACTAGGACTGTCGGGATGCCGCAGGCATTTTTAGTGCTGTTTATAGCTGGACACATGTGTTTATTATAATTACGCTTGTGCTTGCATGTGAAATGAATAAAAGGCTGAAAGGCGATTATTAAGTGCGTACCAGTTCCCTTGGGAGGGCCCGAGCCACGGTAACCCGCGAGTTCATCGCCTTTAGCGAGGTTCGTGCCGGGTATGTTGACAATCAGCCAATGTTTGACCTCGCCAAGCGTCGCATTGTCACGCGATGGCGCGTCCGGATCAACCATTGCCAGAGTATAGAGAGCGCCTTTTTCTGTAGGCCAAGACACGCTCAACGGCCGCTCCTTTACCTGGGTCGGCGTCAGCTGGTTGCCGAGGTGCAGATCTGCCCCATTTCCGTAATCCACCTTTCAAAAGAGACGCACACACACACATATATTTATATATATATATATATATATATATATATATATATATATATATACGCATTCGTTCGCGTTTACCATACCGAAACATCAAGGCCTCAGCCTAATAACATAATTTTAATTCATTACTAATCTACACCATTTCAGCCTCGATGAGGTGTCTGTCGTAATAGTCCATTTTGGGGCGCTGTATTCAGTGAACTAGTAGGGAAGTTTACAAATTAATGACTCATATGAGTCGCCTGTGATTTGTGGAAGCCAAATATCTAAATAGTAGTGTAACTAAAAATCTAGAAGCATCTTAAACCTTAGATGCACATGTATCTAAAATTATATATATATATATATATATATATGTGTATCTAAATTTAAAAACGCTACAAGTCACCATCTTTAGTCGGCTGAGCACCTACCTCTACGCTGTCTGGAGGTGATACGTCAAGAACGTCAGGCACGACGCCGAACTTCTCCATCTTTTGTTTGGGATGCATCCCCTCGTGGTGTCCGAGGGCGCCGCTTGCAGCGACGCTGAGCAGAAGGGCGCTGGTAAGCGCCGTCGACGGGGATCGCCACCGGCCCATCATCGTTAGTTTTCAAGGTCTTCTTTTTCTGTTCTGTTTGTCGCCTGTAGACGCTTAGTGGTTGTGGTGGTGGTGGTGGCGCCTGGCTTGCTTGCTTGCTTGAAAGGTGCTCTCTCGTTAGTCTTTCGTTCTGGTCTGACGACGACACCGACCACGACAAGCGATTGCCGCATTCGGTTCGGACTGATGATGGTAGTCCGCTTTTATTGTTCGGATCGTCATGCTCGAACCGCTCACGCGATCTGCTGGGAAAGGATCCAATTGGGGAAAGGGACGACCCATAAACATATGCGTACGTCAGGCCCTATTGTTTTCCAAGCTTTGTCGACAAACAGGTATTGCGTTTATATAAACGTAAGAATATATATATATATATAAATATATATATATATATATATATATATGGATACGTTTTTAACAAATGCGACAAGAGCGTGAGCATATCGTAATAGACATACGTGGACCTAAGCTAACACTTAAGCGGCATCCTACGAAGATTGAGAGCTCCCCCACACAAGCTGCAACTGATAGATAGCAGATACGTTCTTTATCGGCCGGTCTGTAATCGGGCTGATCATTCGCTTCAGAGCCAGGTCTGATTTTTCCAAATCAAGCTTGCGTTTAAACTGGCCAGCTCTGTTGGCTATGGCAGTCGGTAAAGCTAATCACATACTTTTTATTTTTAAAGACAACTGATTACAAGAAAAGCCTTAGGTATTGAAAGTTAACGTTTACTATCAGTTGTACTTCCGGTAGAAACTAAACGAATATTGAGAAATGAAAATCGACATCATTCAATTTCAAAATAAACTATATATATATATATATATATATATATATATATATATATATATATATATATATATCTATTTATATTTCAAAATAATTACATATATACATATATAAATGTAAAATAGTACTATCTTTAGAACCGGAACGATAAACATGCCTATGGGAAATAAATGAAAACGGTATTGTTTATTTTTCAATACACATCACACACTTTAAAGTCCGAATATTTTTAATGAGGCTTTTAGATAATTGTACTTTAGAACTTAAATACGGTGTCCCTTTATCACATCACAGAAGTCATAGGTGCAGACATTTGCGCCAAGCATACTCCGACAAAGAAGTAGACTGCGGGAAGGCAAAACTTGGTTGTTGACCTCACATGTCTTGTTATTATGCATGCACGTGGACCTTTTCTATGGGCGACCAACTTTATTGGATAATACAATAGATATACACATGTTTATTTCATGTGTGTGTGTGTTTTTTTATCAGTAATGCATAGACAAGATCCGCTCGTATGGCACTTATAAATTATTTCAGTAATACCTAAAAAAATCTGCACATCTAGTGGTTCCCTAACCTACGTGTCCGGGATATATGTGTAAGACGAGGAGGGAGCCGCTGGTCTGGCTTTCAATCTTCAAGCTGCCGGCGACGCTCCATGCGTTACCGCTTTTCGTCAGTCATCCTTGGTCTCACCTTCATCACTACCTTCATAATCTCAGCGCCTGCGTCCCAGTTTTTGCCGAAATGACCGGTCGGAAATTTTGTTAGTGTGTAGTTTTCGCCTAGTCGCATCGGTACCATTTTATGAGGCTTGGGAATATTGACTTTGTCCACGACCCTGGTGACTCTCGTTCCGCTCCAGTACGCTCAGCCTCCGATTTCTCTAGAGTCTTCTTGCTCGCATCGCCTTTTCTAAGTGCATGATACCGTTTTACGGAGTTGTCCTGCTCTATCAATTTTGACTAAAGTATCATGGCAGTAGCCAACACAGCCTACGTCGGCAGCGCCCTGCAGACTCTAGTGTCCTTTATGGCCAGCACCTTCTGCGCTCAGCTTAGGTTATTCGTATGCTTCCTGGTTTTCAGTACAGCTGATCCTCACACAAATGACTCGAAGAGCAGAATCGAGTCAGTACCTGACACTAGAAGACGGCGCTTTTCCCCCAAAGGCCCTGGTTGTTGGCATTAGTCTGGCCAGCTCAGTTGCCATTTGTTTAGCTGGCGCATGTGACCGTCCACACGGATATCCATTTCTCGGCAGTGCTTTTTCCCAATAAGCAAGAGTGTCTCGCTTTTTTTTGTTTCGGTACTAACATTAGGTAGCGAGAAGACGATGTCGGGAAGACGACGAACTCAACCTCGTGACTCTGCTCATCTCTACCACGTTGTTGCGTTATTGATAGGATGCCAGAAACATCGCTTGCCTTGATTTTTTAAAAGGAATCAGAAGATCAACATAGATCTTTCCTGCTAACAGCTCCAGCCAGTTTAAGATCGTGCGCAACTTGAAGAGGACTTTCTTATGATCACCAGCAGGTTAACGCGTGACCCTATGTTTACAATACTAGTCGTAAAAATATACGATCTGGGCTAGGAACTTATTGAACCCCAACCTTACCTTCCGGAATTGCACCTTGAGACGTATCACAATTCCGGCTATTCTAAGACGTATTACCTGAAATAAAATCGAGTCGTTCAAGGACATCCAAAATGTGGTATAACACCTCTTGGTCTCCAGCAAACAAGACTTGCACAAAAAAAGAGAGTCAAAATATTTTTGGTTGTTGGCAATATGTCATTGACATGAGAGAGATTATATTGATGATTAAATAAACCCGCATGTAGATTCGTGTTTTCGTTTTATGCAAAAACAGCAAGAATTTTGGCCTCCACCCAATATATGTTAAAATAATATAAAGGGACATTTCAATAGGTTCCTCGTTGGGTCAAAATGGACACCTCGCTGCCTAAGAAGCTCCGGCTTAGCACAGACGCAATAAAGCGGAATCTTCCTCATGTCACCTTCAGGCCCAAGTGCATCAAAAGCAAAGAGTATGGAGTTATACACGTGCCCTACATCCGAATACTAACGACAATTCCTCTTCTCACCTTCTTTACTAAGTACGTCCATTGGAATGCGCTGCATCGGACCATATTACGTGTAAGTGAGCACGACAAAGTATATATATATATATATATATATATATATATATATATATATAATTTAACTGCTAAAATTACACACCGAGTGTTGCTGTTAAAGGCAAGGTAGTACAGTAATATGGCACCCACAAACTCGCTAATATGCAATCGCACTCTTTGCCTATTCCCAGGAGTGGATGCAGTTTTCTTGAGACCACATCACCTGGCCACTTGAAGTAGGTTATTTTTGCCTCTCAGAAAAGCTATGCGAATCTTCTACCATTCACTAGGACCTATAGTGCTAAAGGAACGCCTTTTACTTCCTCTCGAAACCTGAGAATCTCAGTCGTAGGTTTTCCAGAGAGAGTAACTCTCGCTCAGTATGGTAAAAGGCACAGCTTTTGCAGCAGTGCCTAACGTTTTCAGCCTCTCCAGAGTTGAGGCAGGACAATGAGTGGGCTTTGCCAATGCGGTATAGGTATTGATGAAAGCATTCATCGTGGTCCATTAACACTTGTGCGAGTAGATTTGTATGCGGGCCGTGGGCACGACTGTGTCATTTTCAAATCAGCAAGTTTTGATGTCGTCCGGTGTCTAAAGTGGTTCGGCTGAGCTGCATCCCACTGCTAATTCCACTTGTTTAAGATACCTACGGGTTATTCTAAGGGTTAGCAGCCCATCGGTCCCGGGGTTTATTAAATAGCAACTTGGACCAAATTATTTTATACTTAGGCTCCAAAGGACTCTGTCCCGCGAGGTTTTGGTGTTTTTTTTTCTGCACAACATACATGAGGTGTCTATGTGAGAGCCTTATTTAGGATCTCGGCCAGGTTCTGTAAGGTGTGTGTGTTACTGACTGCCCTAAGAGGCTTAAGCTTAGATTCTATAGTTAAATAATTGCGTCCTGGGATTGTAGAGCTACTTCGAGGGAAGCCTCGCGTGTGAACGTATTGTGGGATATCCGCAAATATATATATATTTTTTTTTTATATACATATATTTTTATATATATATATATATATATATATACGAAAGTGTTTTGTATATGGCGCCTCTCGAAAAAGTATTCAACACGCTTTTGGCATATAAGAGAAATTTTACGCTCTGACAACCATATTTAAGGGCGCTCGTAATGGGCTAAATTGCTAGTGGCACGATAGCATCTAAGTGCATTTATCGTCACCGCGTTCTCGTAACTGGATTTATATCGACTTTCGCCAGCAGGTATGTAGCAGCAGGGAAATGACAACGTTGCTCTTCGACGCGAGTGAAGGCATTGATTCTGTATTGTAGATCACCGGGCTGTTTCAGAGGAAGAAGCAGGAACAATGGGAAACGATGCGAAGTCGACTCGTTATGCTTGCTAGAAAGGAGAGTTTGACTTTGGCGTTTTCCAGTTCTAGTACTTGTAGTAGTTGTAGTAGTAGTGTATTTAAAATATTATTTAAAATTGTAAATACCGACAATTAAATACTATATACATATATATAATATTTATTTATCGGTATTTGCAATTTAGTCAAGGCCGATCAAATCTTCTATGCGTTCTTCTGCTGGACGCTTATCTCCAGTACTGTGGATAAGAGGAATAGAATTCGTAGGCGAACGTTTACACCGTATATGACCTAGCAGAACTAGCAGTGATGGCGGCGACAAATCGGTTAGGCGTTGACTGTTTGTTCATTTAAGTCAGCTCGAAAAGAACAGCTGCTGCTGTTGCTGCCTCTGCTGTTGTAGCTATTGGTTTTGTTGTCGTTGCTCAGCGATTGGTGTTGTTGCATGCGCTCTTTAGCCATTGTCATTTTGGTTATTGTTGTCGTCGTCGTCGTCGTCATCATCGATAGTAATCATATTGTGACTGGTTTGCTGCCCCTCCGATAGCTAACAACATCAGTTGAGCATTGTATTGATTCGCGGAGCAACGTATGCGCTTCGTGATGGCGCAAAGTTTGTCATTGGGCCGTATGTCACTGGCCCAACTACAGCTAGATGCTCGCAACTGTCAACACCTGACTGACAAAGACAACTCACGTTTAGTTGGCGTGACAACGTCTCTTTACCCTGAGCGCCGCTGCTTCTGTTCGCAAATATACAAACAAGCATGTGTGAGCACTGAGCCAATATATATATATATATATATATATGGCTAGATCGATGTGTATGTATTTGTTTTACCAATAAGAGCTTTAGAGTATCTAGTTACAGTTACTCGCTTTGTGTAGTTAATTTCTTCTATTGTATGTATATATATTTATAAATAATACTTGTGGTGTTACGTGCTTCTTCGTCAAACGGATTCATTACAGCTAACAGTGAGCTGTAGGTATATCTTTGCTAAACGACCTATGTAGTGGTGTGTTGAATGAGCAGTCAACGCACACGTTTCAGAGTTGTTGTGTGTTACCACATTCGATCGTTTGTCTTCCCTAAGATAGCACTGTACGTCTTATTGCTTAAACAAAATATAAGTATTCAATTATATATATATATAATATATATTATATATATTATATATATATATATATATATATACTGGAGGAGGACCCATCTTTTATTTAAGTGTAAGTGTACTACCAAGTGTACTATATATATATATATATATATCCGGAGGAGACCCATCTTTTATTTAAGTGTACTAAAATATATATATATTATTACCGAGGATACC
>QVRM01002486.1:0-30000 GCA_003439945.1 Dermanyssus gallinae | reverse complement strand
CCATTGCCAGTGCCACAAAGACTAGATTGAAATTAGCAATAAAAACTCTCAAGCAAAACAGCTCTAAAAGCATTCGATCAAAGCAGCCTCTAAAAAAAACAGTCTTCCATCGACTTCTACGCAATCGCCCTCCGTGGCGTTTGTCCCGAACTGCGATGGCCTTGCGTCGTCTAGCAGATTGTTCTGTTCGCTCTCTTGTCCACCACCCAGGTTCTTTTGATCGCTGCCTTCGACAAAGCTTCATTGCATCTCTTAAGCATCATCTGCGGAACCTTGCATTCATCGTGTGATAAGATCATTTGTGCCGTACTCAGCATTGTAGCTGCTACCTCCGTGGGATTTTCAGGCTGGTTGGTATATTTGATTCTGTGTCTCGTGCTCGACTCTTTTTGGCAACAATTTTCTGTAAGTGAACAATTTTCTGTGAACTCTTAAAGCATTGTATATTATAGACGCAAAGTACATCTTTCTAAATGTCCAACGAATATGTTACAACAATTTGCATTTCTATGCGATTATTTGGACGCCGGATAGTCTCAGGACTAATGGAATGCTGACTCCGTAGATTGTCTGGCATATCGAAAAAGCGCTAAAGTCAAACCTACTTGTTAATATAACTCTGCAACATTGACCAAACATAGCTTACGACCACGTACTGCGGTCGGGGGATCTTTCCCTGAAGCCGACCTCCTTGCCTACGCTGACGACCCTGTTCTCATCGTCTAGGCCCGGTCACCGGGGCTGCTGAAAAGATGTGTGAACGAGGCAATCACCGACAAAGCTCAGTGGATGCGACAAGCGGGGTTTGCTTAACCCCCGCGAATACAGAGGCACTTTATCTGCCGGAGAAATTGCCTCGCTCTTTACTTGTTCTCTAAGAGCTCAACAGCTAAGAGATCAACATCGTTAACACGGCAAAGTACTTCGGAGCATTTCTTCTTCGGAAATTCTGGAAGGTGTCCAGCATAGACGGAGCATGGCCGCACTATGCGCACTCTGCCAATCTGCGGGAAAGAAGCCAGCCATAAGTAGGCGTCACCCCCCGAATCGTTAGAAGCACTTGCATAGGCAGTTTCCGATTGGTGGGAGATGGGGAGACGACTGGTTTTTAGTGGGTTGGAACCTCATACGGTCGGCCCACATTTAAGTATACACATTTAGGTTTTCCGACCAAATGGGTACATATCTTCTTTCTCGCCGCGTCTTTCTCGCCGAGTCTTCGCTTTCCCGTATTAGTTTAACTGAGCCCCGATTGCAACCTTCACCAATTTGACATCCTTTGTTTCAATTTCCGAAACGAATTGAGAGGTTAAACGCGTAATTCGGTTAGAGTCGTTAGGCGACACTTCATATATTATTACTACGACCCCTACCTGTATTTCTGTTACAATATCAGCGTAAGTACTCCATCTTGTCTTTAATGTCCACGGGACTGCTTTTCATTGCTTCACGACGGAACCCCATACATACAAATGTGGGGCAACGGTGGGGCTCGTCCCCGCGCACCTATGTGTCTCCTCCGGTCGCGAAGCGCAGGCGAATGCACCACGCCACCGGACTCGACTTCTTTTTTGTGCCGCCGTTTGTAGGATATAAGTTTATATGGACTATTGACCTGATTATATGGATGCGTAGGTAATATATATGCTACCGCTCTAAGAGGATCTTTAAAATATCACTTTAAACAAATGTTTCGTCTTGCTGTGCTGCTCAGTGGCTGGCCCTAATGCCGGAGGCTTTAAACAGTGTTGCTATTTTGGATCTAACTGCCAAGCCATCTCCATTGCGTTCTTTGGATTATGCTGGTAGTTATTTTCACATTTCTCCGGAATACCTTAAAAGGTCTGCTTTACCTCCGCAGTTACCATCTTTTGGGCCTTGGAGCTGTCTGTTGTATTCAATGAGTCAATCTGGCACCACCCCTTGCGGAAGCGTCTCCGAAGCTATAGGTACGCGAACGGAAACGTTTGCCCTTTCCCTCTAAGTTATTCACTGTTGACATCGTTGGGAGAATTGTCAGGGTATTTGCATGAAAGACGATTTTTTTCGTCTGCATTGGTCAAGTACGTGTTTTAAGTACTTCAAGTACTCCGTCAGATACTTCTAAGTACAGCCCTTTCTATCTTAGTGATCAAATTTAGCTTATTCGGTAAGAAAGTACGTGGTGTTTTACTTATTTAATTTTTACACCATATTAGGTAAATGCAATACATCGGTCAATGAGATAAATCATGACCATTCTTGAGCGTGCTATCGAGTACAAAACGTACGCATATGTATCAAACATTTTCTATCCGCCCGCGTATATATATATATATATATTATCAACTTACTTTTTTTTCGCATAAAGGCTTCATTAAACATCAGGTCGCCAATTCGTGTTATGCCTTATAACACCAGAATCAAAAAGTTCGTAGCATCGCCTGTCTACACTTTCAAAAAGCTCATGCCAACTAAAGCACCAAAGAGAGAACTTCTTTCGAACAAACAAAAGTGGAACTGTAACATGTCGGACCCTTCAAATGCGCAACAACTGAAACGCGTGTCACGCTCGGAGAGAAATTTAGAGCCTTTAGAGATGAAATCCGCAGGATGTTTTTTGGTGCCGATTACTAACTGCCGACAAATCCTGGATCCACTACTTCACTCTAGAACGGAGAGACGCCATCAGGGAGTGGACCGCACGCGACGAAAGGTTTCCTACCAGGATAAAAAGGCAGATCTCGACTGGAAAGTTTTGGTAACCGTTCTTTGGGATTCTATTGATTGAACGGTATTCGATTAACTGACTACCTTTCTACAAAAGAGCAATAACTATGGAGTACCACGCAACACTCTTGGACCTGGAGCGGGACATACGTATCTTAGCACTACGGCCTGCGATGCAGAAGAAGACTGTGCTGTTTCACCACCACAATGTGTCGCTAAGACGTCTCTTTTTTTGTCACGGCCTAATTGCAGAAACCAACGTTCCAAATTGTCGAGCATCCTTGTAGTCTCCGGACATGGCCCGCGTGACTATTATCTGTCTTTCTCTGGGAAAATACGCCAGAGCAAAGGTGATGACATGCGCCGTTTAGTGCGTAATAGGTATAACGGTTCTTGAGGATTGTTGGTCTATTGAAGGACCATCCACATTTATTGTACTGAACAATCAAATGTACGCGGTCTGTGGCCGTTTGTGCCTTGCACTCCATGGTACGATCTTTTTGGTCCGTCTAGTGCAAATAAGCAAATACATAGAGGGCAAATAATAATAATAATAATATAAGCAAATACATAGATGTAGGATAGCAGTGTTCGTTAAGCAGCGCGGGCATAGACAGCGTCGGTTAGCGGTAGTGCCGAAGCAAGCTAAATGCATGGCGCCAATTAGAAGATGCCGCTACCCTACTAGCGAAGACGCGGGAAGTCACCAAATGTGAGTATGAGACGTGATAATAAATGAGTCAGTAGTCGTTGGTGCGGGCCAGACGGAGGACGTGCGTTGCTTGAGCGAGAGAATGGCGAACTCGTAACGGTCGCCGGCCAGTCATGGGGTGATGGTGGACACTACAACTGGCGCAGTCGACAGGATCAGGAGGAAAGGAAAAGGTAGTGCAACATTGCCTACAGGTCTGCCACCCCTACTTCCGTTTCTGTCATCCATGGGCCGGCCAACAACACTGCGGACGGAATGGCACCAGGCACGAAGTCGGAGAATGACGGCGAGGCGACCACGTCAGGATGGTGACGAAGCAAACGGAGATGTTCAAGGAACACAAGAGAGCAGCCGTTGCCGACGACGAACTCGGCAGCTGTTGCCGGTGACGACAACGGTGAGTACCTAGCGGCACTGCGATGACTGGTGGTAGGGTGCAAGCTCGACGCTCGGGCCTGGTGTTGAAGAGCCATGACGGCCGCGCTACACGTGGAGACGTGCGTGAAGGGGGGGAGAATGTAGGCAGTGTCCGTTAAGCAGCGCGGGCATAAACAGCGTCGGTTAGCGGCAATGCCGAAGCAAGCTAAATACATGGCGCCAATTAGAAGATGCCGCCACCCTACTAGAGAAGACGCGCGAAGTCACTAAATGTGAGTATATAAGGCGGCGTGAGAATAAATGAGTCAGTGCTGTTTGGATTTTGCACGACGTCTCTTTAACGAAGCTGCCGACGACACAGCCAGAGCTCGCTTAAACGCCGTATCCGCCAAGGATTCAGGGGCCTGGTTACACGCGCTTCCCAGTGCCCCCATAGGTACCCTTCTTGATGACGAGTCGATTCGCATAGCAGTAGGCTTACGACTAGGGGCAGATATAGTTACCCCTCATCGGTGCCAATGTGGTTACCCCGTCGATAAGCTAGGACATCACGGACTATCGTGCATTATTAGTGCAGGACGACGCTCGAGACATGCCGCCATTAGTGAGACCTTTAGCAGAGCCCTTAGGTCGTGCGGTCGTCCGTGCATTCTTGAACCCCCAGGTCTCTGCGCGGAGGACGGCAAACGTCCAGATGGTATGACACTCACACCATTCGAGCGAGGCAAAATGCTAGTTTGGGATGCAACCGTTACCGACTCCTTAGTTCCTTCTATGGTCGGTGGCGGCGCATCCGAAGCTGGTTATGCAGCCCACCTTGCGGAGACTAACAAGTTGAGAAAATACTCATCAATCGGCTATCCCCATGAATTTTGCCCTCTCGCGTTTGAAACCCTAGGTGCCCCTGGCGTTCGGACCAAGCAGCTGATCCGCAAAGTTGGGACCTTGTTAAACCTGTCATCCGGTGATAACAGGTCATCGTCCTTTTTTAAACAACGCCTGGATCTTGACATACAACGTGGAAACGCTGCCTCCGTTCGGGGCACACTCCTGAAGTGGTCTCGCCCTGGCCTCATCGAAACGGACACGTGACAGTCACAATGCGCATTGGCTTAGATAATTGATGTGTGTAACATATACCTAATGTATTATACGGAAAATAAACTTAATGAGTCAGTAGTCGTTGGTGCGAGCCACACAGAGGACGTGTGTTGCTTGAGCGAGAGAATGGAGTATTCGTAACGGTCGCCGTCCGGTCGTTAGGATGGAGGACACTACACTAGAGGGCCCCAGAATTACGTTTTGCTGTAACTATCGGATACACATTCACAATACATCGGGTGTTTGTCGACATTGTTTGGCATTCTGTTGCGACGATGTCGATTCGAATAGACTCTCCAGAACATTTTGTCTTTATTTCGGTCAAGTGTTATCAAAATATCGCTAGAGTTGGCATTACTGGAGGGTTGATGGATCTCCGCAGCTATAGCCAACGTGGCGAATAAACTTTGAACGCATATTTACAATCAGAAATATCTCCGCAGTGAGAGCTGTGCTCCATACAGGTGATGCAAACATCAACGCAGCTAGGACACATTATTTGTATATACAGTCAGGGATACTTCAGTACAAATGCCATAAAGAGCCAATTGGTGCTGTATTGATTCAGTTAAGAGCAATAAATACCTCGCGTCTAAGGATGTACGTAAATGCGGGGTTGCATCTGCTTGGCTACAGAACCTTAGAGTTGGGCACTAATAGATTTAGGTCAAGTTTTCGGGAGAAGCCGTCGATTGAGAGAAGCCGTCGATTGCTTCTTGAAATATTGCTTCATGCTGCTTCGCTATCGATTGCTATGTAGATTTTCATTCTTTCGCATACCTCCGTTGTTACTACATATGACTTCAGGCACCGCATTTTTTAATGAGTCGATGTATAATGTATACAAAAAAAGGTCCAAAAATGTTTCCTCGCAGACAGTCAGAAGTCACATTATTGAGTTAACTCTATATGACAAATTATTCATCACATGCACGCTGAAATGCCTCTCTCGTAATAGAGATGAAATCGAATCTAATATTTTATTAACTTTGCCGTATTTGAGTTGAAAGCATGTGCGTAAAGAATTCAAGATCTGATTGTTTAGGCTAGAAAATTAATTTTTTTGGCATTAAGGGGAAGATGAAGTAATTAAATTAAGTGTGCCTGACAGAAAAAAGAGGTTGAAAATCTTTCCCGCTGATTGACATTCAACAAGCGTACACATAGTTTACGTGTTTAATGCATGAAACTGCAGAATCCGGGTAAACAGAAGAACACCGACTTTTTTAGAGAGTTTGCTCTAACGTCGAAGAAGTTGTGTGCTATTTTCTCTCGTTAGCAATTTGTTCCAAACCTATATGTTTGTAGGCAAGCTTTCCAAGTTCTCTGGACAATTGACTTGTGACAAGAATTAACTATACCCGAGAACATAACAGCTTTGTGGTTAGATGCAACATGAACAGGTACTACGCTTCCCGGTGTCAATTCCACATCACGAATCGATCCATTGAGCCAGGCTTCACATGATAATATAAGATAAACGTTATATAACAAGCTATGAATCCGTTTGGCATCTAATGCATCCCATTTGCTGCATACTATGGGCTCAAGTTAGGACAGTTCAAGTTTCCGACGTTTTCTACTCCGCAGAGTCTCCAAGTTTGGGGCACTCGGAGTCAAAGCCGGTGAGGGCGACACGGTAGGTGAGCCAACATCTGCCAGACCATCAATCTCAAAAAGGAAGCCATTGATGACTATGCCAGTCCAGACCAGAAACTAGGGTCGAGAAGGACCTTTTCATCCTCTTCGTTCACAAATAGACAGAACGTCGAATATAAATCGTGTCTGGTGCGTATACGTCAGACAGACGGTGAGCCACATAACTTTGACTTGAAACGTAGTAGAGTGATCGTGTCTATAAGCCAATTGTTCCTCTGAAGTTGAGGCTCTGTCGGTTAACATTGCGGTAGATGGCCTCAGCTAGTATGCCTGCTAACAGCTTGCAAGTTACAGAGGTCAACAAGACCGGGGCTGTCTGATTCTACCTTGTTATAGGTCTTATGTAGGGGGCAGACTATACTATGTCGGAACGCGTGCGGCAATTGCCTGATCTTTGGAGACCTACAAAATATCATGAACAGCGGTGTTCACACCTCCATCATGCATCTGTTATTGTCAAAGGCGGGAACTCCGCTAGACGCTTGGCTACGACTTGTCTGTGAGACATGTCAAATGCCGAAGGAAGTCTAGTTGCCACTTAGCGACACCGTTCAGAACTACCGCTTTCCCTGAACATTTCAGTTTCGGTCCAGGTTGTCTGGAGCGCCCAGCTAGTTCCAGTTGTAAAGGTGGCCCTCTGGATTTCAGCTTTTTCGAGAACTTGTCGATTGCCATCCATGGTTCCTAACCGCACGTGTGATCAGTCCGAGATTATATTTGACCTCCCTCCATTCGACGCTGCACATAATTGCTAATCGCGTCAGGAAATGAATTACGTGTATATTTATAAAAATATCTAAAAAGAAAATATAATTATGATATATATATATATATATAGCTCTTCGACGCGAGTTGAGACATTGATTCTAGATAGCCGGGCTGCTTCAGAGGAAGAAGCAGGAACGGTGGGAGAGGATGCAGAGTCATCTCGTTGTGCTCGCTAGAGAGGAGAGCTCGATTGGCTTTTTCCAGTTCTCGTACTCGCAGTACGAGTGTTAGGGCCCCGGCCGGCACTCTCGATCGAGGCGGGTGGTGGCGGCGGCGCCGGCTGCTGCTGTTGCTGGTGGTGATGCTACCGTCACAACTGCAACGACCCCGCTGGCCGACCACACAAACAACAGCACGTCTAAGAGAGAGCTAAGCGACCCAACTCGAGTTGGCAGATCTCATTCGTTGCCTTGTGTCTTGGTTTCTTTTCCTGAGGACCAAACAAAACACAACAACGTTATGCGCGCGTAACATCCGTGGTCGGCAAGGCACGCAGACTCAGCGCGCAGATCTCGTTTAGCAAGCCCATAATACGTACACAAATATCAGCTTTCACAAACAGCTCATCCGCCGGTTTACCTATACTAATCCGTACGCCGCGCAACACGCATCGGAAATAGTTAGCGTGCGTCTAGTTAGTGGTAGGTGGTAGTAGTGGTGGTGGTGGTGGTGCCCTCGTCAACGCGTCAAGGCAACGTCAACAATACAGACGACAGCTATGTAAGTGCACGATTGTGCCCCATATTTAATTTTAAGATCACGTGTGTGTACACGACAGCATATATACATTCGATCTCTGCTATTGATGCAATTTTCTTTGAAAGGTGCTCATTGAGAATAGATGATAAACCATGCCGTTGAGAGCCAACGACCATGCTGCGACAAGGTCTGTTGGGGAAACCCTAGATATCCATTCATCCATATACATATAGGCATATCATACATATACGTATATACACATTCAAAACAATATGCATACAAAGATACAGTGAGCAGCCTGTTCCACCAGTGTGCACTAGTTTTTAGGGGGAAAGTTAAGCTCAATTGAAGAATCTCTTAGCAAAAAAAATATTCCAATATTGACCGGATATTGCAACCTGAAATGTTAGTTATACTTGTTTTTCAGTTGTTTATTGGTTAGACATGTGTTGATTTAGAGGTTGCGTAAGAACTTGATCAATTTGTTTTAAATATAAATGAGGATCAGCTTTTGAGGTTAAGCTGACGGTAAAGCTGTCAATATACAGGCATTCTGTAGTATGCCAATCCCTCGTCACTGTACCACCTTCATCCACAAGCTGGACCGTCGCGAGTCTCTCGATGAGTTTTTGTCAATTGCGGCACAAGTCATTTTTGTTTTAAGGCGCTTTTTTATGGGGTGCTTCGTACCGATTGAAATGTTTAGTTCAAAATATTCTGTACCCTCCATACACATTCCCCAGAGATGAAGCTTTAGTGATAATAAAATTACGAATATTTTATAACCGAAGGAAGATAGTTTTATTGAGTTGAATTTAATTTATTTAAAATTCACTTAAAAAAAGATACTTCTCTGAAATTTCACGTTAATCAATACATTTGATTGCAAAAAGCCTCCAAAATGTGCTTTAATAATTTCTTAAAAACGTATATATTTCATGTTTGTGCTTATTATAGGCAAACATATCAACTGTCGATCAACCTCTTATATTAGAGTGCTAATAGCAATAGTCCTCTATAACAAATATTGCTGAATCACAAGCCGGAACAATATAAATCAAGGACCGTATGCCTTTGTATTTTTATTAACATACAAATAATCTATACACTATGGTATCCTTTCTCGGTTCCCCCTCTTGAGAGGCTAAAATTGTTCGATTAATTCTTTGCTAATTTATGATATTCGAACTCCCTCAATACTGGTTCGAGGGACTGGCAAGGCCTTGTAATTTTTAGAGGGACCTTTAATTGGGAAGATTGCGCATCTTTGATCAAATGTCGCTGTCGTTGTCGCTGCTGGAGTTGATATTAATCTCTTCTTTACATTGACACATCTTCAAGGGGTGGTCTGGACGTGTTTAAACACTTTCACGCCCCAAAAGAGGCAACGTTTCGGGTAACGAGACTTGCTGTATCTACCGCCATGGCTTCGCCGTAGGCTTTAATGGACTACTAAACGTTTTTCAAAAAATGATTAAAGCACATTTTGTGTGCTTTTTGCAATCAAATGTATTAATCAACGTGAAATCTCAGAAAAGTATACTTTTTCTAAAGTGAATTTTAAGTGAATTAAACTGAACTCAACTCACCTGAGCTCAAACTGAAAACAATTTACCTTTGGTTATAAAATATTCGTAATTTTATTATCACGAATAAAGCTTCATCCCTAGGGACTGTGTATGGAGGGTACAGAATAGTTTGAACTAAACATTTCAATCTGTACGAAGCACCCCATAAAAAAAGCGTGGTAACTGAAACGAAATACTCCCCGTCTCCGCGAGTATCTTGGGAGTATCGTTCATGGACTTGCACTCAGACGGGTAGGGGGGTGCACTACGGGTAAATAATATTGTTTCTTGCCGCTATCAGTTTGCACAGCCAGGAAGAAACCCAGGGATCGCAAAAAGTAACTCCCGTCTGTTAGATTGCGATTAATCTTTGAGGGGAAAAATCGCCGACGTTAGTGCCCGAGATTTCTAAAATTATCAGTTTAGCTTTCTCCATCTTCTGCGGCTCAGTTTTTCTTTACATACCGAAAGGAAAAATATGTAAGAAGGGAAAGAACCCTGGTTCGTTCACGCTTGAGAGCAAGCGTCAAATGTGACCCCTGAAAATCTTCACTGAGGTATCTTCAAGAAGAAATGCCCTTTTTATTCGAGGCGACCTTGCCAGAGCAACTCTTTCCAAGTCAACTTCAATACATGATATATGTTTTATTTTTTCAAGAAGAAAGGGACAGTAAAATGCACAAAGCATACACCAGATTCCTTCAGGCCGAAACGATTTAATACCGAACTGCAGTGGCTTTACAGTGAACAATTGTATTTATAGATCGCAGATACAGAGGTCCAATAAACGATTTCCCAATTCGTAAAGCCTTGGGCCATCTAATAAAAACGAGCATTTCAGGACAGTAATGCTTTTTACCTATTTTACCTGATAGCTAGATTCAGAAGTTTTTCTGAGTCCTGATAAGAAAGCATTTTGCAGATCATGCCAAAGGTGGACATGCAAAAACTATTCAAGAAAAAGTGCCAAGCACCCCAGGGGCACGCTATCCACTAAAGACGGCACCGCCCAGTTATACTTAAATAATAGTGGACGACCGAGCGCCTCAGGAAAGACTTATGCAGGCGCGATGCGCTTCTCAACAGGGGCCGGCGATCCGCCCTGCGGGGAAGGAAGCTCTAGGCACAACGCCGAGTACAAAAGTCTGCGGGCACTCAGGGAAACCTTCAGGAGCAGGACGCCCTCTCTCCTAAAGGGCCTTTATAGAAAAGCTGGAGGGCGATCCCTGGAGCCGCCCATACAAGCTAGTATGGGGATGCTCCGGGGGGCACCAACCGGGGGCTCTCTCTCTCTTCGTAGCCATATGAGGCAGTCATCGACGTCGCGTACTTGATGCGAAAAACAGGGTTTGCTTTAGCCCCCGCCAAGAGCGACGGAATTCTTCTAGTGGGCCGCAGCAAGTTACCCGCTATTCACCTACGCTTTAATAATGAAGAGATCAATATCGTGAATACGACAGGGTATCCTCGGAGTATTCCTTGCTCGAGGTCTCCGAGGCTTGCGCCGGGCATCGGAGAAAGCCCTCAAAGTTGCCAGCGACTTTGCACGGCTCATGCCTAACACCCTTGGGTTCCGGCGTTCGTCCCTTTTAGGCTCAAGAGGCTCCGACCTGGCCTTCTAACATTTTTAACAACCGCAACAAACCGGAGTTGCCCTCATTGGGCTCAACGGGCTGGAGCACTAAGTGTCAGCGGTGCTTCTAATCACTGGGCCTGTTCTTATAGGATCTGAGTGCAGAAGAGCGCCACCCTCTGTGGAAAGACCCTACACTCAAGAGGGAAGACCAACAGCAACGGAGCATCGTCCTATAGCAGGCGTCAATCTCTTGAAGCTTATACCAAACATAAAATTATGGCTAAATCGGCCCATGGGAGAACTAACCTTTCGCACCACCCAACTGCTGACGGGTCACGGGGACTTCCAGTCTTACCTGTTCAGGATCGGGAGGCTCCCAGCTTCACGAGCGTCCACTTTCTGGGCAGAGCAGCGTGTCTTCGCCCTGTTCTACAAGTTCCTTGCAGTGGTGTCTGTGTGTGCAAACCGCATTTTCCAGTTAATCCTCTATAAAAAAAACATATAAACATCAATTTGAATGTGTATTCCCCTCCACGGGCAATATGTAAACCAATCATCGGTTAATGAAGCTAAATAACTTGATTTGGGTCATAAATAAACTGGGCCTGTATATCTTACCAATCGCATTGTGTTACTGCTTCCTTAATTCATTTTGACCTACCAGAGCTCAGTTGGCGATTGCCCAGTGCGCCAGTAAATACTTCGCGGGCCTCCCTGCAGACTATCTTTGCTGCAAATCGTCGAATGGTAGATGAGAACGCTAGCTGCCGGAAGATGTCGCTTTTCTCTCGTAAAGCGAAGAGGCGACCACCCACTAAAGTTGGCCTGAATGTATTTGGGATAGCTCCCTAGTGATTATGACGATTATTTGGGCTAACGCCGCTGCAAGTAAGTGTCCTTGTTTTTCGAAGGATGGAGCAAGAAGGTTCCTGACATGCCTGGGTTTGAAGCCTTGAAGTCCAGCAGACGAAATTCTTGGAAAACGTTAACCGAAGACGTTACGTCTTCGGTAGATGTTGCGAGAGGTATTACATTTTCGGATACTGATAGAATATTTAAGTCAGACGGTGTGGGCGGACGTTTCACTCTTAAGGCGAGCAAGGCTTCTTCTGTAATGGCGAATTCTTAATCGAGCATAAAATCCTTGCCGCTCCGTACATGTGGCCTTTGTTTAGCTTCTCTATCTAGACGTCCAGAGCTGGTAGATTTCTCCGCAAAGCCAATATGCTGTTTGTTGATGGTAATTTCTTTTTTGCATACCTGAGGATAGTATAATAGCTTCTCCTGTGGCGATTAGATCATTAATGAAACCACCATCGTTTCGTGTTGAACGTAAAAGTGGGGTCAAATTATTTTAATTTTGCAAAGCTTTTTGTTCTCAAGACGACCTTTCGTCTTTATCTAGTTAACGTTGGATGTTTCAGTCGAAGCAGATCTACTTCGTGAGCCGAGCAACGTAGTTTAGCGGCAAAGCCATTGCCTTGCATCTGGGAGATCGTGGGTTCAAAGCCTGGACCGGCCAACCTTAAATTGGTTTTCATGGTTTCCAATTTATATAAGGTGAATGCCGGAGTGGACCATAATCAGACAAAAAACGGTGAGCACGGATGTCTCAATAAAAGAGATGGTGCATTACTATCTACCCCCTCCTATTATGATTATTATTATTAATATTATTATTAGTATTTATTATTATTATTATTCACACCATGGTATGTCATGTTTCTCCATACACATACATTTCGCGGCGAAGCAACATTCGGCCAGCCACATCAATATAACTAAAACTTATGTTACTCTCACTTTGAAACAAGACATTTTGTGTGTATATAAATATTAACCTAAATGCATATATATATATAAAAAAAAAATATATATATATATATATATATATATATATAGATATATATATATATATATATATATAATATATATATATATATAATATATATATATATATATATATATATATATATATATATCTATATATATATATATATATATATAAATATATATAAGCGAAGTATCCTTCGTCATGCGATCGTTTATGAAGGCAATTCATTAGCGATAACTAGATCAATACGGTCGCACAGAGAGCGATGCAGGTCGGTCGAGATGCACGCATTCTCACCAGACTCGTATCCAGAGCTATTTATTATTGCCATCACCAAGGTGGAGCTGCAAGCGACATACAAGACAACCATGTTCACACATAGGCCGATTGTAGGTGTAGCCGTAACTGGAATGAGAGCAAACGGAACGACATCATGACTTATGACCGATCAATCGTGGTGTGGCACGCTTACGACACGCGCTCTCTGCCAACGATCTATCAGCCATGAAGCAATCGTTCTGGCACATTGAGGTGTCGGACCACTATACCAGCATAAGGAGAAAACCAATTATGGCCAGAGTGAGAGAAAGTGGCATCGAAACTGCGACTATTCCTCAGCAACTCATGTCCAGCTAAGAAATTGACGATCCGACCAAACATACTGTAGCAGTTTGAGTCTATATGCTTCCGCTTTCTCGTGTGCAAAGCCTTTCATATGCATAGATAGCAACAACACCAACAAAATGAAAAACGTGTCAGGAAGCAATCAAGAGATGCTCTGATTGCCCAGAGATACTCTAAATAACAATGTAATTATTAGTAATAAGGTAACACACATGAAATTGAGCCCATTTCAATTGTGGCTTTAGAGCCCCCACGCAGCCCTGACTCTCCGACGTGGAGGATCGGTGATGTAGGCCGGGACCACTTTACAGCGTTACTTTGGTGGCTTGTGAAAATTCAGTCTCGTTTGCTTAGAGCTCGAGTGTGGCACAATTCTAGTGCTAATGGCTACAATAGTGTCAGTAGAATTAGATGTTAACCGTCTCAGATCCTCCATCGCTAGAACAAAAACATCAATAACCACAGCAAATAAACCCCGTCTTTCTTTCTGTCGTTCATTTCATGCTGGGAATCGATTTGCCGGTCTGGCTGGCTTTTGGAAACGGCAACGGCAACTGCGAATGGCAATGCTTTATCCTCACGCAAAGGCCGCTCCTGTCAGTAAGCTTCGAGGAGAGCGATGCTGCAGAAGCCGAGCTGCAGGTCGAGATGCTGTCGGAGTTTCGAGCAAGTGTCAACTCAATGCGCGCGGTCGGCCTCACGCTCGGCATGCCTGGATGCGAACCTGAAAACTGCAAGGAAAAAGTATGTGATGTTCCACATAGTGCGCTACGTCCTGTTGTCTTAGCTCACCCGTGCATCTGCCAGACATAAAAACCTTTTTGCAGAAACCCTTATTACGAAGAAAAACCCTTACCCCAACCCAAACTACCACGTTTAAAGAGCAAACGGCTAAAAAACATGGCTATTTGGCGCTTAATAGGTATAGCAATGTAGTGTCTGTCAACGAAACTAAACAGTCTTAATGAGACATAGCGTGCGAAATTGCATTGCATATACTTCTAGACGGGCAAAAGGGCGTACACCGAAAACTGCGGTTCTGTGTCCATTCTCCATAAAGAAATGCACTTTTTCGCCCGGTGGGACGTTCGCTGAAGTGTTCAAATTGTATATAATGAAGTGTATTGTAATTATGTAACATCTTGAAATGCAATGTTACTGCGAAATAAACAATATTTATATAGGAATGCTCCGAGGATGTTCCTATTTAAATAGGGCGCACACTCCGGCTGTTCCTATAACAAACATCTCCCCTTTGTTCTGACCAGGTTTGGCTATGGTGCATTCGAGGACTGCACGTTATGCTCTTCGTCCTATGGCTTGTCGATCTTTGGGATCACGCGGCGACAATGAGCGGCTCGCTGCTATGGAACCGTTCGCTTGTGGGTGTGCTTCAGTTGAACGCCATCTTCAACTCGGTCTACTTCAACATCGAGGCGAACATCATTCTGCTCCGTGACCTCGTGCAGGACCTGTCGAGGATTGTGCGCCGATTCGAGCGGTCGCCGCGCGCCTCGAGCGTGTATCGGCACGTGTCGATCGTGGCGCTCGGGCTGTTCTTTCTGACGTTCAGCGTCCGCCTTATCGAGACGTTCTACGTGCCGGACTTCCGCAGTGTCGCCATCGGAACTCAGCACATCGTCGCCGGCCTTCTGCTGTTCGGCAGCCTCTACTACACGGCCCTGTTCCTGAGCGTCATCTTCTACCAGCTGAACCTGATTACGGCCCGGGTGTCGGCGAAAGCGAAGACCAAGCCTCTGCAGGCAATCCGACAGCACGAGGTGATCGGGCGTCTGCTCGACGACCACGTGAACAAAATGTTCGGCTTGCCCATCCTCATGATGAACGTGACCATGGTGTTTCTGACGCTCGACCTGCTCTTCACGCTCAACCGACAGGTGTCGAACGAGATGTGGCTGTCCACCTACTTTCACAGCCTCAGCGGTATTCTGGTAATGATGGTTATGGTCGAGATGGCGTGCCGGATATCGAAGACATCCATGATCCTACCCGACCTCATATACGATCAGGTATGCGTAGAGCAGTCTTAGGAAGTAGAATAGTAGTAGTAGTAGCACAATAGCCACAAGAGCATGCCTTATAGTATCTTTCCTTACTGCATGTTTATATATTATTATTAAAAAAAAAATATATATATATATATATATATATATATATATGGTCGTTTAAAACGACAATTTGATGAAAAATGCTTGTCCTCTATTTAGACCAAAGCGGCCAATACAATCATATTCATCGTTTCCCCATGCAGATTCTGACGCGGCGCATTACGAGCAAGAGCTCCGTTCACCTTTGCGACCTTTTCCTGGCCAACTTCCGTCTGTTCTCGGTTCGCGTATGGGATGACATTGCCCTCGATCGAAAACTTATTCTCATTTTCACCGGCGTGATCGGCTTCTATGCTGTCATTCGCGCCCAACGTGTGCCCAATTCGCTGCCGCTCTACATGCTGACTAATTTCAACTCAAGCGAAATGGCGTTTGTAAAGGATCACCACCATCATCACCAGGACACGCACCAGGACGACCTACACTACCCGTAAGCGGCCGTAAAACTATTAAACAGGCGCAATTTTAGCCTTTGTCATGGCGCGATTTTTCACGCACTGTATCATATCATAATTAAATCACAAAGCATTACCCGAAAAATTATGTATACAAAAACATCGTATATCGATGTGCTTTCAACAAAAACATCAATTAATTTAAACAAGTACAAATAGGTTTTTGTTTCTTACAGATGCAATTATTTAATATGCGTGCCGGTGCTGCTAAATTGAATATAAGGGTAATACTACAGTCTTGTAGTATTGCGTTAAAGTAGAATATGAACAATATGACTTCCTCTTAAGCTTCACGCATTGCAGAGGACTGATTAGACCGTGACGCGCGATTTGTTACACAAATATTTGATAGACACGCTAAGTAAAGCAACGGGAAATAAGGATAATAGTCCGACAAAAATGAAAGAGCTCTCGGCAGCCCTTCCCAAATGTGACCGCAGTATAACAAGCAATAGTCGAGCATACACTGATATGAAGATAAAGCACACTGGTGCTTACTATCAAGGTTCTTTAGGAACTCTTGTCACAATCGTATGTACATAGTGTAAACTATTTAAGCATAAATAAGTATGTTAGAAAAATATAATAAGGTTGATAGACATGGTCAGCGCATCCTGATAAACATGTGTTCATAATTAGATGTTTAAACGCAGAACTGCGATGCATCGATTTCATGTACACACCAGTGATTATAGTTTTTTTTTTCATATACATTCGTAAAGTACCTCACGACGAATTATAATATGGTAAAAATGTACGCTCTCACCAAAATATGCCTAGTATGACACTAATAAAAGCTAAATGCCTGGTATTGTAATGTTCAAGTAGCCTAGACTCTTAATATGATCACATTAAATTTAACATTTCGGTCAATTGACGGTTTGACTCCATCTGAGTTTATTGGAAACGGATAGTCATGTAAGAGAAAACAGGGAAACTAACTCAGATCCCAACATACGCGAGGAGTTTTCCTAAATAATATAACCTGTGAGCTGGCCAGGGACAAATGTTTTCCTAACATACACAGGTATAATGATAATAAAATGGTTATATACGCACGATTATGTAGATGTATATGTACTTATTGTTGTTAGAAAGTGTGATATATACGTACGAGTATATTTCGACTTTAAGTGTATATCATGAAATTGTTACACGACGTAATTTACTTAAAATGCTGCCTGATCTGGGCCATGAACTGAGACCATCCCATGGATAGACGCGTTCTTTCGCAAACAAGCATTACGCGTACATGTTTATGAGGCCTTATCCGAAGCGCCTGGAGCCCTCTTTGGTAATCTAAGCCACACAGGGGCTTTAAAGGCAACTCAGCCGGGGGTGGTAGAGTTAAAGGAAACCGTAAACATACTCTTAACTTTTTGAGGGGTACCTACTGCCCCCAGATGTATGCCACCTCAAGTTAGTGCTTAGTAAACATGTTGTTATAAAGAATGGAAATCACTTGGCAAATGTAAACTAATATCGGACATACAGATGTGAAGTCTCAAGTGATGACGTCCGGTGAACTCGATCGCAAGTTAGATCCCAGGTGTGGGGATTTATTTCTTGTATTTGAGCATGTCTAGCGTATATAAGCCAATGCACAGAACAAAATACACTTAGGCGGCGTGCTTGTGTTATGACCTTGGTGTCTGGTACCCTGCTGCCTTGGGTAATAGGCATAATAAAGACTCTGTTCCTTCGAATACATATTCCACGTTGTTATAGGGACTTGTTGTTTAAAATTCCCACATTAGAGTGCGACATTTTTTAATAACGTCGAAAGTTCCACCTTCCAGACAATTAGCAGAGAAAAATTATGTTAAAAGTCCAATACGGCGGTATCTGGAAAATTTTCTGTCCGGCTCTCTGAAGTTTTTACCTATGATGTACTCTTGGAGGACCACATGCACACAAACAAGAGTCCAATCGTGGTTCGCCAAAAATGATAATATTAAGTATTGCCTGGTATAGGTCTGGCTTGCTAATGAACCCGACAGATTAAGAACATTTTATTGTTATTATTTCGCTATTATTACGACGAGTTCCGAATTTATGCATATGTTGAGGACTTTATGTAGGCGTTTAAGCGTGATGAGAAAAATATTCATCGGAATACTTAATTGAATTGTTTCACCCTTTCGTCACTACCATTTATCTAAATAAATAAGCGTGTTATGCAAGTTTTGTTTCAATTTGGGCAACCCGCCAATTCCGTGGAAGCGAGACGTAAACAGACCGAACATGTGATGTACCTATGCGCAGTAGTAAAATTTAGTACTATAAACCTACCAACACTGTGTTCCGCCTGCAACTAACCAGAAGCTATGATATTCAGTACGAAGCGTTCGTCTGCGGGCAATCGGACGATGGGTAGATTGTGCCCACAAACGAAAAGTAGTGGAAGCTCACCACTGATGCGGTGGCAATAAATGCTTCCTTTCACAAACTACAACAAATTAAGACTCTTTAAAAAACGATTATTTAGACGCGCGGGAAGTGCTCTCCACACCTAACATAGTCGGCTACAGCGGTACAGTGAAATCCAGCTGTGTCTGACATTTAGGCAAGCGTATGCATTAACGAGCGTGTCTTTGTTATGCTGTCCAACGAAAAGCATGTAAACAATATGCTTGGATAGCAGAAGCAGCGACTTAGGATGGTGGCGACGAAAACCCGGCGGGAGACTTCGACACGACAGACGACGTAGGGAGACAAGACCATAAGGCTAAGCAGGTCCTACGGCAGATCTCGCCCGCGGTCGAGCTTTCGCCACACATAGACTAGAGGAGTGTTGTTGCGAGATAGAAATCGATAACGTCCGCTTTGTTCGGCAAATTTGACTGATCAATAGTATTTAGGCGGTGCGTGGGGTGCAACTATAGGGTGAGGAGGCGTCATCGGGGCAAGTCATCTGTCGTGAACAAAGTAAGCCCAGACAGATCAATCTCACCCGACACACGACTGGCATGCGATGAGCGTTGGGAGCGAATCTCTTAGCTGCACTTGGCATACACATACGGGGGCACACACACACACGAACGTATCGAGCGAGCGATTGGCGGGAAGCGTCCCAGTGTGGTTGGGGAACAAGGGGGTAACAAGCGATGATGGCAACAAGCGACCTTCAATAATGACAAGGACGGCGACGACGACGACGACGACAGCGATGTATGTGTCCAAAAGTATCTCAAACTTTGCACTCTGCAGATGAAGTTGTAAGGGTGGTCGTTGAAGTCGTCGTAATAGTAGGACTTCGTAGCATCATTGAATTGGGGGTAGGTGACGCTGTAGTCGTAGCAGCAACAGAAGCAGTTGCGATCGAAGTGTCAGATGTGCCTTCAGTTGCGCCGTGTTGCTCACTAAGGTGGCCTGTTGGGCCGAGAGATGTCGCGCCAGTATCAGAGCAGAACGACCTTCTGCTTGCTCGCTGGGAACTTACCCAGATTCTCTCTAACTGGGAGAGGACAAGGAAAAATCTTGTTTTACAATAAGACAAAACATGAACACTGTATCCCAGACCATTGCAAGCAAGTATCCTGTGCTTTCGTCGTCTTTTTTTTTGATGACTGCTTTTATGCCAGAGTACCACTACCACTGATTGCAGCGTTAGAGCGTGCGTCTGTGAATTTGGCCTTGCGTTAGAGCGTGCGTCTGTGAATTTGGCCTTGCTCGATGGCCCAGAAACAATTTTGGCGTACGCTGTGCGCTGTGTCAGCTTATCTTAAACAACTCCTCTGCTCGCGTAGCGCTCGCGGGCTCTGCAGGTTCTTGCAGCGGTTTTCTGTCTTGCTACCGTCTATAGCAGTCCTGTGGGTGCTCATTTGGTGTTTATTCACGTACGTATGGTATATATGGCAACCAAGCAAGTGCGCTATACTCCTTGCAGTTCTGCTCTCGTCGGGTGGCAGATTGCCGACGTTCGGCTTTTCCCGTTGATTGCTTCCCGGCTGGCTAGCTGCCCCATGCCACCATCGGCGGCGTAGAACGGCGCACAAGTTTAATGTGTTGATGTTCCTGTTATAGTGTCGCCCTTATTGTGCTGCTATTGCTGTCTTGCCCTTGTTGTTGTCGTGCTGTTCTGTTTGCTGTTGTCATGGCTTGTCCTTGCCACGGACGCGTGCAACGAGAGTGGTTCGTGCATAGAGACAGCTTCTCGTATGCGGCACTGTGGCGTCGTAAGGGTGGACTTGTATAAACAGGATTCTACTTCTACTGCTGTTACGCTTGCTGCTGCTATTATTGCTGCGTTCTACAAGCATCTGTCTTTGTTCTTTGCATCTTTCTCTAGCTCTGCTTTCGGCCTATTCATGCCTGACTCATGGTCTCTTTCCTCTCTCTCTCTCTCTCCCTCTCTCTCTCTCTCTCTCTCTTTCGCTTTTAAATTTTATTTACATCTTTATTTCTGTCTTCTCTCTCACTCTATACGTGCACGTGTCTCTCTTACTCTGCGCTTCCTTGTCGACTGGTTAAATTTGAGTGACCAACCGTCGGGCCGGTTGGCGCTGCAATAAGCGTCTCGCAATTAGGCAATGGTTGGACCATTCATTACCCGCCAGGGTGGGGGAACGCCATCGTTGTTTCGGCAGACGGCGTGCGTCAGCGAAGGACTCCAGCACCCCCCTACTACTCCCGTTGCTGTTTGCCCAGATTGAACGACGACCACGACGACGACCATCACGATGATAAGAGAGAACAATGCTGCTGATGGTCACGATGATGACAACTCTGACGATGAATATGACGACGCTAATGATAAGAATGACGATGACAAGCCGTGATAAAGCTGCTGCTGCTGTTGCTGTTGCCGCTGCTGATAGGTTGATAGTGCAGTTTCCTCCGATCGCTCTTCTCAGTGTTATCCACCTCTTTTTCTGCTAGCGGCCGGTGTTCTGCCTTGCTCGGGGCTGGCAACAAGCAGAAGGGCGGCGAGCAGAGCTAGGCATAGTGTAGTCGAAGGCATAGTGAGTAGCTACTACTGACAGATGGGGGTGGTGTGCTGGCAGCCCACCGGTAAGCGCTAGCTACTAAGCGGCGTCGTTGTCGTCGTCGTCATCATCGTCTTCTGAGCGTCTCGGTCCGTTGCAAGAGGCCACGTTTTCGCCGACGAGCCCCCAGGGGGCCATCTAGGATCTAGGCCCATCGACTTCGTCGACCTCCACTTTTCCTTTCCTCCTTCTTTTCGCTTTTCTTGTTCGTTGTCATCATCATTATCGTCATCATCGTCGTCGTCGTCGTCATCATCATCGTCGTAGTATCGGTGCTTCGTCGTCGTCATCGTCGCCGCCGACGTTATCTTCGTTGTAGTCTGTTGGTCGTTGTTGACGACGCTAGCTTCCGTCATTCTATATCTTCTCCCGTTGTCTCTCATGCGCTTCTTGGATGCCCCGCCTACATTTAGCACTACTCTTAGCACTGCTACACGCCACCATGACGACAACTACTAGTAAAGTTTTCGGGCTGAATCTCAGCCAAGATTTAACGTCCACGGAAGTCTTTTTTCACATTGCTTCATAGACGGACAACCCCATAAATACAAATGTGGGGCAGCGGTGGGGCTCGAACCCGCGCACCTATTTGCCTCCTCCGGTTGCGAGGCGGAGGCTTAATCCACCGCGCCACCGGGCTCGACAACATGACTACAACTACTACTACTACTATTTGTACAACGACTGCAGCTTCAACTACTTACATAGCGGACACGTGGCCATTCGAAACAACTCGTCATCTTGTTGTTGCTGCTGTTGCTGCTGCGAAAGAAATTGCGGGAGAGGAACCGGCAAGTTGACGGACTGCGTTCACCGGCGGTGGGTGCAACCACGCTTCCCACTGTTTTCACTGGCGGCAGCAGCAGCAGCGTCACCTTCTTGTACTTCTTCGGCTTAGTGCAAGCAAGCAAGAAAGTAAGCACAAATGCACTCCGCTTTCGATAGTGTGCGTCGTTCTCGGCCAGCTTGGCTTTATCCCGCCGCTTTTCTATTGTTTCCTCTCCTTTATTCCCTTCTCACGCCCCTCCTTCGTCCTCAGCGCTTGCTACAACATCTTTCCGCTCGCTCGCTCGCTCCCAACTCTTACTTCAACAGGATGCAGGCGGCCGTCGTATTCTGCATTTCAGCGCTTGTTCTGTCTTTTCTGCTCGATCCAGTTGTTGTAGCAGCCGTAGTAATAGTGGTAGTCGAAACTAGCAGATTTGGCAGCCGGCAAAGTAGGGACGCTGCAAATCCACTAGAAAAACATAGGCCCACAATAACCGAGGAAGCAAGGGGGAGGGGAGCCATAATATATAACAGAAGGATTAAAGTTTGAACAGACGAAGAACGTGGTTAGGTGAGGTTCGCCTAATACCAATGTCGAGTTAATTGCAATTTTAACTACGGAAGAAGGCTCAACCAGAGTGTCCAAGCATTCCGCAGCGGGTGGCGGACGGAGTTACAATGACGACCATTGTCCATCTGACGGAAGCAGGTATTAATGTTATACATAAATAACTGAAATAGGGCGATAGGAAGCTTTGTGCATCAATGATAAAACGTTTTTCAATGCTGAATAAAACTAAAGAAAAATATATATGCTTAAGATACGCTTTTCAGGAATACACTAGAAGGACCACGAGGAGGCCATCGAATAGGCTATTTAAAACAAACTTATCCTGGCTGACCCGGAGATAGTTGCGACACAGGAGCTCCATGTGCTTCATCCACAAAACCAAATGAGCAAATGTGGAGCAGAAAAGACGGAGAGCAGAATCGCTGGCCGGACGGAGTAGTAGGATGGCTATCCTATCCCTTGGAACGAATGGATCGTACCCTATGCTGCTTTAAATGTTAGAAAATAGACCATTGAGAAAGATATGGCAAGAAAAAAAGCTGGCTAAAATAAGGAGTCACAAATGCAAAATAATAAGCCAAGCGGCCAAAAACTGCAGTAAAGACGCAAGATGTTAATTGTAAGGAGGATTGTGCAGTGTCCAACCCACAGGCAATTCATCAGAGATATAAGGAATTGCATAAGGAAAGCAATATATAGGGATCCAGGACAAGGAATGTTCCTCCGACGCAATGCCAAGAAAATATCCCACAACAGAGATGGGCAAAGGCAAGCCGACACCTTTCTCCACCTAAATTGGCCGTTTAACGAACATGCGTCGAGCGCCACACAGTGCGACGATGAGTTTGCTTCCAATAAGAAGCGAAAGAAAAACTAAAAAAGAACAGGCATAAATATGAAAACTAGAATGACGATGACAAAAACTGCAATTCACACAGATTCGCCTGGTCAGGCCCAACAAAGCCCAGATCACCACCAGTCTAGATCAACCAAGGCACAATCCGAGAGTAGCCCTATGGAAGGCAAGACATAAGAGTCGGGGAAAGGCTGGACGTGAATGGAACTTGACAGAGCCAACCGTGTACAGCTGTTGCGTCTCGCCAAACTTGCGACCACAGAAGTTGACCAAAATTTCGGACGAATTCGCGTGGGAAACAAGAAGATGCGAACGACAATCCAAACCGATTTGCGGGGAAGGAGACTTTAAGGCAGCGACAACTGAATGGATAAGCACAATCTTGAAAGGTAGACGTCAAGAGCTAACAGAGTGATTGGTGCAGCAAAGGACCCTTGACACTCTTCAACGACGGCCTTCTACCCAGGTTTGAAGGAAAAGATTAATCTTTGTTGAAAATTTTACAATTAGCTGTGGAAGCTAACTACATAAAGTGGGTAACTCGAGGGTCTCAGAAGAAGACTTGCAGATGTATAAAATACGATAGTCCCGGGCACACTGCTGAAGTGGTCTCAGCCTACCCTATACGAGGTTGACTAACATGTACTATATGGAGCGCAACCTATTCGAGAGTCCTGCGCTCATTACGGGTGATCCAGAGCAATGCGGTGCGAGCCATTACTAGTCTGTCTCGTCGGGACGACGTGTCGCCATGCTACGGTAGACTCGGACTAGTCAAACTCGATCAGCTGGCACGTTTAAATTTAGTCAAGCTTGCTCATAAAGTGGTTAAACGCAAACTAACTAATTTCAGTTGACCATTATCAGGCCGCAGCGATATGAGGGCCAACTGAGGGTTCCCAGATTCTGGTTGACCTTAACGCAGTACTCTCTAGTCTGCATGCTGCCAAAACCATGAAACGAGGTATTGCAGGACCTCTGAAATACGGAGCGAGTCGGGACTTTTGAAATACGTTTGATTATAGAACTAAATGCAGAAAATAAACTAGCCACGGCTGATGGAAATTGGGTACGCTTTTATGACTCTCTATTCAAGTCCCAGAACTCGCAATGTCTCCAGGAGTGAAATGGTGGCGGTGATCGAACTGGAAAATTATGCAGTGATGATCGGTTGGCGTACTACAGAATGGGTATCAAAAGTGCTATAAAATACAACCACAACAACAGCGTTCATCAAGAGTTCCAAAGCGTCTCTTGGGAAATGGTTTCTCCACCACGACAACGCGCCAGTACACAAAGCTGAAAATACTGAGACCTTTCTAGTCCTTTCCGAGTTTGAGTTCTTTCCGTAGTCTAACTTAGGGCCGCTCGATTTTCTCTTCGTTCTACAAATGAACGCATATTTGAGAAAAAACGTTTGATTCACACGAATTGATGCTTGAAGCCGTCGAGGTGAAGCCGAAAAAATCTAAAACGCCATTCGGAGGTGTTCCCCGATACATGTATCCGCCGCCCTTAGAGATGTATCTCAATTGACGGAAATTACATACATTACATACAAATATAATATATAAGTTCAAATTTTGGAGCTTTCTATAAGAAATATTTTTTTCATACACAGAATCATTATTTAGAGGTGGTAGTAATTTCAGTCTCAGTATTTTCAGTATTTTTGTGTACTGGCGCGTTGTCGTAGTGGAGAAACCATTTCCCAAGAGACGCTTTGGAACTCTTGATGAACGCTGTTGTTGTGGTTGTATTTTATAGCACTTTTGATACCCATTCTGTAGTACGCCAACCGATCATCACTGCATAATTTTCCAGGTCGATCACCGCCACCATTTCACTCCTGGAGACATTGCGAGTTCTGGGACTTGAATAGAGAGTCATAAAAGCGTACCCAATTCCCATCATCCTTAATTGACCAGTGGAATCCTCGAAACACTTAAATGCGCTTAATCATCGCTGGATAAAGTACAGAGCAACGTGTGGCAATGGTTGCGTGATACACCTTGAGGTTCATGGCTAGTTCACCCATATTCGGGAGTTCCGTTCCAAAGTTTTGCGCAGCGGTCTTCCCCGACCTAGACGTAATAGGCCTTCCTAAACAAGGTTCATTCAGAATGCTTAAGACGCCAGAATGGAACATGCGAGCCAATTGTAGCACAGATTCCTCGAAGTGCGGTCCTCACTAAATATGTTCTAAACATTTTGACCGTTTCCGCAGCTGCAAGACCTTTTTGAACTCCTATAAAACTGCCGCCCGTGCCGGACTTTGTAGCTGTCTATTTCGACAGAACATAGAGTGTAGGAAAACCAATTAATATAATTACTGTACAAAGTTTCTAAAAATTCCTTTGTGGTCACTTTGATATCTGTTATGGAAACAAGCAGACAAAAAAGCAGACTTTTCAAAGCCGTGGCGGGCATTTCAAAACTATCTTCAATTGCCAGTTATTTTTGGCCTGACCTAATATATATATATATATATATATATATATATACGGAAAATACATTTTTATTATATAATTATTTACTATATTGTTCATAAATGGCAACGTATCACCATACTTTTTATACACTATACACTTTACAGGCAGGCGGCGGAAAATCCAGATCATCACCAGAACCTTAATCTCGATGATTGGAACGACAACTATAACTTTTCCGGTCAACTGCCGGCGTTCGGTTTTTGTCGCGGAACCCGCTTCAACAAGTGCTTAGCATGAATGCAACTTAAAGAAATGTATCTAATCTAAAATTATTTGTGACCACTTCTGAGATGTTGGCTTCAAAGATCGTTAAATATTAGTGGGCGAAAAGTACTCGATGTTGTTGTTCGGCGTGCATCAAGTCTCGAAATACTCAGCAAACAAATTTCCTTACAGTGTTTAAGAATATTATGTAAAATCCTCGTAATATATAATATCCGACATAACATCGGTTCGGCAATGTGCCCAGCAACTGGCTTATTCGCGCACCTCAGCCCAGTGTATTTTGAGGTCGGATCTAGCGATGTATCCATATAAGATTCAGCTGAGGTAAGAGCTTAATCCCACGGCTTAGAAAGATAGACTAAGCTTCGCCAAGCAGGCTTCAGGGATAATGCGGCGCGATGCCGATTTTATAAAGACAATTATCCGACGAAATCCAATTATATCTGAATAGAAGTGCGGTTTTGCAAAACTGTCGCATCTAGGCGATCGTGGCCTCTTGCGAAATCCAGAAAGAGCCGTTACATTTGCCAACGTGACAGTCTGGAATCTTTCAAAAGACTCCATAGACCCTATTTTTTTACTCCACGGTGAATGGCGACCGTTATCGCAGCATGATCCTTAAATGTTTTCAGTCAAATTTAAACAGAATCGATGCGAGTGAATTCTAGCTCTATCGAGATGGTGTTACAAGTCACACAGCTGGCACGACAATTGAGCTTTTGGGGATGGCGTGTTTCCGCACAGGTAATCTCGCATCTAGCGGGTCTGATCTTCAATATCTTGCAATTTAACACCGTACATTAAAGTGTACATTAATGACTAATTTATGTGAAAAAGTGCTAAAATTGGCTGTCCCGTATGCAGATCGTACAAACAAAAAAAGTGACTTTTCACGGATTTTGTATTTCATTAAGCAATTACAATATGTTTCCATTTAAATAATGCTTTTTATAAAACTTTAAAGACATCAGACCATTTTTCGAACTTTATATATATATATATATATATATATATTATATATTCTACGTTTTATGCGTGTCTTTGCTTTCATTGGCCGTTATCTTTAATAACATGCGTGTGACTGCTTATGCGTTACTGGCAGAATCCCTTATGTACAAAACATATGCTGACTATGGACTCTCTCCCTCTCTCACTCTGGCTCGCTCTAGATATATATTCATAAGTCTCAATTAATTATATATTTATTATAGATTATATAATATATATTATATATATATACATTCCGTAGATTATCGATGAAGTGTATAATATCATGCATACAAGCACCCACACGAATACAGGCTCCCTCGTATTCCTTTATTATATCCGCATTGATCAGACATGCCCTGTTTCCTATCTTGCCCTGCTGAGCCGAACGAGTACCCCTCGTAACTAGTTTCGCATTCTAAGATAATCATAATACGGTCTATTTCACGTAACGTGTTGCACAACACTATTCTTTATACATCAAGCACGGTGGTTCGTCATACCGCATTCGCAACCTTCGGCAAGCGTCGATGGCGTTTATACGAGCTCAACCGCTAGTCATAACCGACATTGTTGTGACGCCCATTTTAAGGAGTTGGCTAGATGCAGAAAAAGATGCAGCATATTTTCCGTGCTGTACTCTGGTCCCTTTAAGCCTCCTCTACCACACCTCATTCGTGTTGACGTGGGATTTGTCTACGACAGTACGGCAGCAGCAGAAGCAGCAGCAACAACAATAATTTCCTGCGGGCACCCGTGATGGAGTCGCGCAGTTTTTCGGCGACACTTCGGACAAGAAGGCGAACAACGTCTCTGCCTCTGTTGTGTCGTCATCCAGCAGCGCTTCCTGACAGTGCTTGGTTGGCAGCGCAACGAGCCACGGATCGGATTGGCGCTCTGACCTCGTCTTCGTATGTCCGCCTTCGTCCGTCCCTACGAGGAGAAAATCGAAGGGCCCCCAAACAGCGAATGGCTCGGGGCCATCATAACTACTCGGGGTCGTTGTTGCAGTCGTGCCATCGTGTTGTCGTTTAGGCGTGCCGCACCCGTAACGGGGTGGAGCGGGCGACATTGCCGATTAATAACGTCAAGACAAATCACCTGCCTGTCCGCCTGACTGCCTGTTTGCTTGCTTTCTTGCCTGCCTGCCAATCTACCTAGCAGACTTCAGCCCTCACGAATCCTTAGCCCGGCCAGCCTCTACTACCATAGACACAGCGATTGAAGGGTGGCGTTAGACGACAGCAGCAGTAGTCGCAGCAGACACAACAACAACAACAACAACAACAACCACTACTACTGCAAGAAAACCAACAACAACTACGGAGAATAACTCAGCGATGACAACAACAACACAACAACACACAACAACAACAACAACAACAACGACGACGACGACGACGACGACGATTGACGGCGTATCCTTTGTTCGGCGGAAATCCTCACCAGCCATGAAAGAATGCCTCGGGAAATGCCAACCGAGCCTTTTGTCTTGGCCCCACTTGCTTATGTAGCAAGGCCACAAGTGAGTAAGTGGTAGGAAGTGGTGGTGGTGGTGGTAGAGGAGAACAGCCGTTTCGTCGATCCACAGAGCTGACAGGGTTGGTAATCTGCGATCAATTAAAGAAGCCTTGTCAGAGTTTTCTCTGTGGCTAAAACGATTAGAACGCACGAGCGATGTCAATCTGATGATCGTCGTGTCCGGTACTTAGCACGCTAATCAGATCTCACATACAATGTCGAAGAAATCGAAGAAATGCCACGCAATTCCGAGCCTGGGGAGCTGGAGACGAATACGGGTTTAGTAAGTCTGTACATCCAACACAAGTTGCTGACAGGTGCCAGCGATCCATGTGCCCATTCCCCAAAACCTTTCGTAAAAGAGATCTCACAAAGAAAGCGGAGTTTGTATTCTGTAGGTGTTTCACAATTGTTTGTTGTTTGTTGTTTGGTTGTTGTTGCATGTGAATTATGATAGAGAAGGGTCCTCTAGCATTCAATATTAAATGTACTAAAACTTTGCTCGCAGTTTAGGCAAGGAAAGTTTCTAGTTTATTTGGTACTTTAGGATTCTTGCTTTCTGGTCTGTCCTGTCTATTCGCTTATATGAAATCTTAGGCATGCACATATATGTATCTAGAAGGATGGGTTTAATATTCGATTTATATGTATGGTCTCGTTCACAACAGAGGTACAACAGCGGTGTCTTTGGCCTACTGTGTTTGTCTTGCCAATTTCACACACTCAAAAGCCCAGCACCTCCCTGATTTTATGTGAACGTAATTTAAACGAAATTTAGTTAATACACGTATTAAGGTAATGCTATTTACGAAGTTAAAGTCGTTACCATAAGCACAGCCACAAAATTCAACCTGACGACAAGGAAATAGCCCTTACGCTGGAGCGAGCGAACTGTAGTATATAACTAGAGACATCGGCGAGAAGAGAGAAATTCGCAATGACAGTAACTTTAGCATCACAAATCGCGGAGTTCGGTCCTGTGACAGAATGCACTAAACCAAATCAATTTGGCTAGAATGCTCGCGACCCATACTGTGAGGGTGTGTTGAGCCTCGTCCTCACCTGAGAAGCCTGGCTGTTCCGCTGCGACTCCATCCTAACCCCTCGTCTCGATGGCCCACCCCTCGTCTCGATGGCCCGCCCCTCGTGCTTTGTGCTGACCATATGGAGTACGGCCTAAACGACAGTCCTAAAGGATACTTGCGGTTGGCTAGAGGCGAATGTAGGCATAGCACAGTTAGTATCAGTTATACGTTGTATGCAATACATGTAAAACTTGTCCATGTATAACAGTGCAATATAGCACGGTTATGGGAAATCCCAGCCTTCGTTAGGCCTTGTTGCCAACGGAACCGTAGAATGAAGACAGTCGAAAATGCG
>QVRM01002485.1:0-93041 GCA_003439945.1 Dermanyssus gallinae | reverse complement strand
AAGAAGAAAGACCAACACCAAACGGCATCAATAGGCAGACAACCATCTAGGTAGCAGACACGCTAGTCACACTTAACCTCAGTGGCTTCAGTATCTAGAGAGACGACGCGCAAAAATGTACAAGCTGCGGGGCAGCTGCAGGGGACAGGTAGTGATAACATGCAAAAATGAAATATCGCCCGCGAACTGCTGCTTGCTGTTTCCGTCTTGCAAATGTTACCTCTAACTTGGTGCCTTAAGCTCCACGAGCAATATCCGAAGACAACAACAGCAACAACAACAACAGCAATAACAACAACAACAACAAAAACAACAACAGCAACGGCAACTACAAACAACAACAACAACAACAACAACAACAACAACAACAACAACAACAGCAACTACAACAATAACAATAACAACAACAACAAAAACAAGAACAAGAACAACAAAAACAAGAACAAGAACAACAACACAACAACAATTAGGGCCAGCTTGTTGATGATGCCTCATGCGGTGACGGCAGTTCAGTTGGTATGACGCTAGCTAACGAGCAACAGCCAGAGCCTGATTGCAATTTGCGCATTAACATCACCGCAGATGCCCGTCGCACCTTCCTTGCCATTATCATAAGCACTAACATCAAGATCCGGTCCAGGACACTCTTGCAATCAGCGGGCACTCGTTGGGTAGGCATTGGGTGGTGCGCTAAGCTCGCCTTTAGACAGGTTGGTGTCGCATTGCTGTACTGCACTACTGTGCAGGGTGTCCAAAAACGGTCTAGTTAGTAGCCAGACTTAACGGGAGCGTATGACTTGTTAAGAAACGAATTTTATTAGAAGAATAGGAAGAAGACCCCAGTCGGTGGATTTGGAGTCGGAAATGTCTTGTTTAAAATTTGCACTCGACAAAATTGCAGGAGAGCGAAAAAACGTTTTATCACAAAAAAAACAATTTTGATGAATCAGATGACTTTGCTGGGGGGGGGGTGAGAACACCTGCCCTGTTGCGGATACGCAGGGAGAAGAAGTATAAATATATACAAATTTCAATATTCCCTTTATAATTTAAAAGTACAGTTTTATTTAAGTGCAACGAAAAACAGGGCTAGCAAGGTGTCTATTAAGATCACCAAGCACGATACCGGCGGCTCTTGTTGGCCGCCAGAACGACGCGTCGGGTCGAATCGTCAACTTCGATTCCGGCAATTCAAATTTAATCGCAAATAAACTAAACACATATTGTGGATTCTGCTTGCCGTGAGGTCTGTTTTATCATTTCTGTTATTATATTAAATTATTGCAGTTTCTTATAACAACAATACAGCTTTGGTTGTTAATTAGTGTACAATTTCCGATGGAATCCCATCACCGAAAGCGAATATAAAGTTCGTCCATAGTTGTCTCAGGAACGTCTGAGTATGTCTCTGCCAAAACGCTGCGAATCATGCGGTGTATAAAGTATTTTATTTGGGCCGACCCTTAGCAAAGGTTCAACGTCCACGGGACTGCTCTTTGCATTGCTTCATCGACAGACACCCCATAACAGAAATGTGCAACGGTGGGGCTCGAACCCGCGCACCTATGTGCCTTCTCCGGTCGCGAGGTGCAGGCTATTGCATCCTCCACGCCACCGGGTTCAATCCGATGTATGAAGTCTAGCGCATTATTTTAGGCTATCTGAATTGAATATTTTCTTCGGCTTTTTTTTTACTTAGTCTTCAAAGCTAGCTAACAATGTTTTAGAAAAAAACAAAACATGTAGGTGCAGTGTTCCGTTAGCAGCGCTGTGATATTCTTTACCTGCAGGCACGCTATACGGTCGTAATAATAATATTGGCGCAATTAGGTAACTCCCATATAATACATTTCTTCTATATTAGACACCAAGAACATGGACGTCAGGGTGAGAGAGGCGTATACCCCCTGTTCAGGATATAATCTACTAAAGTTACGCTGCGCTTGCCTCGTCCGCAGCTAAAACGCACACGCTTATACAGAGACGCGTTCGAATCCATATTACGACTGCTCGGAAAAAGAAAACGGGAAAGGTCACGCGGGCCACGAAATGGCTGGGCAGACAATGTATTTATTATTCATAATACGATTCTGAGACGCCGCGCGCAGCTTCCACCAAGCTGCAAAGACTTAGTAGAGTAGTTTGACATCTTGTGGTTTTGGTTGGCTCACTAGAAATAACTTGTGTATTGATGTACGAATAATTTATATGTTTCTAAGTCTGGTAACCATACTCCAATACAGACAACAAACTTATGATTGACGTATATCTCATTCTTATACATAGATATAAAACATGTGGTCATACATGGTCAGAAACAGAATACTATATATATATATATATATATAGCGGGCGTATTGGGGAGGAGAGAGGAGAATATTATTTTTGGGTCGTCAGCGTACAAACGATATTTAACACTTTAGGGAATATAAGCTCGTATGCCTAAAACAAATATTTTGTATAGCAGTGGAGGAACGCAGCTCCCCTGTGGTGGACCCCAGACGGTGCCAGTGACCCTATTAAATGCACTCTTCTAGTCTAAAATTCTTGTTGGTCTAAGACATACAATTGGCTAAATGTTTGACTATTTTTCTGACTATCTCTTTTAAAAATGCTGCCAGCAGGAAAACACTGCTGCACAAGACGATTAGCTTTAAAGGCTCCTCTAAAAAACTGCTAGTTTGTAAAAATGCTGGTGGATGATATCAGATATCATATTCATTAAGGATCTAGTACGAATATAGGTCGCCGACGTAGATGAGGCGGTCGTTACTGAAGCAGGTTGAACAAAGATGATAAATGGGAGACTCAATGCTGGTGAGGCGTGAATTGACGTAGCGGAACAGGTACCGATTTTCTTGACTTTATGTTGCTTTCATGAATTATCGACAGTATGCAGTGAACAAGGCAGGGATTGGACACGAAGAGATAAGTCGCTCGAAACGGGCTGCATATGAGCGCCAATTCCTTTTTTTTTTTTTTTTTTTAACAATGAACGTATCATTTTCTGATTTATTTGTATTGATCTAGCTATATAACCTTTTTATGTTAGCACTTTGGAGTGGACAATTGTCTCCGCGTGAACGTTTAGTCACGGGTTCTCTAACCCAGGATTAGCCCAGTAAGCATTGTATGTATTATTGGCGAAGCTGCCCAGATTCGGTACAATACACAGCATATCTGACGGTACGATAATGGCCAGGGGCGACGACCTCATGCAGGTGGTAGGTACCCAATATCGGTCACACACCCTGCCGGTTCAGTACAGAGAGACCCAGGACACAAGGTTGAGTACGAGCAGCCTCCTTTTTTTTTTTTTAAGAGGACTAACTGGAAAATGCGGTTGCACACGCGGGCACTGCAGCAAGGGAGCTCTCTGCAAGTGCGGGCCGGTAGTGTGGGGCTCCAACCCACTAAAACCAGTCGTGTCCCCGTCCCCCACGCTGACTGGGAACTGCTTGCGCATATCATCAAACAGTCAGGGGGGGCGAGTCTACTGGTCCAGGCGGATGTGTTCCCCGGGAGCCTCGAGGAGGCGCGAGCGGACTCGGAGGGAGGCCCTTGTCTTCTCTTGCAGTGTGTTCTTAAAAGCTTGGGTCACTTTGTTCCATCCTGAAATTGATTCCGTCATTTTCATAGTGAGGTCGTGTAGGTTAAGAGCTGGGTTGTTACTTAAAAACTCCGTTAAGCTTGCGCGCTGCTCCGCCCATGACGGACACATAAGCACCGTGTGCTCTGGAGTGTCGTCAAGTCCATCGCCGCAGTGGACGCACGTGGGGCTGGGGACCTTTCCAATCCTGAACAGGTACGACTGGAAGTCGCCGTGACCTGTGAGGACTTGGGTTGTGTGGAATGTAATTTCCCCCCCCCGGCCGGTTAAGCCAGCTTCTGATATTTGGGATCAGGGTGCGGAGGCTGGCGCCTGGGGCACCCTGTTCGAGGTCTTCCCACTCCTCCTGCCAGAGGTCGATGGTACGCTGACGTGCCTCGTCTTTTTTGAGGCCTGGGTTATCCCATAAGCGGCGGCGCTCGGCTGCCTTTAAATCCCACGGGATCGTTCCGGCAAGGACGAAGGCCGCCGCGGTGCTAACCGTCCTGTACGCTGAGATTACCCTGAGAGCTCCGACCCTTTGGGCCCGACGGAGGCGAGTCCTGTTCGCGGCGAATTTTAGTGTGTTGGTGGGCCAGGCCGGAGCTCCATACAGGGCAACCGACTCGGCCGCGGACATAATTATTCGTCTTCTCAGCTGCCGTGGACCATATGTGTTGGGCATGAGACGTGCGAAGTCATTGGCCGTCTTCGTTGCCTTTTCCGTCACCCGCCGCACGTGTTCGGTACCGCGGAGACCCCTGTCAAGGGTAACCCCGAGGTACCTTACGTGGTTGACGAGTACGATCTCCTGGACATCTAGGCGGAGGTGAAGGTCGGGGCATGTTCTTCGGCCCACCAAGAGTATCGCCTCGCTTTTGGCTGGGGCGAGAGCGAGCCCCGCTTCTTGCATCCAGCGGGCGACATCGCCAAGTGCCTCGTTCGCACGGCTCTGCAGCAGGTCCGCGGTCCGAGCCTGAACGGTTAGGACGAGGTCGTCAGCGTAGGCAAGGAGGTTGACGCCAGGGGGGAGATCCCTCAGCCGCAACACGTCGTCGTAGGTTATAGTCCATAGCAGGGGCCAAGTATGGATCCCTGTGGCACCCCTGCAGTCATGTTAAAAACGGACCCGTGGGACTGGATTGTTCTGTCATGTAGATAATTTGATAAAAGCTTCCGTAGATAAAAGGGGACCTTTTTCCTGTGGAGAGTCCCTAGGATGACTTTCCATGGTAGGCTGTTAAAAGCGTTCTTGACGTCCAGTAAAATCGCGAGGAACAAGTCCCGTCTTCTAGGCGGGGACTCGCGGAAGAGTTCAACCTGCGTCTGGATCCGCTTTATGGCGCCGATGGTTGAGTAGCCCTTGCGGAATCCGTAGTGGCCGTCGGATAGCAGGTCGGTCCCCTCCGCGAAGTCCCGGAGGCGTGCCTCCACGATGGACTCGAATGCTTTAGCCAGGGCGCCGAGTAGGCAGATCGAGCGGTAGGAGCCGGGGCCCTTGGGTAGATGAGCGCCAATTCCTGAGCCTCTTCTTGATCACATTAGTAATGAAGGCTTCGATAAGGAAGCAACAGTACTGTACGCCTGACATCATCGCTGTCTAAAAAGAACACGTTCCAGTAGACTCAGTTACGATGGTTGGCCATTGTACAACATTCATTTTGTAAACACATATATATATATATATATATATATTTGTATATTATTAGTTGCGCATCTTCTTGAGGACCACGTTCTGATGGCCTTTTGGTCTCGAGTCATAGGCGTTTGGGGGCAACGATGCATTCAAACTGAAAAACTAATTTGGGAAGAAGCCATTTGAGGCCACAGCTAACATCGATCGCGTTCCTCCGACAGTCGAGTAATAATAATAATAATAATGTAGAAGCAATGTTGTTGCTTTTTATCTACTATCTAGCTAAATGGCCTTATTTTTATACGCTTCGCAGCCCGCCATGTTTTCAGATATGATGATGTTATTGCGCTTCGGTAGTCTCGCCACAACTGATGCGCTCACTTCTACCTCTGACAACACCTCAGGCCTCGTACGTGGCCATTTGCCATCCGTATTATTATTAGCGGCATCACAAAGGTATACGTATGTTGCAACAGTAAAAAAAGTAACTAACAATTCTGACAACCCGACGAAAGAATCGAGCAAACCAGCTGTCCTCAGGCGGGCCAGACAACCAAGCATGCGCAAGTCCGGTGCTTGCCAGAGATTACCAAAGGGCTAGGCGAAAAGCTTTGTAGAGGTAGATTTATCGAGAAAATCCTTTTGAGTGCATTAGTTAAAGATGCTTATCCTGTTTGTTCCTAAGGCAAATGCCTTGTGAGAGCCGCCCGAGTTGCTTTCTGAGGCTGGTTGGTATTGTTTGTTATGCAGCCTGACAAAGTTCCTCAACATGCTGCACGAAAACCGTCCATCTGGTTTTTGCCACTTTTCTCGCCTCCCGAACGCAGGATTTGCAGAAATGCATGGCACGTGTTCTTTAGTTATTTTCGCGTGTATACGCTACGGGAAATTTGCACAACTTACTTATGTACCTCACTGTCAGCCAGTGTTCCTGTACTATATTTTTTAGGTAAGACATTAAAAGGCATTTGCAAACCACTGCGTGACATAGCTCTGAGTTGACTAGAAAACTCCTGAAATACAAGGTTCTAAACAATGAGCTAAAAATTATTGAAAAAATGCGCCTATTGCCGTGAATGCTTGCAGTAATGCTTTACCGCTAGCTCGTTTTCTGCAACAAATTTTAAATAAACAGCGTTTTTTGCTAAGTATTCGACTACATGTGTCCTCTGGCCCGTCGGTACTCTCGCAGCTAATCGGCGCTTAGCGTATTGACCGTTTCCTCGATGTTCCAATGAACAATCGTAGACGCCAAATAATGCTCCTACCAACATGTATAACGAAACCTTAAAATATTCTATATTATGTTTGCCTGGAGTCTAATCAGGCGAGAATCGCACAACAAGACTGCACTGCACCCCAGCCACCTTCCACCTTTTTTCGGTTAATAAAGGCATATTTTTTTCTACTCTAGAGCGTTTGGGTGGGTATTATTACGCATTACGTATAAAGGCGCCATTTTATGTCGAGAAACTTCGAGGTCAGGATCGCAGAGTTTCTGGAACACGAAAGGAAGACGATGATTAATCCTACTGAACTACCTAACATCATTTCTGTCAAGGTTCTTCCATGCACTTCAGTGGAAGAGACGCGAAGGGCTATGGAATGTGATGGCAAAACTTCTTTGACCAAACTTGTTAATTTAAAGCCAAGTTTACTTAGCTTCTGCCACTTTTAAGCTTACAGGTTTTTGTTAATTTTGTATCGGCGTCAACGGTTCTTGCGTGCCCTCTACGAATTGCGACAGATATTAGTGGGATTTGTGCCGTGTCAAAAGCATCGATCTTGGCGTGGCGCATGAAACTTTCGCGGGTAAATGTATTTTAACTTATCGCTACCATATTAGAGGACCCGTTGACGCGTTGGTCCCAACAGCATCGCGAAGCAGAAGCATAACACATGATGAACCGCAGTTTCGCATTCGAATACTGCGTCGTTTTGTTCACTTTATACTCCATGCTAAAGGTCGTTTACAGAATTGCGCTGATAGGTTTACTGTGCATAACTGGCAAGAAACGTAATGGCCAATACTGTGTCTTATCATTAGATTAGGTGTTTTGTGCAATGTACACGGTGTATGATGGCTGTTTCCGACCGCCCAAAAGCCTCTGGAACAAAGCAAGCACCTGCTCTAGATCCGGTAGTTAATTGTTGTGCACGAATCACAATCATTGCTAGCAGCGGGCGACTCTAAGGCCAGAGAAGGGGAATAACTATACGAAACGTGCACATGTATGCCAAAACGTGTACATTGTATCTCTCAGCCAATCGTTGCTAAAATTATTCATATTATTATTGCAAAATCGGGTCACGGTTAGCTGGCTTCCTTGGTACTACAATGTTAGGCGAGCCCATCCTTTTACTGACTGAATTTTCAAATTAATGATGTGCTCCGTAAGCAAATCATTAGATGGTCATTTAAAATGCTATCATATCACCGATGTGGCTGCATGCCGTGTTCGGCCTCGTCAGGTGTTTAGTTGGTCGCTGTTAAAATTCATGAGGCTGAAAATGGTCGGCTCCGGCTCTAGCTTTATTGTACAGTTATTCAGCTTGACCACACAGCATGGAGATTTCCAGCAAGTGACAGTCCCGTAGACGTGTCACTTCCTTCCTAACGCACCTACATGGACACCCACGGGTCGAGCGAATGAGCTATTGGCGTGCACTGTGCCGCAGACACATTGTATAAACGCAGAGCCTGCATCTACGCATGTCTTGCAGCCTTGTTTCATTGAGAAAGGAGACTGCAAGTTCTCTAGCTTCCACTATTGTTAGTATGTCAGTCTCATAGTTCCTGCTGGAATTCCTACTACTTGTGTTACAAAAGCGGCCTCTATTACTACTTCTTTTGAAAAGTTGTTGTAACACTTACCTCTTTTTTTATTGAGGTATATGTTACAACAACTTTTTAACGGAACCGCGTGCGCTTTACCTCGATGAAAAATTGAGGTTCTTCTATGCTGTCCTTGTTTTCTCGACTGCTAGCTTGGGTCGCGCGGCTCCGACGCTCTTGCTGCCTCTTCGCATCAAGCATCGCTTGGGCCTTGTTGCACCGGCCCAGGTTAATCTGTATGCATTTGAGACTCGTCATCGGGCCGTCGTTGCCGTTCTCGTGGCTTCCCTCTGGTCTTGTTGTACAGAGTTAACTGTTCAGCATCGGTGCGCGCATCGCCCGTTGCTTAGCTGGCGTCGGCGATGGCGGCTTTAATGGAGGCTTCCGCCTGCGTTTGATTGGCAGACGTGTGTCCCTCTTCGCCATCTTGTTTGGGGTGCCTCGAGTTACGCTTGCGGTCTCGGGTTTCCCTGACACATTGCCTATACACAAGGCACTCCATAGAGTTTGCTACGGCCTTAAGGTCGCCCTCCTTAAATAATGAAGTTTTGGCTCAGATGTACAGTCTGGCCGCATGACCCGTTGCACCACACCTGTGGCGTCTAATATGATCTATTTGGGCTTCCCTGCAGTTTTTTCTAGATGGCCATTTTTTCGACACCTAAAGCCCCAGGGACGTGTTATCCATTCCACCAGATAGGATAGCTATCTGCCGCAGCCTATCGTAAGCCTACGCGTGGCCAACAGCGCTTCAGCCCTTTGTCTTTTAGCAGCACGGGCGCGCTCGATTTGCCTACTTTGTTTTCGTTTGGTTCTATTATGACGACCGTTTCTGAGGCAGCCAACGTAAGTTCTCGTCGGGTGACCTGTTCAAGAGCGTCGAGTGCTAAAATTCGGATCTTGGTGCTTTGTTGGGCCTCTTTGACATCCAACGCTGCTTTCTCTCAGATGCTTTCCAGGAATTTGTGATGGCTCCGAAGAAGGCCGACCATTCAGCAGTCAGACACCATTTTAGCCTTTGATGGACCTCGCTTTCCTTCTTCTGTTTGCGCGGCTTTGCCCTTTGTACAAAGATCTATGTCGCCTCCTGACCTCGTCAGCTAGTACTCAGCCGCCTTTCTTGCGTAGTCAGCATTTACCTTTTTCTGCAATGTATAGGGCACCCTTTCTTTTGGCTTCTTTTTTCTAGTCGCCAGCCAGTACCTGATTTAATTTTTCAATGATTTGGTACTGGCTGGCCGATCACTTGAACGGTAGCCTCGGAGTTTTTTCGGCGCATACTTGGTCTCATTATTAGTTTCTGACTCTCCAAAGTCTATCTCGGCGTGGTGGATCTTTGTCATTCCCACCTTTCCGACTGGCAGTTCATCTAAACAGTTAGCTAACAGAGATATTTGGGTCAGTTGTCTTATGAAATCCACGTCTTTGGCACCTTGGTCTCGAACGATAAGCTTTTTTACCTCTCGGTCTTCTATAATGCTATTTGTTATTGGCCGCGTTTTTATATAGGCCTTCTGTGGCCACTTTTAGCCAGTTATGTTTTTACCTCTTATGTGGTCGCTGCATTTAGTAGGTTTTGCAGAATCTCCTGGCACGGAGTATTTGCTTTAGCGCTCTTTTGAGCTGATTGAGGTGCTTCTGGAGTTGTTTATTTCTTTCTTTCATTTCTAACCGTTGCTGCTTCAGCATTCCGTTACATGATTATTTCTCGTTCAGCTGCGCTCGTAGCTTGTTTACGTGATCACCGTTGTCGCTGTTTGTTGGTATCATTCTTTGTTTTTTAATTTTCGAGTGCTATCAGGCTAGCAAAAGCCTTTATTTCATTTGTTTATGTTTTACTTGGTGCTCGTTGACACAAATGCTTTTACAAGGTTTTACGGCGTGTTAAAAGGCTCACCGAGCTACCTGCTACGGCATCGCATTGTTTCCGTACTTTTCTGTCATCTCGAGAGCTTTAATTTTCTCCTGTGTTCGTTTCTCGCTGTTTCCTTTAACTAAGCTAAGCGCTTCGCTGCAGACGGCTTTCTCCATAATCATACTTGTTGCTCTCCGATTCAGTAAATGCGACAAATTGCACCTATTTGGTGGTGTGCCGAGATAAGGTTGTAGTTTGGTGTACCACTCCGGAATTTTCGCGTTTAAACAAAATTTAGCGGTACTTTTCCGGGAAAACGACACAAACAACGCGTCCAACCGCACTGCACTGAGGCAACATAACTACTTTTACTACTGCTGATAAAATAGTAATACTAATAATAAGTTAAATAAATGGCGGCGACGACTATGACAACTACCATTACGGTAATTAGTCATAGCTAATTAACGACACAAAACGGCACGGAACGGCGGATAGAGGTTCCTGTCGCGTAGTCCCATGTATATGCAGGTTGCTGTAGCTACCGGCATACGCTATATTCGACATTCTGGCCCTGCTGAGCATTCAAGCACACCAACAAAAACGACATCAAGGCAAACATGTCAAAGAAAACCAAGCGAACGAACGAAGAAGTCGAATAAGTGCAAAATAAGAAGGAAGGAAAAACCAGCGAAATAGAAAGAAAGAGAGAAATAAGGAAACCTCGGGTAAAACGCTAGAGCACTTGCATGTATGGTCAGTTGTGCAGGACGCTGAATTTGTGTCTAGTTGTCTTGTATGTCATTCTCAAAAGTTTGCCCTTCTTTCCCTGAGCAGCAAACTTTAACAGCGGTAGCAGGGGGCCGACCGTTATGTTGTCGCTGCTGTCGCGTCGACGTTTGTGGGTTACACGCACCGTCCGACTGAAGCTGGGAGGCTCCAGCTCTCTCCCGAAGTCGCAGAACGCAACCCCTTCAGAAATATCTCCTGTTCAGAACCCCGTTCCTCCTAAGGGCCACCCCCAATGACGCAACCGAGAGCCGCAATTCTTTCTTCCTGGATATCTGCATCAGTGCCGTCGCCGCAGCAGCAGTAGACCGGCACCAGACTAGTGGTGGGCAGTTGTACCTTTTACAAACGTAGCAAGAGAACCCCAACATGAGAGAATAGGCACACTCCGTAAATAAGAGCCTTCTGCAGTCACCTGTCCGGCCAGGCAACGAACAGGTGACTGCAGACTGCACGCAGGCAACGCCCCAACGTTGTACGAACATCATGCTAATCGAAAGTATACGAATAGGGTACGAGAGCACGGAGGGAGCTTGATACGATAAACGAATTATCAGTCGTTCTTTTAGTAGCTGCTAGACCAACCGCGTCGGAAAATTGCAATATGATTATCTTGCTTGAATCTGCACGCTTTTATGAAAAACGCGTGAAGATTCAAGCAAGGTTGGACTTTGCTTGTGTCTATTTTGGTTTCTTAGAGGCATTTGATAAAGCAAGTTTATGCGAAGCTCGTATATAACATACGTAGGTACTTGAATATGAATGTTCACTCTATGTCGTGTATTACTAGTTATCTAACCTGTCGAGAGTTCTGTGCTCGCGTCAACAATAGCTATTGTAAGTCGGGCACGTATCACTTAATTGCACTCATATCACACAAGCCATCTAATTAACTTGTCTTATATGTAATGCCATATTCGTTAATTTGTAACTAATTATCACAACGTTTACATAAGTCTTTATAAGAGCTCGGTTCGTCCTAAAGGGATTTATTGTTGTTAGGTTTGGCGGCCTTGCTTAGACAACACACATTGAAGCAACAGAGAGCGTACAACGTTGCCCATAATTCCATTCTGATCAAACTCTATTTAGAAACTGCAGTCCAGATCAGATTGTTGTATTTGCAATAATATTTTAAGTTTATCAGACGCATTCAATTATTTTAGCAGTCGCTCAAATCATCGTAGCGCGGTGAAACGCGCAGTAAAAAAATTATATATATATATAAATATATATATATATTGACTGAATTGTTATCGATCGAAAAATGTTGTAAAATGCAAAGTTAATTTATTGTATAAAGTAAAAGTGCATTTGAGTATATATATATATATATATATCATCATGCAGAAAATGCGTGACAACCGCGTTACTCGCCAAAGGAATATTGTACATGTTAAACCACCAATATACAAGACATTTCAGGTTACATTCAAGCCTTAAAGTTAAATTTAGGTGATTTTGTCGACCAGGGTTGGGCTACATTTGCAGGATCCTCAATAGGTACTTGCGCGAATAGCCACTTTAGAACTTATGCTCTCACGTGTTCGGGCGTAATTTATGCAACCGAAATAGGATTCTTCCAACTGACTGCCTAAGGGAACGCCGGGACCATCTACGCCGACCACAGATTATATTATCAGTGATCGCTTGCCTACGGAGTTTTTTTTGTAGCAACATGCGCGGTAAAATTCAGATTTTAGCTTGGTAAAAAAGCTAGGGCAAGAAGGGATAATGCAAGGTTTAGCGCTACTATTATTATAATATCGATGACGCACCACAACGTGATGAGCAGGTAAGTCGGGCCACCGTTTGTATGTGAGTGTGCGTATCTGTGTGAGACCATGCAAGCAGAACGAAAAGCCGCAAAAGGCTCTGCTACTGTCTTTCGATCGGGCTAAAGTGTTGCATTAGGACGTTTGCTAAAAGCAATTTTACTGTGGTTCGTGCAGGATATCTGGGTCGTGCAAAAAAAGGCAACGAGGATATGTCTATGTGCGCCTATATGTAAACAAGCACAACGAACGGAGAAAAATTAGGGATTCCTCTTGGCCAAGTAGGGCCAGATATCTGTTCCACAGAAACATACAGTTTTTGTTGTTGAGTACACACACACACGTATCTATTGTACGGTTGCTGTTGTTGAGTACACATATAGATACGCTAGAAACAAGGGCGTTTTTGGGCATCGTAATTAGGCTCAACACCGACCGCTACGAGGAACGGACGCGGAACACAGGGCGTCATACTAAGGCAATTTTAGACGACCAGGAAGAAAAGCAGGCGAAATCGGGTGAAAGGAATAGAGGCGACGTATGTCCTCTTATGTATCCTTCAGATTCGACATTCAACCACATGCCATTGAGCATTTGCGTGGTGTTGGCCGGTACTCGGCGACAGAGGGGAATCGGCCCATTGACTTGATACGTTCCCAACTGATGCATCTGACCCGTGCAGCCTCCATGCCCCTGACCGACACTCAAGCTGCTCCCGTACGCGCCTCCGTCGTGCTCACGTCCCACGCCGATAAACATAAAAGTTTTTGGAGCTATCTCACTTCTCATTGTTCGTCTTGCTCTCTTTCTTCTTGTTGCGCTGATCCGTTTAGATCTGTTCGATCCAGGAAGTGAGCCGGCGCTAGTAGTAGCAACACTAGTAGTGGTGGAGGGAAATGGCTGGTTTTCATCGAAGAAATGAAACGATGGTGATACAAAGGCGGTGCGCATTCGCTTGGCGGTTTCAATTCGTACCGCGGGTACGCTGTGGAGTTGCCATGGTACTGAATTTGTGTATTGTGAAAAGCTTCTTCAACGAACCGAAAGTTTTGTTTTTCACCGGTGGTGCAAGACATTAGGTTCATTTGGCTTATCTAATCAGTTGTCGTACGCCAACATAGTAGCCAACCCCAACCAACATCAACACCACCACCAACAACAACAGCAACAACACCACCACCACCAACAACAAACCAACAAGAACAACAACAAAGGAAGTGGCCACTCTCGCTCAAGTATGAAATGGGAAGAGATGTCTAAATGGAGCAGATGAGCGACCATCTGCTCCATTTAGACATATCTTGCTTTTCCATTATCGGATCAGCCTATCCTCATTGGATCAGCTACGCCAAACATGAGCTTTGTTTTCTCGTTTTCACCTGGTTTAAATTGGCGTTTAGCGCCCAATTACGCTACTTCTTATTTTCAGATTGCAGTCAAATCAAAGTTATGTGGCTCACTGTCTGACGGGCGAATACGCACCCAGCATGACTTCCATTCGTCGCTCTATCTGTCTTTGAACGAAGAGGATAATGAACGGATAGACGATAACGTCTTACGCGATCGAACTTAGTCAGCTGCCATGGTCATTATGATCTTCTTTGGGCAATCTCTCAGGTGATAGAGTTTTACGTCTATCACCTGAGAGATTGCACTCTGAGTTTGATGCGCTGGCAGTTGTCGCCTCGCCTATCATGTCGCCTTTACCGTCCTCGGTTCCAAGAGCTCCAAATTCGCAAGGCTCTGCGAAGAAGATCCCGGATAATTGAATTGTGTTTCTTTCAAACTACGGTCTGCAGCTACCCGGGTGTATTGGATGCAATGCGAACTTATAGATTGGTAAATAACGTTGATCTTATATTTTTATGTGAAACTTCAACGATGATACTTGTCCGTGACTACGGTGAATCCACCCAACGTTGTCCAGTCAACTGCCGGTCCGTCGGATTCTGATACCAAAGAATCTCTCTTCGTGAATTTCTTTTTTCTAATAAGATATTTTTTCAACTTGTTACAATGCCAAAACATGTTGTATCTAATCGCAAACTTGTAAGCATCTCGGCTTTAGTTGATTCCTGTAAAAGAGCCAGTTGTTCAGAGAAGCTTAGCTACAAGATATGGACTTAAAATAAATGATGGTGTCCACCTTGACATAACTCAATGATTTACTTTCTTTCATACCTGTGAGTCGGTGAGTGATATGTTCTCAAAGTTTGTTAGTTACTGTCTTTACTTAATAACCACGTGCACTCCATCCTTTGACGCGCTTCGATCCATATAAAAGATTCTGGACCACACCGCTTGCTTAGAAAGTCGAATTGCCGCTAAGTCCCCTAAGTCCCATATGTATGTTCATCGTGTCATCAAAAAAAACAACCAGACAGCATATAGTGCTTATTAAGCTTAGAATTGATCTCATGGTACTAATAGCGTAGGTTAATTGGCATCATTCTGATTTACCTGACGTAACCAGTTTTTATCGTGAAACTAGATATAGCGACTAGTTAACATCGCAAGCTGCTTTTGTGCGCATACGCGTGGGACAGCCCTCTAAAGCATGTATGACGTCGAATAATTCTTACCCATCTTTTAGGGCACTGAGCCGAAAACAGTATATTTATCTACATCGTATGTATTAATACATGCAACGTAAAGCTAAGGGAGTAGTGGCGATAGTTCGTAGTTGCTGACGTAAAAGCCAGTCAGGTGTATCTGAAATCTGGTGGTACTGTGTAGATGGTACGGCCATGCGTTCAGACACTATGGAAAGTATGGGAAGTATATATTGTCACACATGTTTCAAGCAAATATTTTTTAAATCGAACTATTTGTTTCAAAGGACAGTCTAAATAGTCTACTCATATAATTTATATTTAAAATAAGATGATGTGCTCATTGTAATTTCTGATGAGATTAAAATAAAAAGGTTTAATCGTAGAGAATAATTCATTTATATAGTATTAAAAGGAGGTCATGATTATTACTATTATTATTATTGTATGCATACATTATGATTTCTTTCTTACCTAGGAGACACGCCTTTCATTGAATGCATGTCGTGATATTCTGCCTCCGGCAGCTTCTTCGTGTATGCACAACGGTATGCGAACACCCGTCAAGGCGTCCTCGTCGAGATGACGTCCTATCTCATCCAACGGTCGGCAGTCCATTTAGTGGGCGTCGAATAATTGAGCAGTCAATAAAAGGAGGTCATGATAAGGCAAGATTAATGCCCGGTAATAATATGTTATGAACATAGGTTCGAAAAAATCTAACAAAAACAAAAAGCTGATATTTGCATTTATGCAGCATGGTCAACTCTGGAGAGACTGACGACGAAGGCAGTACACAACTTGGCGGTCTCCTGGTACGCTCTTATAGATGCGCGAGCTACAATCACTTAGCCAGGTTAAAGTGGTCATGTGCACAAATCTTAGGACAATATCACTGAGACCAACCCCTCCCCCCCGACAAGGGGCCAAGAGGACCACTGAATCTTAGTAGGTTTGGAGGTCCCGCACTAGCGTGGCTTTAACAACGACTGTGTGCGTCATGCAGGTGAGTCATTGCCCATCGATTGATCCAATTTTCAGTATGCCAAGCAAAACCCTGTAGTGGTTTTGGGCTTGTTGTCTATCCTTCCAATCTGTCCCTCAGATAAACTACCGAACATGATACTGCTACGTTCTAGCCTAGGCATTTACCGTGCGGACAAAGTTCAGAAGAGTTTTCTGTCTGTTTCTTAAAGATGGGGGTCAGTACAGTCAACTCGTATATAAATAACGTCTGACCCCTTCTGCGACACGTCTATGTGACCCTGCAAACAATAGCGTTGATACTTTCTTAGTTCAGTGAAGAATATAGATACACCATACCTACTTTTATTTTGCGGTACAGTATAAACGAACTGCCCGCGGTTTTGGCATTATGAGTTGGGCGTTCATCTACGAAACGGCGTTGAGAAAGGATAACTTTTGTAGGAATCCTAAAGTAAATCCTACTACCTGTAAGATCATATCTGTATCTTTATAAATACTCTACACAGCCAATGGCGCCCTTAATGAAACCCGCGTCTCACCTAAAAGCGACCCTCAATCGGCATCTGCCCTGAAGCTGTGCCTTCCATCCATCGCTTGTGATGTGCCTACCCACGCTGATGGGACTTAATGCGACGAGAGCAATACCTCATTGGTAGCCTGAGGTACTATCTCGTTTCTGCTTCTCCAAGTCTGCGTATTTTGTGACCCATTCAAATGTAACTGAAGTGTAACGCGAGCACGACGACGTCGCTAAGTACGATGCTGCTACGTTCTAGCCTAGGCCTTTACCGTGCGACCATAACCGAACGGTTATCCCTTTAGGTCGCAGCTTCTTTCATTTAGCAATATTACTCTGGGTATTCATAACTTATGATTGCTTACGATTTTTATTGCATTTTAGCTTATTTCACAATCATGTGGTTTGAATTACGTAGATGCCGCCAGCCGTGACTCCATGACCCCCAGGCTAAACATGATCCATAATACCACAAGGATATAGTTATCCTATCGAGTCGTACCTTATCCACAGACGAATGTTCCTTTCCATTGAGGTGTGATTGGTATACCGGTCCTTTCGAGTGTTTAGTTTGGTAATGCCATTGAACTTCATATGCTTTTTAAGCTTACCTGGACTTTTAGAGCAGCTTAGTGTACTTAATGTAGCGTACTGGGAACTACGGTAGCAGTATTTCCGTTAAAGGTGGTGCAACCATGACATTTGAATCCAATGAATAATCGAGAACCGAAGGGGAAGTCGGGATAATGAGTCAAATTGCCTCTCACCAAGGCAATTTGGATTTAATGTAAGAAGGTCTACCAAGACCACTAATGCTTTAATCTATCAGACCATATTTCAGTCCTCCGTTTAGAGTTACGGATGTCTCGCAACTGCTGTTGATATTAGGAAGGCTTTCAGTTGTATCTATTTTGATTTTGATCCTTAGTTCCATCGGCTTAGATAATAGTATTTGTTCTCTTGACCCCAGTCGTATTTTGCGAATTGTAAAATTACTGTAACGGGCCAAATGGCCTCAGTTGGCCAATTTGCTACGCGCGTTAAGATCCCTCAAATATCTGTAATCTGGCTCTTCTTATTTATATTTTGTATAGATATTACGCTACGGAGCCCTGATAGGTTCTTCCTTATACGATATACCTTATGCAGGCGACTGCATTCTGTCTCCTAATAAAAAGATAACCCGGGGGCCGGTTTTGATATGGAGAGCGAACCTTTGGCAGCCTATGATGCGTGAAAACCTGCTAGTGAAGAATAATGCCACCGAGACTCCGGTTATACATTTCCACTTTCCCCATAAACTTCTCCAGAGACGCATTTGCTATCGATGGCACCATTCTAGCCCTGTCCCAGAATACAAGGAGTTTCTAGAGCCCCATCTTTAGTGCGGTCTAAGGTGAGACTTGCCAAAGTGCCATCGTGACATTTTAGACTCTGCCATTCAAGCTAAGTTTGATCTGTAATTTGGGAATAATCTGTAATAATCAGAATATGTAGGCTTCCAATTGAAAGAGCACGGTTGTTTTAATCTGCAATTGATATCTGATGCGAGCCGCCATTCTTGCATTTAGAATTATCAACGATCTTACCGAGACGGATGGCTTTTCTAGACCACAATCCTATTGCTGCAACTTCTGCTAGCTCCAACTTTATTGCTGCATCTCTATTGTGGCATTTGCATTACCTTGAAAATATTTTTTTTATTTGCTTAAGTGTAGCATACCCTTTTTCGTGTGCCAAACTAGACACACTGGTTCGGCTTTGTATTTTCACAGACTACACTGTGCATCTCCTATTGCACTGTTTCCTCGCCAATGCCTTAATGTGCAGCAACGCTTATATTACACTGTTCCCTTATCAAGGCCGGACTCTGTGACATTGCAACCGACAACAAGAGTGTGCCGGTAATTGTGCCGTCTCTGATTCGTGCTAGCTTTCCGGATACCGGATTTAGTTTATTCTCGCAAACCAGAGAACTGTTTCAAAGGTGTTGTTCCTTTTTTCATAACTCTTTTTTTCGAAGTGACTTTTGGCTAACATTTAATGAACCGCTCTCGCATTGCTTTACAAAGCGGACCCCAATAAATACAAATGTGCAACGGTGGGTATCGAACCCGTGTGCCCATGTGTCTCACCGGCCGCAAAGCGCATGCGAATGCACAATGCCATCGGGCTCGACAGGTGTTCTTATTTGCTGAGTGATGAGGTTGTATAGTGCTTTCTCACAGGTTCAAACGTGGGTGTGCTCAACAACAATGAAGTGATGGCGGAGATTTTGGAACACGGCATGGAAACCCAATCTCGTCAATCGGCCTACAAGAGGACTCGCTAGCAATTTATTCGTGCTTTGCTTGATGACGACAGGAACTAGGTTCAATCAGTGGTCCATTGCTTTTTGGAATAATTTACAGGATACGCTGTCTTCACACTGCGGGTAGTTCTTCGGAATGAAGGCATCTATCTAGTAGGAAGAGAGGGGAAATCGTTATTGATGTGGGTAGCCAATAATCCCAACTCGCCGATCTCTCTCGACGGCTGGCGAGGTCGGATCATTAGCTACCCAAGGCTTGGTCCCCGCCCTAGCTTTCGTAGGCAGGTCAAGTCTCGCGTTCATGTCTCCTGCTATTCCCGTAGGACTTTTACGACTTGCTTTCAAAAAATATCTCGTCAGTTTCTCTATAGGCTTGACCGTGTTCTGTACCGCTGCGGACTTCACGCTTATGAAGATCAGGTGAACTCTCCCGGCTTCAATAACCAGGATATAAATCTTGTTCACTGGCAACTAGAGTACTCTTTACTTCTATGCAACTTTCTTTTTTAGCTAAACGCAGTTGTTGAACTCACATTGGCGAATGATGTTTGTAAAATCAATACGATCTTACAATACCTTGTCGGCAGCACGACGTTTTTTACTGGTTGTGCACAAAATCACTGCTGTCTCTATAGAAAGCTGGTCCACTATACTTGTTCTGACCGAGAGAGTAATCATTGAGGAAGTCTTTGCCTTTCCTGGTGGAGCGCCTTTGTTGTTTGGCATTCACCTTGCTCTGCCTCAATGTGCACCGTATTAGTGCCAGGTGGTGCATTTGTTGGCGTCATGCCATTTGTTGCCGTTTAATGGCGTCTGAGTGGCAAATGTATGTCTTTGGGTTCGCACTTTTTGAGTGGCCACTACGTAGTGTTGCAAAAATCAGCATGCACACTATGAGGCTGAGCTAGATTTAGCTTCGTGCATAATCTACAGTTCCACATCGTGACGAGTTAGTCGCTCGGTCGCTTTTCGTCAGCTGTGTTGCGCTTCGGATGGAATGCGGATCTTTTCGGACACTGTTTGCAGTTCATGACAATTGCTCCAAGTGGGTCATCTCATTGGCAGCAGAGCTGCTCCATTCCAATGGGGTCGGCCCGCTTGACTGCACCGATAACACCTGGGCTGTGCCGAGAGGCTGTGTTTTTCTGCGACTGCCCCGTTTGAATGAGTGCCACCTGAGTGTCGCCTTGTTGCGCTGATGTCACTGCAGGTCTTGACTGGCCGCTGCAGTCGAAATTCTATCTTGGTACGGGTCGAGAGTACGGTGGCGCCGTATTTTCGTCTCCGTCCTCCGCCAGCTCTTTTCCGCTCACCGGTGCAACTGGGTCTGCAGAACTGACAGAGTCAAAGTTGCACAAGTTGTGCCGCTGTGAACTAGCAATGGCAATTGCGGACCTGCGGGGAGCCGTGCCCTCGGGCTTGTCACTGATTGGTCGGGATCCCGCGCTGCTGCAGTTCACTCAGCTCTCGCTTCACGCCCTTCGTCCCACTGTTGCTGCTCGCAACGATAATATCCGCGAGCTCGCGTTTCGCCGCGTGCGATCGGTTTCGAACGACGGTTTGAGCAGATGGCCCAATCTAGGCATATGTATCCAAATGTTTGCTTTATTGCTCTTTCAAGGCTTTCTCACTAGTGTCCTTTGGGGTTATTCGCGGCCTATATCAACAACGGGAATTAGATGTTTAATACTCGCTCTTCAATGTAATTTGCCGAGAATGCTTGCCTAGCGTGGTGGAGTTTTTACGGCGTCTTGCGCCGTTCGTCCGGGTCATGCGCCCCATTAAGAAATGTCGGCCTTTGCAGACCTTCTACTGTGCGTTTTCCCTTTTTTAGTTATCTTTCTGGTGGACAGAGAAGGTATATTGGTATTCTTAGAATCTGACCTATATCCAGATGTTTATTGTAATGCATCCGGCGTGTGTAGGACCCAACAGATTGGCCAGTGGGCGCTCGATGGAAAATCTCTCCTGGTTTAATCAGCTTGCTCAAGAGTATTATTGCCGTGTTGTGTGCTGGTGTGATGAGTGTGCGTCGTGTGTCTGGATAACGGTTTACTCGTGTAACCACAAAGTAGGTTTGCTGGGGTAGCGCTTGTTGTATTTCTATCCCTCGTAGTGTTGGTGAATGTTAGTTGTCTATTGTTTACAATGAATTCTATGTATGTAAGTATTGCAGCTAATTCCCTTGAACTCGACTAGGTTTAAGCCCAGTTTTTTTAGAGTAGTCGTTTGGTTGTCCGTACGAGTTTATTGCGAATTTGCCTATTACAATCCTTGTGTCTTTGTGTTTCAGGTGATGGCGTATTTTTGCTTGCTTTCCTGCTGCGCAGTGAAATAAGTGAAGCTCTTGTAACACTACACAAGCAAATAAGGCTCTAAAAATACCAATATACCCAACCTGCACCCGATCAACCAATGCTCGTCTAACAATGCATTGGGTTGCGACGGTCTGCTGTGTTTTATGTAGTTTTTATTTTTTTCTGTGTTTTCCACAGGAAGTTATCGTCTTGAATGAGCTTAAGCAATGGATTTGTTTGTTTTCAAATTCGGTTGCCGCTACCCATCTTCCCTGTTGCTGTCGCATTGATTACCTCTACAGTTACATACGGATCTTCTTACCAATGCCATACCCTCACCGCTTTCGTTCGCAAAGAGAAGCTTGTTGCATAGATTAGTTGTCTAGTGGGTCTCGTCCCTGTTGCTTACTCTCGCTTGATAAACGCATGTGCATATTTAAATGTCCAGTGTCCGTTCGGATCTGTTTAAGTTGTGTTCGTACGTTGTGTTCGTAATTTTATTGGACATGAACGCCTTTTATCTGACCGGGGTGTCCCTGACGGTCAGCCCAGCACCGCCGCATGGTCACGCCGAAAAGTGGTGAACGCTCTTGGTGTGTCGATTATCTTACTAATTTTGTTTACCGTTCTGGCCGTCGGATCGCTTCTAATAACTCCCGTTTGTGAATAGAAGAGCTTTCTTTCAGGCGGCTAGTTTCTAGCTCTACCATTTCTACGCTGCCTTGTCTTTGCCTGAAAAAAAAGGAAGCCGTAAGCTTTTATGCTAACGTCGCAGAATGAGTGTACTTGTCGACTACGCGCGCTAGGGTCGTACAATAATCTCTCGATTTTAATGTTCTCTGCCGATGCTATCTGCGTAATATCTGCGCCAAAGCCGCGGCATGCGTAGCTTCTAACTGTGCTCCAATTCAGCCTTAACTCCTGTAGCTGTATATTTCATTTAACTTTTCACAGACTAGATGGCCCACATGGCAAATGTTAATTATATGTATATCGTGATAAAACTGCAAACGAATATATTACTACTTAAAGGAGAAAATGTGTCTGGAGTTTTGATTCCCAGGGGATCGTATATTTGTGCTATTGCTTTTATTACAACCAGTGTGCGTTTCGTATGTTTGTTTCTACAGAGTTTGGCTTTGACCTTACTCGTGAAAGCCCCTAATGTATCCATTGATTCCACCGTACACCTTATATCTTAAAACTTGTGTTGGTAACTGTTACCACGTAGTTATCGTCCCATTACAGGTAGACTGCTATCTCTCGGGAACTGGTGACCCACTTTTTCAAAGGGAATCTTCCTGCTTTAAAAACTTTGCACGTAAGGTTCCTATTATCGATAGCTTCCTTAGTGGAAATATAGCCCTAGACAATATCATCCATGTCAAAAGTGTTTCTAATTTTTGATAGCTATTTCTTTTCCGAGCTTCTGTGCCGGGTGATGTCTGATGCCCTGATCATGTGAAAGTGACGAGCACGTCCATCTAAATATAGTGCTGTCCCCCTAATATTTGCGGACCTTATATCTCTTTGCCTTAATATGGCTAATATTCACGTGAATTTAGGCGAGGCCTTTATCGCGATTTATATATTGTGAGAGAATCTTATTTGTGTTGCTGTTATTGCCTACGCCTTCTTATAAAATGCTAGTAAACTATTTATTATATCACGTAGCAGATTAAATTCCTGGTGTACCGGTAAGAAATACTGTGTTATATCGTCTGAATCCTGCATCCTCAGCTAAGCAGATTTTAAGTTTGCTTTATTTTAGAAAATTTGGGTCGGTAAATAATTTGCCAGTTTTTAGGCTGGGCCAGAAGCTGTTTGCTTCGCAAACTTTGCGACAAATATATTTGCATCTTCCTATCTATAGCCGCTAGTTAACTTATTCGCTGGTTTTAGCAGATTTTGTAGTTACCTCGTTAACCCTCGTCATCACCACCATCATCCCAACCGTGCTCACCTGCCACCGCACCTTCTCTTTAAAAGTGTAACAAATAAATCCTTCAGTATGTCATCATTGTTGTCACGTGTCATGTGGTAGTTTAAGCCCTAGGAGATCTTGTATTTTTATTTAAGCAGCTCTTTCCTTGTTTAGTCGCTATCCACGGCTTGTGCTACGCTAAATGGTTGTATTGAATATAGTGCACACAGCAATGTAGACGCTCCTGTGTGTACTTTTGCTACCCGAACCATCCCGTATAAATACCACCTACTCCATGTATTACCGCGACCATATAATGCACCCCTTAATGTATTATTTTTTCTCTTTTCTATCTAGGTTTGCCATTATCTCGTTATCTTTGTACAGACTAGGTCTGTAATATGCGCTTTTCCATAAGTTAGTGTATCTCTGGCACGTCCGACGCGAATGGCAAGGCTACTGGTTTATTACTGAAATTCAAAGTAATTGTTACCTCTGATATGTTGAGACACTTAAATTCTATTGATTTCTTTGACTTGAGCTTAATATTATGCCTAGCGTAATTGCTCGGTTTGGATACGTTAACTCTACCGTATCAGTAATCATACGCTTTGTATACGTAATCTGGGTGCCTTCTCATGTAAAGAGGTACCCATCAATTATCTTGTGCGGGTAAAACAGTTTCCGACCGTTATGTCCATACCAGCTTCAGTGATACTAAAAATATGCAGGACTCCTATTCTCTCTAGGACACGGCTAAAATTGCCCAACGGGTCTCCCTGAACCTGGCGCGCATTATGCCTAGGGTCGTTGGGGTAGCTGAGGAGAAAAGAAGACACTTGGCTTCAAGGGCCGAATTAACGGCGCTTTATAGAGTCTCAGTTTAGGGGGGTATCATTGCGGACAGCTAAAAATAGGGGAGCTCTAAGGTCGACCAAACGAACGTCAGGGTAAGCCGGGCATATCGGACGATCTTGACTGAAGCCCTCTTGGTCATAGCCAGGATGTTGCTATGGGAACTTCTAGTTGCTGAAAGCAGTAAAATTTATCAAGATGGGCCAGAAGTGCCCCAATATTGGCCTGGCAGGAGGAATGGGGGCAGGTGAGACCAAATGTGATCACGAGAAGCTGGACCAAGAGTATGCCGGACCTCAGGGTGTTGGTACGACCGCCGCCATGGGAAACTTTCCTACCGGACGACTCAGGTTCTAACTGGACACGGCCAGTTCCAGAGTTACATATCAAGGATAAAGACGGCTATTAGCGATACCTGCGTACCGTATGACTCTGGAGAGGCGGATAATGTGGAACACAGTGTTCTGTAATATGATGCTTTTAGGGAAGCGAGAGGTGCATAAGCCGTTTTAACACTCAAAACAGCCAAGGAAACGTCCAGGCGGGGAAAACTTGAGCGGGTTTCTCGGGGAATGGTCGAGACCGAGAGAAACCGAGGAAGAGAGGAGAGCAGCCGGGCCCTCATGGTTTCGATGCACCCTCAAGGACGGTTTACAAAATGGCAGAACCCCCTATATAACCGCAGGTAAGCATGCGAGATGATAGGCAGGGATAGCTGAATGAAGGAGAACGCTAAGACGCTTTTTCCATGGTTTAACGGTAATGCCGAGTCTGGGGGGGGGGGGGGGGGGCATCCGGGTTTAGTGGGTTTGCGAGTCCTACACGAGTCGCGCAGACCTAGGCAGATAGTAATGCATCTGAACCATGCATTCTTAAAGCATTCAATTAAACATAAAGACTCCTATACCAATTTACTAAATTTCCTCTGATGTACGAGGTGTGTTCAATCGTTATCGCGACTTTTGAATTTTCGCGGGTTACGTATATTCGAATTTCGATTTTTTGTGGCGTTATGTTGGTACTCATGTCTCTCACTTATGCCGACAAGCTCGGCCATTTTGAATGTTCACTTAATTGTCGACAGCTGCTTTGCTTGCACGTGTTTTGGATCGTCTTCGATTTTTACCTATTCAAAAAAATGGATCAAAGAACCTGTATCAAATTTTGTGTGAAAAACGAAATTAAGTGCGCGGATGCATTCCGAATGTTGACTGTGGCATACGGAGAAGCTACCTTGGACCGAAGCAACGTTTATCGGTGGTACAAAATGTTCTCAGAAGGCCGAGAAGATGTGAACGACGAAGAGCGTGCCGGACGCCCGAGCACTTCAACAACAGACGAAAAAATTAATGAAGTGGAGAAAATGGTATTGGCCAATCGTCGAATCACCGTTAGAGAAGTTGCTGAGGACCTAAACATATCGATTGGCTCGTGCCATTCGATTTTTATCAATGATTTGGGCATGAGACGGGTCGCCGCGAAATTCGTACCAAAATTGCTCAATTGCGACCAAAAACAGCATCGCATGAACATTGCTAATGAGATGTTGGACTCTGACCGCGACGACCCAAATTTGCTCCAGAGGGTCATAACTGGTGACGAATCGTGGGTTTATGGTTATGACGTGGAAACCAAAGCTCAATCATCTCAATGGAAGCTGCCGCACGAACCAAGACCGAAAAAAGCGCGCCAAGTTCGGTCGAATGTGAAAGTTTTGCTGACAGTTTTCTTCGATTGCAGGGGCGTGGTGCATCATGAGTTCTTGCCACAGGGTAGAACGGTCAATAAGGAATATTACCTGCAAGTTATGCGCAATTTGCGCGAAGCAATCCGCCAGAAACGCCCGGATTTGTGGAAGAACAAAAATTGGCTTTTGCACCACGATAACGCCCCTGCTCACACATCGTTGCTTGTGCGCGAGTTTTTGGCCAAAAACAACACACTAATGATGCCGCAGCCACCGTATTCCCCAGATCTGGCCCCCTGTGACTTTTTCTTGTTCCCTAAACTGAAGAGGCCCATGAAAGGACGACGTTACGCTACGCTTGACGAGATAAAGACGGCATCGAAGGAGGAGCTGAACAAGATAAAAAAAAAAGGTTTTTTGAAGTGCTTCGAAGATTGGAAAAACCGTTGGCACAAGTGTATAAAATCTCATGGGGATCACTTTGAAGGGGACAAAATAGATATTCATGAATAAATGAATAATTTTTGAAAAAACACAAAAGTCGCGATGCTTTTTGAACACACCTCGTATGTTAGGTTTTTAGGCATTTATTACTGGCCGGCGGCCATCCCTTACAAGCAGTGTGGCTATGCAGGGGCTGTTCATTAGCACAGATCATAATATGATGTAATTATATATTTTTATATAGCTGCGAAAGTAATGAAATTGACAAATCTATAAGTTATTATGAGCTAGTGAGCTAGTCACATATATAGTTTCTTTATAATTATATGCAAGTAGCTTTAAATTTTAGGCGAACACCAGAAGTCAATGCAAACAAAGATGTACAATAAGACGTATCACGCTCAAAATTCGAAAAGGCACAGGAGGCTACGATCTCACAAAGTCTCGCCATTATCAGCCTTTGATTGGATTTTCCGTTTTTCCAGAGCTTCTTTGAGATATCAACCTAATATTTGTGTTAAAAAATGTGTACTCTTTGTCCAAACTCGAGTTACTTCAGGCAAAACTTATGAGCGTAGATCGTTCGATTTATTTTAGGTATTTATGAATGGCAAAATCAACCATCCAGACGCCACACTTGAGGTTCCTACTACTACTATACCATTCAAACCAAAGCATTACAATGACTAAAAATACCCTGCTAAATAGTGCCCATTTAAAACTACACTAGCCCTTTTGTTGAGCTAACAACTGGATGACCTAATAAATGACAATGCGTTTCTAGTTAGTACGATTTAGAGGGAGGCTTATGTTTGCTCAACTGAGCTCCTGAGCTTCAATCAGTCGGTTGCAGACAATGAAAAGGGTGTAAACAACGTATACGACACTAGTCACGTATTATCAAGAACCATAGTCCACATGGCCTAGTGACGCAAATGGTACACGACAATATTGGGCCAGGATGCGGAAAACATCTTGGCGAAATGCACTAAACATGACAAAATGGCGTGCAGATTGACGACAACACTGAAGATCTGACACACCCTGTTGCCAACGAAACCATACGTCGAAGCCGCCCCTCTTCGTGATATCACTCGGTTACACTCTCATTCAACATGTCCTGGCGGTAAGTACTAAGCCGTTTTGCCGCCGAAACTTACTCTCTTCTCAAAACTGAATATACCACATCGACATATATATATGCAACGAATCATTATATGCAACACACCTTATTTTAGTGTCCGCTACGGACATGCATGCATTTAACCTTTAAGGTATTAGCTAGGAATTAATTCATAGTCAAAACTAATTAATCATTGTAGCCGATCGAACGTTTATAGCTACAAAATGGTACCTGTGCCCCGACAGTGCCAATCGCAATGAGCCCGACTGCGTTGCCCTTGTTTGGCATTTGTGCATGCTGTTTTTTTGTTACAACTTACCATAAGAACACTCGGAGGATCACCCCCTTTCATCTGACCCTTTCGTCTTGAGCCATTTGTATAAATAACACTTTGTGGTGTGCGATGCAGTTTGATTCGTGCGGCCGTGCAATCTCTCTCTAGTTCCTGGTCTAAATCAAGAGCAACCCCGATGTAGGCGGTACATGGAATATCAGCCTATAAACGAGTGTGGCAGCCTTGCAAAGCGAGCACGTCAGGTTGTTGCTGCCGCATAGAATATGAACAAGCCAAAATGTCTAGGATGTTGTGGTGAAGCTGTCTCTGAGCTCAAATGTGGTTTACCCTGAATTTGTCGCTCGAGCTCGATGCTACACCTTTGATGTCAGTTGCACAAAATTCTGTTTGAAATGCTGTTGTTTGTACACTGTGACGCACTACCAGTTGCCCTCGTCGATGTTTCCCGTGCACGATAAGGTTGATTTAATTTGCGTTTCCTTTGGCCTCCGTTGTATTGTGTTGATCAATTTTACCTTTGTATCTACATTTGTTCTGTTCTTAGATGGCTGACGGATCATACACGATTTATGAACTTATTCAATTGGCTATAAACATCGCTCGTAGTGGAGGTATATTTGTGTGAAATGCCACTGAACTACGGCGCTGTTAGAACTCATGCGTCCTGCAAGGTCCATCGTAAAGATAGCGTTTTCGGATCTTACATGTAAAGAAACAGTGCGTAGTTTGTACGCAACTTAAGTATCGAACGCCGACTCGCTTGCATAACTCTATAAGTGTCATCGATAAATGCCGGAGTCATAGGAAACTGCGGAAGGAATAGGAAACCATTTTGGGCAATATAAATGCCTTGTACACCGAAAAGTCCGGGTTTAGCAGGTTTGTTAGTTCAGTACAGTTTGTATGGACTTGTTTGATTTCAATACACAATCATATTGTGCAATGACGCAGAAAAATATATAGGTTAAACTCACTCAACATTTTGTAAAGTCGTGTCGTGCAGATTGCCAACAAAATCCAGCTCACCCTATTCTAGTGTTCGCTATGAACAATACCAATTTTTTTGTTTTTTCTTTAAGTACAGAACATGCGCGCATTATGATACATTAACAGTATTATGTTTTTTTTTTGTAAAGATATCAAAATAGCTAGCTACTTGATGCAATTCGAAAACTCCCGTTATTACTCCTGACGGGTGTGTTGCCAGAAAGCCTCGGGGAAGCGCGAGCGAACTCGAAGGGCACCTCTTTTCTTTTCCAGCAGTATGTTCTTAAAAGCTTGCGAGACTTTGTTCCAGTGTGACGTTGACTTTGTCGTTTTTCAATGACGCATGTATGAAGAGCTGTTTTTCGGTTGGCGTTTACCCGGACAGATACGATTTGAAAGAAATTTTACGGCGCATAAAAGGTTAGAGCCCACCACAGAGCACTCGTGGCTTCCGTGTGGATAACCTTCCAAAAACGTTAGGCATTGGGGTCCACTTTGGCAAGGAACGAGCACAAAATGCAAGCCGATCTTCTCATCACTCTTTGGCAGACTTTTTATCAGATGCCTATATAAAGAAGTGCTTTGGCAAATTGTATGATTACTAGAAGTAAATGCTAAGAGCAGAAGAAACCTGATGGGTCCATCTTCTTGGCGACCGATTGCATATTGGAGTCGCATCTACAACACACTCTCCAGCCTTGTCACAGATATCCTTACCAGCTTTCTAACTCATCGGAATATTCAATTTCAATAGCTGCAGCGTGATATGTGCTATTTGATGAAATAGGCAAATCTCTTAAGAAAAAAAACTACCCTTATTTGCGATTTGCATTGACCTAAAGTCGGCGTTCGACACTACCTCTATATCCATTGTTCCTAAGAGCCTGGCCGAGGCCGGAGTTAGAGCGGAAATGCTACAACTGCTCACGACATTTCTAAAAGCAAATCAAATTATATAAGATGACGGCACGTGCGAACATGGGCTCTTCAGTCAAGCCACAAAATAGCTTAGGGAGAGCTAACTTGAGCCCAGTGTTGTTCATTACTCTACTGATCGCTATCCTAGTGTGATGGCCCTGCTGTATACAGATGACCTTGTTATAGCCGAATCTGAACAAAGTTACAGAAAACTCTACGTTAATTTAAATTTTAGTTTTCGTTTAGCGGTCTTACAGTGAATGTTGCCAAGACCAAGGCTGTTAAATTCCGATGCGATGGACGAGCCGCACGCTCGAATGGGCTGTTTTTTTCAAGGAGATCAGGTAGGGTTTGTATAACACCTTCGCTACCTCGACATCGTCCATTCTTTTCGGGGTAGTTTTTGCAGATAAATAACATCAAGCACACTGCCGGGAAATTTGAAGGATCGTTTTTATGAGGTAGGAATGCCCGAGCCTGCTCTTCTGTTGATTCTTTTTACTATAAGTACTCTCACGAGAATGGCCCTTCCAAGAATTCTGCCTCTTGGAAGTCTCGACAGGCGGGTCTGCTCGTTCCCTAGACGTTGCTGTCTTTGGAGAGCAGCCTTGACTGGGGTATTTATTTTTCTGCTATACAACTAGAGACTTTCGGACTCTCCCTGTTGTGTGTGTGACTCCCCGGAATTGCATCGTAGACACTTCAGAGGGCCTAAGATTGATCTTTTAATTCTATAGGACTTTCCAAGCAATTGTTTCTGGGGTCCAATTGGCCCTTATGCAGAACCTTTCAGGAATGTTGCATTTTTAAGCGGGCTCTTCTAACAACAAATTCTTGTGACAGCGTGAAATAATCAAGTACAAAAACCAAGGTCACCATCAAAGTGTGTCATCTTTTCTTAATGTGTTAAGTATACACTCCCGGCATGTTTGAATGTTGGAAATAGAGCCTCACGCCTATATAAAAAGGATAGTAAAGCCTGCAATCAAGCACACCACAAACCAGTAAAGTCTTGCGTACTAGCTACATAAACCACGCCGACACATGACTGGGGTGTACGCCAGCTCCCAGGTTGCTGGCGTATCGAGCTCTTCGATCTTGTCAACTGCGGCAGCCATGTGACAATTTTGCGCCGACATGTTGTTTCTAGAAATAATCATGGCATGGCGTGTGCCTTGCCTTGTGGCAACTGGCCCGCATTGTCATCAGCCAACAGTATTCGTTTATGACAGGATGGTAGAGCAGTTGGACTTTCAAGTAAGCGACGTTCTGTCTGGAACTACTCTATAGGTGGAGAATGTAGGCCTGAGCCTAGCAAGGTCATTCTACTAATAGGTCGATGCCCCAAATAGGCTGACTCTTCCATGAAAAAAGAAAAGTCTTCAGGGCTCAGGACCCAGATGACAGAACACTTTCCAGACACAATCGGGGCGGCATACCTCTGCGCCATAGCTCGCACTGTTTATTTTGAGTATTCAAGAAAATTCACTCTTTTAGCATGCAGCCTGCAGTCCTGCACAAAGACACTCGATAGCGGCTGCTTATCGGTGATATTCGACACAGCAAAATAAAGAAACATTTTGTTAAATTTAGAGTATGCACAGATAAGGAGGCGAGGAGGCTCTCATCGCCTCCTCTTGGCTGTAGCTTGTTCTCAGCACTACTGTATATATACAGGGTCATTCATAACAATATGTACTTATTTTAAAGTTTAATAGAACTCGGCAAACAAAAAAAAAATTCAATGGGAAAAGGTGGCGGAAGCGTCTTGTTTAAGAGAGATAATAAAATTTATAAAAGTAGTTCTTCTGCTTTTTTCTCCTACATACTTGTGCAGAATCTACGTTTGCGGGAGAACCAGTCAACGCATAACCGATTATATTGGCGTGTTTGGCGGAAAATTCTGCGCAGTGCGCACTTTGCTAGCTTGCGTAGCGAGAAGCGAATAGCCAGAAAAGCCATAAAAAGTCGATATGTTGTCATAAAGCCGTATGATGATTGTTATGTTTTACGTTTAAATTTTTTCCATTACGACTAAAAATGTACGTCCAAACGACTACTCTCAGGCAATAGCAAATGTAATGCCTACCATTTTCAAACCAAAGTGATGGTGCTGCGTTACGTAGTTGCCAAGTAACTAAGCTTTGTCGACAGCCATATCGGAAAAGCTTAGTTACTTGGCAACTATTAGGTAAGTCAAAAAGTTCGTCGGCTTTCTGGTACCACATTTTTGGAATCGCCTCTATGGTGCAGGTTTCTTGTGCAAGCGGAATATCTGGCTACCACACGACCTCAATGATAGGCAGCTTGAAGGGCGAGTCGATACCTGTCACGCACTCCTCCGGAAGAACTCGAATGAGCCATTTCTGAGGAGAGTGATAACCGGCGATGAAAAATTGATACTCTACAGAAACGTAACACAGAAAAGAAGTTGGGTCCCCAGAGGTTCTCAGGCCGCAGCTATCCCTAAACCCGAAATTCATCAGAAGAAGGTTATGCTGTGCTGCTGGTGGTACTGTAAGGACGTCGTGTATTTTGAGCTGCTTCCAATGGGTCAGACGATCAACTCCGTCTTCTACTGCAGACAACTCGAAGATTTGAAGGCTGCAGTAGCAACGAAGCGCCCGGAATTGTCAAACAGGTGGGGCGTCACTTTTCAACATGATAAGGCGACACCACACAAAAGTTTGGCCACCCGGCAAAAATTGGCGGAGTTTGACTGGGATGTGCTGCCGCACCCAGCTTATAGTCCCGACCTCGCACCATCTGATTATCACTTGTTCAGGTCTCTCCAGAACTCCCTTGATGGCACAACATTTGAATCTTTGGAGGCTATAAAAAATCACCTCACTCAGTATTTCGACAAGAAGGACAAGACGTTCTGGGAGAAAGGAATCATGGATCTACCGAGGCGATGGGCGAAGGTTATCGAACAAAACGGTCAATATATCAATTGAATAAAAATACTGTTGTCTGCATAAATAAGGCTATTTAAAATCGGGTAAAAAAGCCGACGAACTTTTTGACTTACCTAATACTTTACGCCGCACCATCACTTTGTTACGAGAATGATGGGCATTAAATTAGCTATTGCCTGAGAGAAGTCTTTTAGACGTACATTTCTGGTCGCAATGGAAACATTTTACTATTTTGCACGTAAAAGCATTATTGTAAGACTTAACAACATATCGACTTTTTATAACTTTCCTTAATCTGGCTATTCGCTTGTCGCTACGCAAGCTAGCAATGTGTACTCCATTGTGCAGAACTTTCCACCGGAACGTACGTAAGTACATATTGTTTTGAATGACCCTGTATATATATATATATATATATATATAAAGACACGTTCTACAGAGTGCAATTGAGGCAGTTTCTAAATGGCGTGTGGATAACGAAATGCTTATATCAGTGCCTAAGTGTGCAGTATTGTGTTTAGAGGGAGCCCATAACTACATGCTGCATGGTGAGGCTATCCCCATTTTAAATAGCATTAGGGACATCGGGGTTACGGTGACACCGGAACTGGATTTTAGCGCTCATATCACACAATTTATCCGACAAAGTACTCTTATATCTAATACAATATTTCGCTGTTTTATAATTAATGATTGCAATTTTTACATAAGGCTTTATAACAGTTTAGTTGGCCCTAAATGTACGTATTGTTGTGAGGTTTGGCGGCCTTACTTAGGCAAATACATTGAAGCAAAGGAACGTGTACAGAGGAAGTTCATTCGATCTCATTAAGATGTAACATTACCCAAAATTCTATTGTGTTAAGCCCTGTTTTGGAACTGCAGTCCAGAGCGGACTATCGCATGTACAATCGAATTATAAAATCGTCAAATGTATCTAACTATTTTAGCATTCGTGTAAACAAGCTTAGAAGCGGTAGCACCATCTCGTCTAAACAAATTGTAAAGACGGATCGCGTAAATAACATGTTTTCATGGCAAATGGCTAGGGCACTGAGAACTCAAAATGCTTGTGGCGCAGATGTCGTCACACAGGTAACTTGAGTGTTCTATGAATCTAGGTAACAGTTTGTAAAACGTAAATATGGTATTATGTCCCCCTTTGACAAAATAAAGGTGCATTTGATTGATATATATATATATATATATATATATATATATATATATACGCATTAAAAATAGAAAAGCTAAGAGCAGGAACGAAATCAAAGAGTGTTTCGTGAAATCTGTCGACCGACGCCCCACCTAGATTGTGACTATAGTAGCACTAAAATAGCCGAAAACGAACCCTGTATTGAATCATGTTGAACATCAAAGCTGAGCGTATGCATCTGCAAGCAGGACCAGAGCAAAGATGCACGGCATTGAAATCGCCCAAACCACCGCCCTCCCGTCTGGCCTGTTCGACTTTAGCTTCCCATTCAGAAATAAAACATTCGTATGGTACTGTACGCGGCATCTTTAGCCTTAGTCGGATTGTTTCAGTAGCCGGTAGACAGCCTGACATGAGATACACAAAGCGGCTCCTTGCTCGAATAGGCAAGCAAAGCACTCGCTCATATATGATGAGAAACACCTCTCAAGCTGGTTAAAATTCGCCAGTGTGAGGTGGTTTCACACCCTGTCAAGGACATGCATCAGCCCCAGAACAATCTTGAGCATGAAGAGCCTCACTGCTGAGAAAACGGACAGTCTGCGGACATTGCCTAATTCCCCGTAAAAAGAGACAAGTGCCTTCCGTACTGTTTCGTTTATATGCGCTGTGAACGTCGTTCCCGTATAATGAACCCGAAGGCCAAGATACTGGAAAGAGTTAACAAACTCCAATGGTTGGCCGCAGCAACGTATATCGTCTCTGGCAGCCAATTGACCTCCACGTCTGAGTTTCATGGTTTTGGTCTTCCTGGCGTTTATCTCAAGTCCCTTTGAAACAAGGAACGCCCCTATCATAGAGGTAATGCGCTTGATGGCACCTAGGCCGCGATGAGCGACCACGATATCATCTGCATACATCACCACCACGGCTTTTTGCTACTCCTGTCGGACGTAACCGACGAGATCAGCAAGGAGAAGTGTAAACGAGACGCAGCTCAGCGGGTCTCCTTGCGGAGTTCCCACATTTTGCTTAATCTCCAATACACCCTGCTCACCGTCTACCAACAAGGTGTCCTCCTCAAAGAAACTTGCTATTACACTCAGGAACTCCTGCTTATCGGAATGCTTCAACCAGCAGATAGCGAGGGGCTTTGTCAAAGGACTTGACGCAGTCAATAAATATTGCATACAGACAATCTCTGGGTTGTGCCACAGCTCGCTCGATTTCTGACTGGAGAACGTGGATTGCATCACGGGTGCCTCGGCCTCTCCTAAAGCCGAATTGCTCCGGTAGAAATGCCTCTTCAGCAACGTGCTCAATCCGCCGGATAATCACCTTACAGAAAATATTCTTTATTGTGCGTTCTGACGCCAATCCACGGTAGAGATTAGGATCCTGTTTGTCATCACAATGCTTGCCCTTGAACAGAAGAGAAAGCCTGTCGACATGCCAGACCTTAGGCATCCGCCCTCTTTATAATTTCATTAAAGAAATCACAAAGAGTTTCTGCCAGGAGAGGGACTGACTGGATCCAGTGCTCATAGCAGATCTGATTGGGCCCTGAGTTCTTTCTCTTCAGAAGTGACCGTAAGACCTGGCACACATCCTCCACCCCGAAAGACAGATTTATGTTGTGCTGCCCTAATGTAAGCGGATATATGTATGTAAATAAGTGCATATGCGTACAATATATATATATATATATATATATATATATATATATATAAAGGCGAGCACCGCCGAGTGTCCAAACGTATTGTAAATGATTAATAAATCATCACTATATATATGTGTATATATATATATATATATATATATATATATATATATATATATATATATATATATATATATATATATATATATATATATAAATATACGCTAGAGAAGCAAGGACAAGCCTGGTACTACTAATATTATTAGCACGTCCACCACCACCATCGCCCCTTAAATACGAGCCGAGAAGGGGTCAAAAGGCAGGAAAGCATGAACGGAGATTATGGCGGGGTGAAGGAACAGCGGAAGTTTCGCACAGAACCCAGGCGACGTTGGCCCAGGCGAGAAGCTCTGTTTTACACCAGAGCGCAACAGAAAGCAAGTGCGACTACAAGAGACAGCGGAAAAGAAAACGAGCGAGAAGAGGGGAGAACGAAGAAAAAGAAAAGAGGACGTATAAATAAAAACGTATACACGACAATAAGGAATAGGGAAAACACAAACAGGGAGAGGAATAGAGATAGAGAGAGCTGAAGGGAGCAACAGGAAAAGCAAAGAAACATTACGAGGGTCACATACACTAAAGTTATGGTCGCTGCGACGGCTACGAACGACAGTACTGTGGGTTTCTCCTTCGTTCTGGGTGGGAGCAGCTGAGCAAGCAACAGCAGCAGCAGCAGAGCTGGGTGGAGATTGTGCTGGCTAGAGACTTGCATATGCGCGGATGCGCCGGCGAGCTAAACAATAGACAAAGAGTCGACGTCGCCGGCGCAAACCACTGTTGTCCGACGAGCTGACAGCTGACCTTATCCTGGCGTTCCGTTCCGAGCGCGCCGATAGCAGCCTCAACACATTTTGGTGCGTGGACTCATCTTCGGACAGACCACGACCACAACACCCAGCGTACACATTGAGAGCAGAGCAGTGAGAGACTGAGACAACGAGGAGACATTGAAATAGAGAGAAAGAGATACATACAAATATATTTATATATATATATAGAGAGAGAGAGAGGGCAGAAAGAGAGAGAGAAATGAAAGAGCGTAGCTAAATTGCCTCGACCGGCACGTATTTGGCGACCGTCTGGCCTTTTTTGGGCCGCCTATGGCGTAAATTGCCGGTTACGCAATCACGTTTGTCTTTTTGCTGGCGTGGCTAGTCGCCGCTTGCTTACACGACAGACCAGAGTGAGTTTCTCGCTCGCTTGCTCGACTGACTGCATATCATCAGCACGTATAGTGGAAATGGTAGTGGTCGTAGTAGTAGTAGTAGTAAAAAGTAGTAATAATCGTAGTAGCTTAGAGTTCCCTTCTCCGTCTGGACACTTCTCTGTCTGGACAGATTTTCCCCTCGTTCTTCTGCCGGGTGGTGCTCGAGTCTGCAAGCTGGCTTCTGCCGCCGCGCACGGTACTGTTGCCGTTTGACGACTTACAGATACGTTTCTGCAACATGTTTCGCCTCGAATTTTGAATATATATACATATATATATGCATGCATACATACATATGCGCTAAGTCAGATGTTTTTTATTCAATTATACCTTTGCATATATGTATATATATATATATATATATATATATATATGAAAAAGCGGCGGTGGTGCGCAGAGGAAGAACCTTATTTCTGGCTTTGCAGAAACGCACCAATTAGGATAACGTGTTCCATTAAACCGACCGTCTTAGTTGGTTGCTTTAACGACCATCTTAATGCTTGCAATTCTGCTCTTCAGCTTCTGCCAAAATACTTCGCAGTGCGGCCAGAACGAGACTGCAACTTATAGGGCGGACTTGCAAACGACGTCTCAGATAGTTGAAGTTAAGTTGAAATCACGGCCCGATTGGCCGACTGCTGAAGCTGAGTTGGTTTTACCGGAAGGCATACGGAGCAGACCACGTTCAGTCATATTAGCATTGTGCTATTTGACAAGTGTTTAAGAGTATGATAAAAACCTAGAATTAATTTTTTTAAGAAGATTGTTTTTAAATCTAGACCATAATCCGTTCCTTACGGGCTTAAAACTCACCGTGTGGTATATCGTTAATGCACCTAAAGCCGGACATGTTGAGGTATCTAGGGTTTCCCCAGCAGTCCTTGTGGTAATAGCGAATACCTAGTATGTGGCGAGACTACCTACTACATTTGAGGGGTAATTACCCTCATTGAGACGACCCAGCTACTTAGCGAAAACTAGAAGAGAAACACTGTATCTACAAGCTCGTACGGCTTTTCTACTAACTGCGACAGATGATGTCAATTGTGATGCACCCCACCTGTCATCTTCGACTTTGTCATACTGCACCGAGGTGATCTGACGCGACCTACGTAAATGAATAATGGCAAGAACCGATAAAGTGAGACGGCGTTTTCAAAAAAAAAATGCAAAACTGTTCTGCTTGTTGAGGAATTAAAAGTACGGTTAAACCTTGCCTGACTAATGATTAAACTATTATACATGTTCGTATATATATATATATATATATATATATATATATATATATATATATGCACACATAATTACGGCTCCGAGCTCAATAAAATGATGCCCTCTAAACTTCTGTAAAAATGACAGTCGATCATCTGTGTCAATATCACTTCGACTCGGGGACCTAGCTATATTAAGGCCTTCACAGGAACGTAATAAAAAACTAATATATAAGAGAGTGTTTGTGTTAATTTTGTTTCCCTCAATAAATTAAAATTGGCCATTTGGTAAAAAGGAAAATTGCGCAGCTTTCTGTTTTCAATCTCCTTATTGTAACGCTAGGCGAAACAAACATTCAATATGCGCTCTCTGAGTATGCGCCATCTTTGTTGGGGAAACCCTAAATATCTCAACATGCTCAGCTCTTGGTGCATTGAAGATATAAGTCACCGTGACTCCAAGCCCAGGGGGATGGAGAATAATCTAGAATTAAAAAACATCTTAATTTTTTTTAACTCTACGATAAACTCTCGAACCGCTGGCAATGGACATCGTTCCCTACCATAAAGAAGATTGCTAAATAATAAGTCTTCATTTTTTTAATTCTACGATGAACTCTCGAACCGCTGGCGATAGACATTGTTCCCTACCATAAAGAAGATTGCTAAATAACAAATCGATGGTGCTACATTATTTAGGACTTATATACGAAAATTTGCGTGTGCATTTGCACAGTGCAGACTTACGTCCGTCATGTGCATTTGCACAGTGCAGACTTACGTCTCTTGGGAACAGTTTGCTCATTGTTTGCTGGAACACCTTTAGTATTGTTTTCTACACCATCCAAATTCTAGAGGAAGATCGTATCCCGTTCGACTTACTTCTCTGCAAATAGCACACAGCTGTAAGCACAATAACGCAGTTTCTTTAACTTCAGGGATAATATCAAAGGAGGGACGTGAGCGGCCGCCAGCTACAGTCCGCACACAAGGCGCTATAATGCAAAAACGCTGCAAAGTGTACATTCTTTCTCCACCAAACCCGCTCACTCGCAATGACGCCTTTTGCGAAGTGATGTCCGACAATTCAAGTCAGTACAACATATGGCAATAATTTTACTCTTACTCCCAAACAATACGTTTTCGTCTTCTCCCCATTCCATTGAAAAGCGTCTTATTTATGAATAAGAATAAAATTTATAAAAGAAGCTATTCTTCCGTTTTTCTCTCACATAGTTATGCAAAACCTTCGTTTGCGAGAGAACCAGTCAACGCATAACGAAACCGATCGTAACGCCATGTTCGGCGTAATCTGAATGACAGCAGACGCAAGGCGAATAGCGGGATTTAGGAAATTTAATATGATATTATGTCTTATGCTGAAGCTTTCACGTTCTGAACCGTAAAACGTTGCCATTACGATCTAAATGCACGTCTAAAAGTCTATTCTCAAGCAATAGCAAATTTAATGTCCATAAGTTTTGTACCAAAGTAATGGCGCTGCGTCATGTAGTTGCCAAGTAATTAAGCTTTTTCGGCAGCCACAGTTGTTATGTTTTACGCTAAAGCTTTCACGTTCAGAACCGCAAAATGTTGCCAAGGCGTTTCCGCCTCCTCCTTCCACTGGCAAAACATATCTTCTTGCCGAGTTCTACCAAACCTCAAGATGCGTGTCTAACGTTCTGATACACTCTTGCTGAAACAGGCCAAAATGTTAGAAAGTATGCAATGTGAAATGAAATGAAACCTCCTACTGGAACAGAACTTCGGAGGTTAAACGCAGTCTTTACGGAGGTGTTTAGTGGATTCGCAACGACGGTAACGTGGGGCCGACCAGACGAACTTCGAGCTAATGTGGTCGAGACTTAGGCACCTGTAACAATGATGAGGCTCCCAGTAGAGCACCACACTGGGTTTTTATGCCGAGACGAACTTCAAATGCAGATTGATACTGGCGAATGCGAGGATGGCACTGTTTGTAGGCATTACAAAGCCTGTCCTGACAGTTTTCGACCGCACTTGAATGATCGCAGTCACACTTAAAGAGTGCAACTCATTGATAATTAGGTCAACAAATATAAATGACAGATGAGACACCACCAATATGATCCTTAACTGCGTGTCACTCATTCGCGATTGAACAGGGATTCCGCATGCAATCTTAAACTCAGCAGAGTAGCCCTCTTCACACTACCCGCTGCGACAATAGCGAGCTCACCAATGCGAGCAAAGCAGGGCTTATCACTTTGCCGCAACTGCATAAATGCACATTTTGGTAAGCTTTTTCTCAAGTTGCTTAGCCGACGGGCTGGCAAAAGAGAACTGCCTCAATACGCTCATTGGTTACACCTTTAGGACGAGTTACCTTTGTAGACCTGTCTACTAGCACCTGAACCGACCTAAATCCTGCCCTCTGTATTGCCTCCGTCATTGACTGCCGCATAGCGTTAGAGCGCCACTCTCGTAACTGGTTGCCGGACGGCGAGCGTGCCATTATCAGTTACACTCCGAGTGGCCGCGCTACGCCCAGTTCTATAGCTAGCGCCGGTTGTAGCACCACTTAGAGTTGACGTTCAGGATCTTTCCGCTCGAAAAGGCAAACTAGACAACAAAAAAATAGACGTATTTTACTGTTTCTGTGTGCGCCCTTGGCCACTGATTTGACTTCTATTGCGCTGAACCATGGATGAGACGGAGAGCCAAGTAAATACAGCTGGTACTCATACGAAACATTTATCTTGAGCCCTGAGCGAGATCATGACGCCGCTTAGCCTTTAATGTCACGGGATCCGGCTTTAATTCGGCGGGCGAAGGTAGAGATCTTCGCGCGCTGGACTACTACATAGGCCGTAGAAGACACTATGAATACGCGGATGCGTCAATGCGCGGACAGATAAGATTTCTAAAAAGTATGTATGGAAAGTGCCCTCGAATTAACGCCAGATTCCGTGACGTTAAAGGCCAAACGGCGTCCGTATGTCGCTCAGGTCTTGCTCCCGTTTCTTTTAGTGGTGCAGATTCTGTAGGTTGAGGCTTCTACCGAAAGCTTCCCTATATAGGGATGTTTTTGATTAATTGTGTCCCACTGCGGCTTAGGCAATGCTCTAAAAACCATAACTAAAAACGCATCTCTATGGGCTAGGAACCCTTGTACTTGACAAATGGGTAGAAGAACTGCAATTGCAACGATCTGTCGTATCTGTATTTGTGATATGACAGGCCATCTCCTCGTTAGGATTGTTATATATGTGACTAAATGTATCTATGCGATTATCCTTTTACCATAATGCTGGACTAGTGTGGGTACGTTGGGAAATTGACTAAATCGCAAACGTATTATCCAAGACAATACGGGTAGACTTCTACGATTTAAAGATTTTGGTGCTTCTGTACAATGACCGGTGAATCCCATAAACACACTTGGTAAGAAGAGAGTTGTTTAAAGGACCGTTTGCGTCAATCATGCACGTGCAATGGTCTCCATGTAGACATGCATAATTCTAAAAAAAATCGTCGTGTGAAAGTAAGATAGAGTTTGAAAAATCGATCTAATGTTGTTAAATAGATTGTAATGTATATATATATACATATATACGTTATATATGCAAGATTTTGTCCGGCAACTGGACCCCACTGACGCTGCTAGTCAGGCCATCATTTGGGAGACGAAGAGATTCCTAACATCCTGGGACATCGAAAGCCAAATTATCCTATGAGTCTACTCGCCTCGCTAGTCGTGTTGTGCCGACCAAGTGTCCATGTGCCTTAACAGAGGACGCCCACCTGTGCCCATTCATTCATTGTCCCTATGGCGGTCGCTCCTTATGCTCTTAAAACATCAGTTGATATGCGTTGTATAAAAAACTGCGCTGCACGGCGGTTTCCAGTGCTTTGAGACGGCCGCCAAGATAATCCCTTTAGGAAATGTGCGACTAGCAGCCCAGATACCCCAAGTCTCAAACACGATTCGTTGAAAACGAAAAAAGAATGATAAGTATGGTTTCGCCTAGTAACCAGTGTGGGGGGCGGCGGGCCGGAGTGAATCGTCTTTTATTCTTAGGGCAAATACGCTACATCTAAAGAGACAGGCGCCGAACTCTACTAGGAACTGTTCTGTTTCTTAAAACGTCGCCGATATTTGCTAAAGTCATAGCGACTATTTGAACCCCACCTGATGCGTGCTGAGCAAATTTTGAAGCTGTTTCTGCCTAATACCGCATATAATTGCTAAAGAGCTTGCGGCAGTGAGCGAACCAAGTCATCATCTCAAATGGTTTTCAGTCTTAGTTTTTAATAAATAATCTAGCGTCAATTAGGCGTTCCGATAGTTTATTTTCTACCGGCGATTGCAAGAAAGCAGAGTTTACTAGAACATAACCACACAAACCTATTCGTTAATGAATGACATCTGCGTTCTGTCGGCTTAGCGGTAGTGAATGATGTCGACGTCACATCGGAAAACCTGTTGAAACATTTATAGGGCTTGAAACTTAAAATTCCTGTTGCCCCAGATGAAGTGGCTTCAGGCGTACTCAAGCAGCTTGGATTCTCGATATGCTGTCTATTAAGCTTGATATATCGTCAATCGCTTGAAGATTCGATAATGTGAGAGATTTTTCGGACGGGTATTGTTAGTCCATTTTATAAGCGGGGAAATAAGTCAAACCTCAAACATAATCAACCAATTTGGCTCACCGTTGCATCTTGAAGACTGGAAGAAAATATAGTTTCCTTGGCTCTCAAGTAAAATTGATCACCGACAATGAGTTTACTTATAGTCCGGGCAGAGGCTGCTCACCTCAACTCTTAAAGACGCAATATTATTGGGCAGAACATGCTCACGTATCAAGGTGCTGTGGCGTCAAAAATTTTGATTCTAAGTCCGTTTTTAAAACTGTAGAACACAGTAAACTATTCGAGGTGCTGTCTAAATTCGGGGTAGATATCAAAATAGTTGCATGGATAGAGAGCTTTCTACGTGAGCGCACCTTCCATCCACATGTTCATTATGCCCCGTCAAGGAAGGCTAAAGCCACCTCGGGTTACCCGCAAGGAAGCATTCTTGGGCCACCTATGTTCATCCTCTACATTAAGTTGCTAAAGTATATTAGTTCAAAAAATAAAGAACAAACACATTTGGCAGGGAGATCTCCTCGTGCTCATAGGACAGTCTCCCTGCAACAGATGTCTCTCTGAGGGCACTCTGCAAGCCAAGTGGTACTGGTGCTCTCTCAAGATAATACGGAAAATGAGATCTATCGGACCTCTTCCGCGTAGCGGCCGATATCAAAAAGGAGATATGTCTACTTTCAAGCATACTTACATTCCAGGATTTCCTGACAGCACTTGCAGTCTTCCCCGATGAGCAGCATGGCTTCAGGACTAGGCGCCGCACAATCGCATCCTGTAGAGTACTTCTCTGGAAGTTGGGGCAGACCGGAGTTGGACCACGAATGCCTACTTTACTCAGCGCACTTCTGGCTATGACATGTGCAAGCATGACACGCTCGATCAGACGACTGGGTATCCACAAGAAGACAAAATTAGCCCATAGTTATTCAAAACATTACTTAGCAATCTGTCAAATATCGCGAAAGAGTGGCACCCAACAGTCATGATTTTGCTCTACGCAAATATTCACTTAAGTTCATGCTGACCTATAGGCTGCGCTTTGCACACTTGGCTGATTACTTCTTGCAGAATGGACTTATAGCTCATGTATCAAAAGCGGAGGATGTATTGTTCTGGCGTAGGGGGCAACGGGCCTGCGCAAATAAACTGCGATTTCACAGCGAGCAACTGCAGTTGTAGAAAGCTTTTGCTAACCGCTTTCACCGAATGCTTCACCGTATTAGTTTTTCATCTCGAGGTACAGTATTTTCAAAACACGTAACAGTAATGGCATGCGTTGCTGTTACGTTTCAGCAATGAGTGATAGCGTTTCAATGAAAAAACGGTATGATTAACACTTCGTATTTACGGTAGCTGGATAGGGTAAAGCCAGCTTTTCTGAAATGTATTTGGCCGTCCGTAAAGTTTGCACAACAGTATTATATATGTTCGTGTGCTTAGGATAATTTATCGACGAACTCATAAGCCGCAGTTAAATGTACCGCAAACAATTGCCTTGGAATATTTTAATTTATAAAATGCTCCTCAAAACGTGTGATACAAGATCTATGCATATGATGCTAAAATGTACGGAATAGCGGACTCACCCAGAGATTGCAGAACACTGCAGGATTTGGTAAATGAGTTTAACAAATGTCTGTCTCTCTTGATCTGAAACTGTCAGTGAAGGTGTGTGCATTATTTTGAACACGGAAACGCACGATACATTTACTCTATCGGTGGCCGTCTCACTCTGCTCTGAAAAAGAAACTAGAAACCTTGGTGTACTGACGTCTATCAGCATGAAGTACACAGAGCACGTAATATACACAGCAAGCCTGTTGAATCACACGCTCAATAATACTCATGGATCCGCATGAATACTTTCGACAATTTGAGATTGATGTACTACCTATAGTAACGCATGCAGTCGCAGTACGAAACCATGTTTAACGAAAGATCAGCGGCTCCTAGACAAGGTATGCAGTACATACAGTTTGATACATGTGTGGAATCTCATGTGATGACGTCCAGCTAGCCAACATAGGCTTAGAGGTTGAGGAAAAAAATCGAACTGAACGGATGCTAAGGAGCTTGATTATATATATATTATTACTTAAGTTTGTCTCGACGGTACACGGCAGCGTACTATAATTGTGCAAGACGTATGCTTTGGGACTGTCGCAATTTCATGCTTTGAATAACCAACATTTGTACTACAATGGTTGATTTGATTACATGACATGACTTCTCTGTTATTACGTCTGTATTGTGGGCTCGTTGCATTATCTAGCCCTCTTCGTTGTCCGTGGACTCTACGTGCGTTGCATACACGCTTAGCAATTGTTGTTATACGACATGAGCATTCCGGTAGTTCTAGTAGTAATAGTAGAAGCGGTCGTGGCAGTAGCTAATGGTGGAGTGATACGCTATCACTTATGGTTATAATGATAGAAATTGAAGCTACGAGTGACACTTTACTAGTTACGGGTAGTATCATGATAAACATTATCATGCAAAATCTAGCACGTAGACCTTGAACGCTTCTTAATTTCATGTAAACGAGATGTACGAACAAGAACCGCCTCATCTTGTGACACACAGTTGAAACGGAGGCAGGTTAGGACAGACATTTTAAGAACGTGCATTATGCCAGGATATCGGGTGCAATCGATTGTGTTTGTAGGCGCGCCCATTGTCTGACCACCCTTCATAGAAAACAACAACTAACGCGGAAACTCACCATTTATACAAAATAAAGTGATTTGATGATAGTGAAGCTGCTGTTGCTGCTGCTGCTGCTGCTGCGTTATCATGACTGATGCTGCCGGTGCTACCATATTGCTACATGCTTCTTGTGCAATGTGTGACGACGTAGATTTTCTCGATATACATACGTGCAGCCTTATGGCGTCTCTATGTGTGGTTGTGTTTTCTCCATTTTTCACATTGGTAGACCAATTTCTCTCACCTCTCTCTCTCTCTCCCTCTCTCTCTCTCTTGTTAACTTTTCCTTAGCCTGCGTGCGCCTCGTTCGCTCTTCTTCATCCTGTACCGTGTAAGTAGTATTCTTCTGCCTGAAGATGGGAGGAGGAAAACGACGCCGCTGTTCTTGTATCTCCGCCGTCCGTTCGTCCGTCCTCCCGGAGAGGGGGGGGGGGCAGCTTCTGCTTTCCGCAGGATTATCGCGTTCCTAAGTTTCTGCACCAGTAGCATTCCTGGCTGTAGCTTGCCTGCCACCTGACCTAGGCCACAGGCCAACCACCACCAGCAACTCTGGTATCTGGCAACAGTATCGACAGCAAGAGCAAGGGCAACGACAAGACATTTGTGGAGCCGTTAGCATCCAACACACGTTTACAGGCGGCAATCCAACGCTGCTGCAAAAGTGTGTTTGTTGGTAGCTGGCCTCTGCTGAAGGACAAACAAGTAACTCTTCCAGGGACAACCAGCCGGCCAGCCAGGCAAAGTCCTTTGGAGACGCACTCTGCCTCCAGACGACAACGCCGTTCAGATACATGCTTGTATCGATATCCTTGTTGATGTTGCTGTTGTTGTGGTTTTTGTTGCTAATGTTGTTGTTGTTGTTGTTGTGGGTGTTGTTGTTGTTATTGTGGGTGTTGTTGTTGTTGTTGCTGTTGTGGGTGTTGTTGTTGGTGGTGGTGTTGGTGTTGTTGGTTTGGTGTTGTTGTTGCTGTTGTTGTGGGTGTTGCTGTTAATGTTGGTGTTGTGGGTGTTGTTATTGTTGCTGTTGTTGTACTAGGTCAACTCCCGCTTATGTCGTACGAAGAAAAGGAAGAAGAGGAAGAAGAAAAAGTGTGCCTTAATACATACGTATCTGATTTCGTACTCTGTGAATGATGTGGTGTGATTTTGTCGAATGTTGGTGTTTGTGTGGTACTTAGGCAAGCCGGGGTACCGGGAATAAAGATGGCAACAAACATTTACAACGGCTAAAAAAACACTGCCGAACGACGACAGCCAAGTCGATGATCGATGCTCGGTCGGCCGGTCTTTGCTGCTGTTGCTGTGACGTGTGCACACTTTTCTACTGAATGTCAGGACGACTGCGAACGGAAGACCCCAGTTGACCTACTGACTATCTATCAGGCCACTGCGCTGGCCAAAGTGAGAGAGAGAGAGATAGAGAAAGAGGCCACAAGGGAACGTGGCAAGGCAACAGATGCTGAACGAAATAGAAATGAGGATTAAATGAGGGGCAACATAGCAAGCAAGTTGTCGATAGTAAGCGCCCAAGGTCGAAGCAGCAGCACCAAGCGGTCGGAAAGAGGCTGGTAAGCCCTGAGCTGGCCTGATCACGGTTCGTCTGTGTGCCATCTAGACATGACTTGTTGATGCCGCCGTAAGACAAGCCCCCGCCTGTCCACCCTGTATCCTTCCTCTCAACTCCGACTAGATCCGGGAAACCTGTAGCCTTTAGTAGCAGTAGTAGTAGTAATAGTAGTAGTAGCAGTAGTAGTAGTAGTAGTCGTAGTAGCAATAATAGTGAGGGGGTTAGTATGTAGTAGTAGTAGTAGTCGCCGCCGATGTAACCCGTGTAAGCTATTCAGGACCACGCACAATTTACGTTTACGTCCATGCCACCAGACGTAGCATGCATCCGATAGTATGTCCTAGCTAAGCAGGCGGCCGGGCAGCAGCAGCAGGTGTATGGGATCAGATAACACGCACAAATTGTAACTAACGGCAGACCCATTCAGGCAGACTCATTTGGCGTAGGCCCGCGAGGGTGGCATCGGCTCGAAACGGACCGCTGCACCTATCGGTAGGTGCAGCGGAATTAGGCCGCCGCGGAAATGCTTTGCGAACTCTCAAGTCGTTCCTCTATCATAACTATGACGTGTAATCGAAAAAAAAACACGCACACGCTTGTGTTAGTGTAGACTCTATTGAGAGTGAATAGTGTAGTGCAGATGAAGTGCAGTGTAAACGTCAGGTCCTAGTCAGATGGCAGGCCATCATCTGTCACGTTGAGCATACAATTGTTGTCTTGTTCGTTCGAAGACTAAGAGTAGGCAGGGTTAAGTGATTTCTGTCACAGATCGGTTGCCGGCACACAGGGCCATTGCCAACCACCATCATCACGGTTGCCGCCGCCATTGCACGTCGTGGCAGCCCGCCTTCCTAGTTTTCTAGCTACGTATTCAAAGCGAGCGAGCCCTTATGTAATGTAACCTGTCTGTACTCAGTCTGAGCCAGCCCTCAGGACGGAGGAGCGAGAACATAACTTAGTCAAGACATAACAGAGTTTCCAGAAAAAAAAGCTGGAGATAGAGAACGTGCGAGATATATATATATATATATATATAGAGAGAGAGAGAGAGAGAGAGAGAGAGAGAAAGGAGAGAGGAGAGATCGAAAGAAGCTAAGGTAGAGAGAACGAGAAAGAGAGGAACAAAGAAGAAACCCCGAAGTTGTGCGACCCCACATGCGCACCACCCTACCTGTCCATGGCACATAAATGGGAGTGGTATTAGCTCTCGAAACCGACAGAACTGACGTTGCTGGGTAAAGTTTTCCCTTCCGACTCGCCCGCATGGCTGGTTGCCCTCTTTTAGCGCCCAACCTACTTTAATTAGCAACTTGCCGCTGTGTTAACTAGTCGCAGCGGTCCTGTCTGTTACGTGTTGTTCCCCGCGAATAGGCAGCGAGAGAGAGAGAGAGGAGAGAGAGAGAAGAGCAGGTCGGGCAATACCGGCCCTACGACAATAGCCACTGCAGTACTATACGAAGCGGCATACAAGCGAACCCTACCTACGTTTTGTACTGCAAATCGGTATACGGAAGAGAGGTCAGTGCTTGCTCAAACACACACACATGAACATATGAGTTTACGGCAACGTTGCACCACGATGTTTGGAAGTAAAGCAAATTGGTGGCTTGGTGATTAAAACATAAATGAGTTGATATTCTAATTTTAAAAAACATCGGTAGGATGATGCTCTGATTAAACAAAAAAAATCGGTGGGTTGGTGCGTTACCAATGTATGTGTCTGTGTGTGTGAGTTTAAGCAACATTTTTATGTATGTACAGGTAGTTCAATAAGTTCTTAGAATGAGCTTTTTAGAATTCGAATTTTGGCGCGCTTCCACCGCTATTAGGAACTGCAACTTTTTGACTGCTAGCACTCAAAATATTATGGTGATTGGCCGTTGCGATTTCGTTTGATAGCTTTTCCCGTGCAACGTATCGGCGTGATGTTTAAAAATGAAGAAAAAAGAGTTTTGAGTGGTTATCAAGCATTTTTATTTCAAAGGTTGGAATGCGACCCAAGTAAAAAGTTGGATTGGACGAGACGTACGGTGACTCTGCGCCATGTTTTGCCACTGTTTTCCAACTGGATTAATGTGTTAAAAAGAGGTCGCAGGAGCACTGAGAATGAACTACGTCCAGGAGGCCAAAAAACGGCAACTGATGAGGAAAACATAGAGAAAGTGCGAAACATCGTTGGCACAGATAAGCGAATGAACATTAAGGAGATAGCGGAGGCATTAGGAATTAGTTTAGGTAGTGTGCATTTTATCCTATACGAAAACTTGAAGATGAAAGAGCTCAGAGAAAAATGGCTGCCGCATTTGCTCAACCAAGGCCAAAAAAACGCGCCTGTTTTCGCTTCACAGCGAAATTTGGCCAAGATGTCGAACAATCCGTCGGATTTTTGGCGCAGATTCATGACCGTCGATGAAAGCTGGGTCCATCACTACACTCCCGAGACCCAAGAAGCATCTTGCCAATGGTGTGCACCTGATGAAGGACCTCCGAAGAGGGTGCGGACAACGGCATTGACCAGAAAGGTGATGGCTACAGTTTTTTAAGACCAACGTAGAATAATGCTGGTCGACTACCTTGAGAGCGGTAAAACGATCACAGGAGAATATTATGCAAGACTGTTGGACTGCCTTTAGCAAGAACTCATCGTGAAACGGCCCGCTTTGCAGAAGAAGGTTGTCCTGTTTCACCAGGACAATGCTCCTGCACACAAGTCCCGGCAAGCATCGGCAAAACTGGCCCAACTGAGGTTCGAACTTATTGAACAACCTTCCTATTCTCCAGACCTGGCCCCCTCTGATTATTTCCTCTTCGAACATTTGAAGAATAGTCTCGGTGGAAAGCGTTTTTCCAGCAATGAAGAGGTTAAGGCTGCCGTCAATGCCTATTTTCAGTCTAAAGACGCGGAATTCTACTTAAGAGGTATAAAAGCTCTGAAATCTTGTTGGGAAAAGTGTATTGAGCATCTCGGGGAGTATATCGAATAAGATAAATTTAAAAACATGATTTGGAAAATTATTGGTTTTCATTCTAAGAACTTATTGAACTACCTGTATTTGATTGCAGAATTGGGTTGTAGTTGCGTTGCAGCAATTATAAAAAAATCCTCGACAATTTTACGCAACCCTCTTGGCATATGCCCCGTAATAAACGCTCTGGACCTGTTCGGTACGCGCAATGGCTTTCGACATCTGTCTATTCAAGGAGTCCTCAGTATGCATTATATCGTTTTGGTATACTACTGGATAGGTTTAATCTACTCGAACCACTGCATAGCGGATTTGAAGTAGTGGAACTGCTTGGTAGTCTAGCAGTGTATAAAAGAAGGCTTCAGAAAGGCTAGATGTAAGCGGCCGGATCGAGGAAAGATGCGTCTGATCATATGTAAGAATAACTTTAGCAGGACGATAAAACAGCAGTTTTACTTTGCCTCGTCTTTAAAAGGGACGTGTAGCTAAATGGCAGCCCAAAACAAAAGTGGCCGCGTAGGACAGTTTTCTTTTCCACGCGAACCTCGTAATGATAGAAACAATAACAACATCGACAATAGACCTAATGGCAGACGGGCAATAGCAAGAGCCAAAATCGCTTAACAGCAATTATAGATATGATGATGGTGATTGTGGTGGCGATGCTGCTGATGATGATATGACGACGATAACGACGATGATAAAGATGATGACTAATGATGATTTGCAGCCTATACATCTGGGTAAATAGCGGATATCGATCTTCTCACAGCATTGAGTAAGTGATCTCGACGGAACATGTTAAAGGCATTTTGAAAGTCGAGTTTAACTAAGGCTTTTCCTAGACCTCGGTTAAATTTAATAAATGCGGCAGCCGCATGCGCAGCCGCTTGTGCTCGTTCTTGTATCCCGCACCCTGGTTGCATAGGAGCCACTAGGTTGAGATTAGCGGTCATAGCTTTTTTTCATTAATACCTTACCGTCCAGTTGACGGTGGGCGAGCTCTACGGAGATTGGCCGAATACCCCCGTCATTTTTTGTAGGGCGATTAATGTTACCCCGTAAAAGGCAGATAGCATGAATCCTGGGGGTTGCCCATTGACTGCTAGGATAGCAAAAATGACGAATAGCAAACATGCCGCAAGCGAAAACCATCCGGACCGCCACTAGAACCGTTTGGAAAACTTCTAATGGCGATTCGAATCTCCTCAGTCGTGACATCAATTACGTTACGAATCTAGTAGAACCGAGGTGAGCGTGCCTCCTTTCTCTTTTTATATCGGTATGCTAAACCTCATTGTTGGAAATTCTATCAGCCGTTCGGCGCAGGTGCGGACCAGGCAGGTCATGCGTCTAGGTTAGCAGAGGCTAACAAATGTAGAAAATACTCAGGCGTTAGTTATCCGCACCAATTTTGTCCGTTGGCCTTTGAAACAATGGGAGGACCAGACCCGCTTACATTGAAGTTGATTCAGCGCGTGGGTAGAAGCCTTAACCTCTCCACGGGGGACTCAAGAGCATCGGAATTTTTGCGTCAGAGACTGTCGCTTGACATCCAACGAGGAAACGCAGCATCTGTTCGGGGCACATTGTTGAACTGGGCTAATCCCGGGTTAGATAACCCGTAACCACACGTTAACGCGGAGACAATTGTTCACTCCAAAGTGCTAACATAAAAAGTCGTTTAATGTGAAAGAATAAACAAGTTGATCAGCCGTTCCCAACTATGCTGGCTGGCCACCCAAGACACCTTGTTGATAGTTTTAGACAGTTTGGTGGCAAATTATTGTTTCTTAAACTACGAGCAATGCACGATATCATCTTTAACTTGAACTTGATAGCGGCAGCCTTCCAAGACGCCGAACGACCCATGTGCTTTCAGCAGCCCTGGAAGAACGGGTGACACCAGGCCATGACCATTGCGTCTAGGCTATGGTCATGTATTGTATCGTTTGTGGTTTCGACAGCCGAAGCGACTGGTGCTGCTGCCTCAACTCTTGTCTTCTTCCCATTCTGTACGATCGCAGCAAAAATGCTTTTGCCAAGTGACTCCAATGGTTGAATCTCTGCAATTTGAGCACAGCGCTTGACTGGTGTGGTATCAGGGTTTTACTGAATCACGCCATTGGCAAACTTTTTACGAAGCTCCATGTGATCTAGGCCATGGTGATACGATCCCCAGCTCGCCTCATGGCCGCCCTTACCTAGACAGCACCGCGCTGCGTCTTTGCAATAATTTCGCAAGTGGTTAGCAGATCCGTACCAAGTCTTAAAATGATAATCAGGCTTTAAATGATCAAAAATATAGCATTGATAGCCCCGGAGAGGTTCCCGGTAGAGATTAATGCCATGGCTTTTAAGACCCAAGCAAACCTCTGTCGGAAAAGTCGCTGTTGCCCGAGAATGTCAGGACAACACTGTGCATCGCCATGACGAATTTGGTTCTGATGTTCCTGTGGGATCTGAAACGGGCATGCTTTGTTTTTGTTTACCTAAACAATGTAAATAAACTTGTAGTTTTGCAGTTTTTTGTACGTGATAAATCTGTAAAGAGGTAAGTAAAAATCAGGAATATTCGTAACAACTAGCTTAACACCATGCACACCGCATGTGCCGATTGAGATTTCGCTGGCCCTCGTAGATGTGCCATACCAATAAACCTAATTTTCCACATTTTTTTCGCGAGACTATTTTGCTGGTACTGCCATTTTAGAAAATAAACAACAGTATGCTAGATGTATTCCAAATACGTGTTGTGTCATTGATAATTGCATATTGTCATAAATTGCAAGCATAACGTGTTCTACATCTCTCGGCGCAAACCCCATATGTAAATTTCCTCGGTACAGACACGATGTAAGCTATTTCTTCAAAGTTTGTCAGGGAGTGCTGGAGGTTCTAGGCATAAAACAGTGTACCTTCTTGTACTACTTTTATTATTACATATAGTATTACGAGACACTACTATCCCTAATAATGTTCTCTTTACATTTGTGCCACCTTTCGCTTGCTCACACTAGACTGGTTAGTTAGGCTTTCTCTAGCACACGTATGTAACAACAGAGGAATGTTTAACCCGATTTAACAATCAACAAGAAAATACTTCCCGATCAGAATTCTATCCTACATACGGTAAGGCCTCAGTTTATTTAAACCCGATAGTGAGCTGTCCAAGCCACCATTGCTGCAACACGCATAAAATAAAACATTACAAAAAATTACCTTTATTTTCACATAAAAGGCTGTATAGTACAATTAACATGTTCATAATTGTGTTGTTTCCAATATACGTACTTCTGAAAGAAAAACGTAACTAACCGCCAAGTAGGTAAGTGCTATTTGAATTTGCATGCGCCCATCTGGCCATTCGTTAAGCAAACAATTCGTTTACGAACTCACCGCGAGCCACGGCTTTTGGAGTGGATAAACAACCAACTTGGCGTTCCAGTTATCTTCAATGACGTATGCAGTGATTTCTACTCTAAGCTTTGCCTGAGCTGGCAACTCAAGATGCCGAGGTACAAAGCTAGGCCTAGTATGTCCCCCAACCGATAGCGTATAAGGGAAAAGGAGTCCAACGTAAATTATAAATTAATTCTGATGTTGTGTTTAGCTTAACCCGTCGAACTGGCAGTGTATTCTTATAAACTTTTATACAACAAATATCACCGTTCACCACAATTACCTTTGACATTCTAACATTATATGGTTTGATCTCTAACCAACAAAAACGGGGACATAGTAGATGATTTGAAAATAGGCTAACATTTCTCCTATACTTGTACTTCTAACAAGCAAAGCAGGTCGCTACAACTGCTACAACTTCTAGGCGTCTGTTGATGGCGTGGTCTTTTGAGCCATGCATAAAACCATTGAATTGTTTGTTTCCACGACGTGTTTTGTTCTTAAGATAGGCCGTATCCATTTTACTTATAGCCGTAACAAAAAAAGGAGGGTCCGATGATCGCCTGAGTCGTAGCTTAGGTGCCATTGTGTCTAATGATAATAAGTGTCGAGAGTATATATATATATATATATATATATATATAGATTTATTTATTTTTCTCTTTTTGCAGCAAAACAAGCAACTCGATTGGACAAAAATGGACGAAAAGAGCCGGCCCTCACCATTCACTATGCTAAACTGAGACGATATACTACATGAGACAGGCAAAAGTTATGTACGAGACATTTGAGGCTCGCGCCCTAGGTGTCCATATGAGGAAATAAGTACCTTGATTATCTGTATGCCATTATTCACACATATGAATATATAGATATCATATTTAGAATTATATATATATATATATATATATATATATATATATATGCTAAATAGAAGACCTGAAAGGGCAAGCCCTAGATGTGCTCTTTATCTTTTCTTCTTTTTACATTTCTTGCTGAGAGTTTTCAAGTATCGTTTCAGCCACCCAGCGTAGCGTCCTGTGGCAGGACGAGAACGGCAGGAGCGCTAGACCACTGTAGTAGTGGTCGACAGCATACGTCCAGGCCACGTACTTGTGCACGTACATTGATGGTCTTTCTCGATGCACGACGCCAGAGGTAAAGAGTCTAGGCACAGAAAGACAAATCGAGAGAAGGGGAACCGAGAGACGGGAAGAAAGACAACGGGGGAAAAATGAAGAGAAAAAGACGAAATTCTTCGGATCAGTAGCAAAGATTGAGAGCCAGAGACGACACAGAGCAAGCAAGCAAATGAGAGAGAGAGAGAGAGGGTAGGGAGAGGTAAGCAGGCGAGAGAGGTAAGGAGCATAGCAAAAGAGAGACAAAGTGTGCTGGAAGTGGATACATTTTCCGTCCGTTTCCACTTTTAGTCGTGCAAATAGCAGCCAACTTGGGAAAAGAGCAAACAACAACTGCCAGGGCAAAAGGAACACGTGCGGCTAAATGCCGGAAATGCAGACCTTTCCGTTGGAGAATCTTGACGTGCAGAGGCGTACGCTGGTGAGACGACGACGACGGCAACGGCGACGTCAAGGAGGACCAGAACAGCAACGACAACAACCGGGAAAAGAACCGGGAAAAGGCAGTAACGGCGTAGGGTGGCCCCGTGTGGCGGCAGCCGCTGTCGACTCGGGAGGGGGGCCGAATGACACCAAATGGTGGTCGTTGAAGTTCGTCCAGCTCTGCTATCACCCAACAGTCAGTGCCCACAGTGCCATAAGCCGTGTCACTGACTGCTCACAGTAGCCCGGCCAACGGCCACTGCAAAGGCCGCGTACAAACGCGCGTATGGTGGTATTCTTTCAGCAGCGCGTAAAACTCATTCGCGCAATGTATCCGTCTCAGAGGAACTCATTCAGAAGAGACTCTCGGAGGAGACAGAGAGACACCGAAAATGTGTGCGTTGTGCAAAACCTACCGATTTTCTAGCTGGCATCTGCTGGCGAATGAAGGTCGAGGCTATGCTCTGCGTGTGGCGGCGCGTACATATTTTGCCAGGTTGCGTTTAGAGAGAAGCACCGATATATATATATATATATATATATATATATATATATATATATATATATATATATATATATATATATATATATATATATGTTTTTCATGAAAATGCTTATTACGTTAACATCAAGCTTCCATGGAGTTGGCAAGTTACTACTGTCCGATGGGAACATACCGTACAGAATTACTTTTCTCGTTGCAAACAGTGAAAGAATATCCTTCTCGCGACGCGTAGACGAATGGAAAATGTTAAACATTTCTAATATTAATAACGTTAATGTTGCTGCTCAAACGCTCATTATCTGTAAGAAAACTGGACGTTATCATTTAACACCCTTATATTTACTGCATATTTTTTCTAGGGGCCGCTGATCTTTATAAACGTACATCTCTGTTTTTATCGTCGGTCTGTTTTATTGAAGGTGCGTGCGGAAGAATTCAGACTATTCGTTCGTGTTGTTTGTGTACGAGTCGTTTGTGTCGTAGGCCCTGCATCGTTTTTCAAACTGGCTTACATTGGTCGCATGTATGGGTAGGTTGCATGCGAATTTACTGTATTTTCAGCTTGCCCACACTTTCGGAATACCTTGACGGTTGACTAGTCATTCTGATGATGGATTAGTTATATGCTTAGTTTCTGGGGGAAAGGGCTTTCCTCTCAGACTCTCCTGAAAACTAAGTAGTTTATCGACAACCGGATTCTTCTTTAGCCAATTAGCCATACGAGACCTAAGCGCGGCCCTGGTTTACACAGGCCTTCTATTTAAAACATCGGGAAGTCTTGTGATTCCTGCGCCGAGCACGGGCTCCACACCCCGACCCCCAGGTAGTCGCTGATCGTAAGGCGCTCTATGGACGACATAGAGCAACCTACCAGAAACTGCTTGTGGAGAGTAAGCGCCGGTATGATGAAGAGGAGGAGTTTCGTTTGCTTGAGAGAGCAGAGCGCAAACCCCATGTCTACATTGTTCGCCGGCAAAACAAAAGCATGCACAGCATGACAAAGGAGCAGTTGCGGCAGCACTTTACTGCCCTTCTGCTCGATGCAGACGCCCCCCGCGCCTAACCCAGTTATTGAGCAACCGCTCACTCTGGAGCAGCACCACATGAATTCGCCGTTTACGGTGGGAGAAGTTGTGCAGATCTTGCGCGGGTTACCCAAGAAAAAGAGTAGTGGTCCTGATGGGATCTATTACGAACATTGGGCTGAGTCGTCCGATGTTTGAGCACAGGAGCTGTGTAAGCTGTTTAATCAGATACTCAGCGGGGGACACATACCACAGGTTTGGCACGAGGCCAGGCTTACTCTGCTCTTCAAGGGCAAAAACGGTGACAACGTGGACGATCCAAATCTCTACCGGGGTATCACGTCGAGACGCACTCTCAAGAAAATCTTCGCCAAGTTGATTATCTCGAGAGCGCTTCAAACTGTGGAGAAGGCCCTACCTCCGGAGCAATTCGGATTCAGGAAGGGTCGAGGTACACAGGACGCGATCCACGTATTCTAGTCGGAAGTTGAACGGGTGTTGGCTGTGCCCGGGGGTCACTTGTACGCCGTTTTTATCGATTGTGTCAAGGCCTTAGACAAAGCTCCCCGTCACTACTAGTCGATTCATTTCGACATGCTGGGGTGGGTGGTTCTTTCCTACGAGTGCTCTCCAGCTTCTTTGCTGAAGACCGCCTTGAAGTAAACGTAAGGTGCGAAGACACCTTGCAGCTCTGTCAAAACGTAAGGGACCCCCAAGGGGACCCTGTCAGTTGCCTGGCATTCTCCTTGCTCATCGCAGACCTAGCACGCCATGTGCGGGAGAAGTTCAGAGACGCAGTCGTCATGTATGCGGATGACATAGTAGTGGCCCACCGGGACCGCGGTGCCATTCGTCGGATGGTCGGCGACGTAGCCTTCACTGTAAATGGCTGAAAATAAATTCGCGGAAAACGAAAGTCATGAAGTTTCGCCGTGGGGGGTCGATTGGCTGCAGCAGACGTAATGCCCTGTTGTGGCCAACCGCTGGAGTTTGTCAACTCTTTTCCGTATTTTGGCCTGAGACTACACTGTGCGAGAACGACCTTTACCCAGCACATCGGCGACAGGTGTCGGGCGGCAATTACCTTTATTCACACAGAGGTGAGTGACTCTCGACGACTGTCTTTGAGTGCGGCCGTGCGTTGAGCTTAAGATTGTGCCAATGTTGAGCTACAGCCTTGGCAGGGTGTGGGGCCATCTTTCAGCGGCAAATTTTGCTCGGCTAGAAAAATGCTTCACAGTATATATGAAGCGGGTCCTTTGCTTACCGCGGACGGCAAGAAGCCACGTCGTGTACCTGCTAGCGGGTTGCGGGCCGGCAGTGGAAACAATCAGAGTCAGGCTTAGGTCACCTATTACAGGGCCACTTAACCAATTTTTGTTGGAGTGGCAGGGAAAGATGACCGAGGCCTCGGCAGAGGTAACGCAGTTGGATTCGTGCCTCGCCAGGGAGCTTTGGGATGGAATGGCATGCACTAGCCGGCACGTGTACACAAGATACATTGTGCATGGCTATCATTACTTACTATGTTCGACCCAAGGATTTCACCAAGTTAGCGATCAATGTCTTTGCCGGTTCTGCTCGCAGAAATGCGCTAAATACCACGCAGTGAGCTGCCAAGCGCATCGGCGATCTTTGCACTTTTTCGCCCGGTGGGACGGTCGCTGAAATGTTAAAATTGTATATAATGAATTGTATTGTAATTATGTACCATCTTGAAATGCAATGTTATTGCGAAATGAATAATATTTATGTAAATAAGAGACCTAAATCATTCGAGTATCTTCAAGAAGCCATTCTTGATGTTGGCGTTAGTTGTTATGTAGCATGTTTAAGAGATTGGCGTCTGGGTTCGTCTCCGCGCAACTGTTTTGCTTTGTTGTCGGCCGTGTTTGGTTTCATGGGCGTGGGGAGATGGTACACCACCGTTTCCCATCTTTGTCTATAATAGGCTTGCTGGAAGTTCTTGTTACTTCAGCGTACGACTTACGTCCATCGGAGCGCAGTGAGCTTTCGCTTGGCATTGCCACATTTGATTTTCTGGTTTGGCGCACCTTTTACGCGTCTGATTAGCTTTTTTATTGCACACTGCAGCCTTATGGCCAAACTTGTGGCACTGTGGAGGAGACCCTGCGCATAGCGAAACTTGAAAGCGTTCACCTGCTATAAACACCTCCTCTCGAAGTAATGGTTCACAATTCCGAACCAGGAGGGGTTCTTGGGGTGGTTTTTAGTGAGTAGTGCGCTGGAATTAGAATGAGTCATGTACTCTCTCTTCTGCGTTTAGTCTCACACTACCCGCCAAAACATCGGCCGCTATAAACACCTCCGGCAATGGAGCGCCATTAAATCAAAGTCGAACCCTTCCTGAGTTCTTCCCTATTTTGATCAATTATTTTGGTCGCTGGCGTCCCGGCAGAGTATTTTTCTTGTTTTACCTTACCCGCGTCTTGCTCTTTCAGGCATTCCAGTAGATCATCTTTTTGGAATTATGTGTTTACTCCTCCTCATGCGTCCTCGAAATGTACTCGTATGGGTAACTTGAACCGTTGTTACTCCGCATACGCTTGTAAATGCTCTTGCCGCCGTCTCATCCTCTGACTGCGCGATCCGCAAGTTTATCCTGTGCTGTGAAACAAGCATGCACGCCAGGCATAGTTGTGTTTATTTCAGTAGAAATCTTCTGAAAACTCCGCTTTTGTAGACCCTTGCGATTTCGATTCTTGAAAGTGATATCCGGTTGCCCTTATTGCTCTTATCGCCGACAGTCAAGTGAAGATTACTCTTTGTACTAACAAGGAGTTCCTGTTATCGCTTCTCCGGCTACCCTTCTCAGCAGTTTTTACCGCCTTTTCCTCACTGGTAGCAATAGTCTGCCAAGCTCCGCTTTTGTCTGTCTACAGTCGTCGTGTCCGGGAAACCGGGAAAGAGTCGTGCGGAAACGTGCCCGTGCACATTTCCTCCATATTCTCTTCGGCACCTCCGTGGTTGACGTCATTTGCCGCTCGTTCCCTCAGCTTTGTGAGCCTGTCCTCTCTCCGATCGCTCTGTTTTGTCCTTAAAAACGGCCTTTGCTGATTTTCTTGTATGTTTGTGATACTTAACCGTATATTTTCCCACATATGTGTGTGTCGGCGAGCGTAAACTGCGTAGATAACAAGATCCTTGAGATGACGATTTCCGCCTGTCAGTTGACACTAGATGTATTTCCGCACTCATTGTTTCAGCTAATGGCTCACCGAGGCTCTTAAAATGAAACACCTGGTCATCGTTGGAGTGGTTCTTCAGGTCGACCACTATAGGTCAAGTAGAATCGTTAGCGCACTGCAACAAGTTATGGGGATGAGAAACCAAGAAACCGCGAGGTTACCACACGGGGATCCCTGTAAGTTCGTAAATCAGAATAAACGAACGTACTTTTACAACTATTCTAATTTTAGTTTTTCTAATATTTTTTCAATAATTAGCTGTATTTGATATATTATATTTTGCAATAAGTTTGTAGCGTATTTATCAAAGAGTTTTATTTGAACAAGACAATAATTTTAACAATAAATTATTCAATAATGTCATCTCAGTTGCTGTTTACGACCTCCGGCAAGCTCTCGACCAATTTGTTGATTCCGTTCTGCCAGAGGTGTCAAAGAAGTTGTTAAGCCAATTTTTGAGGTCCACTTCGTCGTCGAAGGTAACTTCCCTTATATGATTTGACATTGAACGGAAAATTTGATAATCGGTTGGCGCAAGGTCCGGAAAGTTCGGTGACTACTAAAGAAGCTCCCATTCGAGCTCTTGGAGTGCGGTTTTGACGACTTTTGCAGTCGGCGACGCCAGACATAGGGCCTGGCGTTGTCGCCCGGTATGAGATCGTGAAGCAGTATAGTTTGGCCTTGTTGATCGGGTCTTTTTAGTCCAATCGCCTCACTCACACGCTGCGGTTGGGCAATGTAGAACTCCTTGTTGACCGTGGCGTTCTTGTTTTGTGGAGCGTTTCCCAATGCAGCATACCTCCCAGTCCCACCAAACGCAGATCATGATCTTTTTTGGGGTGGAGATCCTGTTTAATTCTCGGCTTCGGTATATTTCAGGAGCCACCCACTCCTTTTTTTGCTGCATATTGATGTATATGCACTGTTTCTCATCTCCCGTGACAACTGGTTGCAGAAAACGTTGTTTGTGTCCTCGTATTGCTCGGTGCCGGGCGGGATGTTGAGCCGCAGTTTGAAAACGTTTTTTTGTTTTCTTCGTTGAAGCACCCAATCGCCGAGTTTTTAAATAAAACTAATTTATTAAAGGTAGTTGGATATTGTCATCACACCGCAACTATTTTTTTCGGCCAGTTCACGAGTTGTTTGACGACCGTCCTCCTTTAAAAATGTTTTGAGACGTTCTTCGACATATTCACAAGGTCTTCCGCTGCTATCGTCCAGATTAAACTCGCATTTTTTTAACTTCGCTTGAATATTTCCGTGCTGCAGACTTTGTCTATTTCTAAGTCTTAAGCGCAACAACGACTTCATAAGTGGCTGCAGACAGACAGCTGCGCTCCTGTAGTAATGTCAGTGTGGGACGAGCGCGTCACTGACGCCCGTCAAGCCCTGGCGCGGCCTGTTAGCAACTCTGAAGTTGTCGACTCAATAATGAAAGCACCGTCCGGGAAGGCCCCGGGGCTCGATTTGGTCACAAATGAGCATCTCAGACAAGCGATTCACCTTACGCCTTGCTTTACCAGACTTTTTAGGTAGGTGATGAAAACGGCCCAACTACCCTCGGAATGGAAAACCAGCCTGCTTAGCATTATCCCTTAAGGAAAAGGGGATCCGTTGGCACTACCGTCTTACCGAGGTATCGCCAACAAGAGCGCAATCTTCAAACTTCTATCGGCCATCCTAGCTCGCCGATTAGAACATTTTCTTGAGGTTAACAGAATGCTGCCGGAGCAACAAAATGGCTTGAGAAGGGACCGGTCAACAATGACAGCATGTGCTGTATTTCTAAATTCGATACAACGGGCACTTCGTACTAAAGGGGCTTATCTATTTGCTGTATTTGTAGACTTTAAAGCAGCCTTTGATACGGCCGCCGCACGAACGATTATACTTGACAAGCTGACTTTTTGCGGAATCTCATTGATTATATTGGAGTTCATTAAAGGCATTTTACAGGAAGGACAAGTTATTATAGGTGACGGAGCCGCTAAACACATGGCGATCTTACAGACCACTGGTGTTGCTCAAGGTGATAATCTTAGCCCCCTGCTGTTTTCGATGCTGGTGAGAGACCTTCCTGAAGAGATACGGAGTCGGCACTCGCAGGTAGACGCCCTTATGTATGCAGACGACTTGGTGCTATATTCTCGCAGTCGATTTCATTTGCAACAATCCCTTGCGATTGTGCAGCATTACGTTCATCGAAACCAGTTGGAAATAAAACAAAGGCAATGAAGTTTAGACGTGGAGGGAAATTGGCTGGAATCGACGAACTACTGTTAGGTTCAAAATCTATAGAATTTGTGTCGAACTTCTCATACCTAGGGATTATGTTCTCGTCTCGAGATACGAACTTTACGAGGCACATTGATGAACGAATTCGGAAAGGACTACAGTCCTTTCATAGTATCCGAGACCCTCATAAACTATCAATGGACGTGCCGTACACCTTTTTAACCTGAAGATTGCGCCTACCGCTTCTTACGGTATACAGGTGATATGGCCGCATCTATCGAAGTTAAACTTCAAGGCGCTTGACCAAATCATGGCTGCTTTTCTAAAAAAGGCGCTAAGAGTCCACCGCACTAATCTCAACCGATTAGTCTATTTACTGGCGTCGACTCCGCTATTTGTTGAGAATTTACAAAAAATGCACGTGTTACCGAAAACGGCAGCTTTCAACGAGTACATGTCTGAATGGGAGAATAAGATGGCAGACATTGACCCGCTCTTTTATGAAACCCAGGCAATGACGTGTAATTCGTGGAAGCGCTGCAACTATGAGAATAGACACCTAATTGCACGATTTGCTGTACATGGCTTTCACATGAAGATCCATGAGAGAAGTTCCATGAAATCTCCTCGTTATGCTTGTGCAAACTCTGCGGGATAAAGTGTGACTTATATCACCTTCAACAATGCGATCGAGCAGTTTCGTTGACTCGACTTTTAGAACCGTGATTCATATATGTATATGTGAATGTGTGCTTTCTCTGTAAGCGCAATATTGTAAACCAACCATCGGTTAATAAAGCTAAAATGTTATGTTAATTCTATTTCTAAGTCTCCCAAAAAAAAAATTTCATAAAAATGACACGGCTTTGTAGAGCTCTTTCAAACATATATGAACGGTATACCAAACAACAAAATAAACTGTTGTAAAATAAAAGAAGCATAAAACGCCACGAACTTAGTCCACTATCTAATATATACAGGGTGTCCGAATACTCTCGCCCAAAACTCTAAGATATGGTCAAGCTCAGTGAGAAAATAATTTTTGCCAATGGAAAGGGAGAGCGCAAGTGTTTCTTATAGCAGTAAGATTATTTTTTTTCAAATTTTGCTGGGTTGTGATTTAAGGGTGGCTGTCCCTACATAAGCTTACAAAATGCACGATTGTGAGACGCATAACTCAAATAAAAACAGAGCAAACTGGCGCATTCGGGAAAATTCTACATTTTGCGACTTTTCCTTTGGGCTCGCCGGAAAGACCTAGTCTATGCAACTCCCATTGAGTCTCCTAAAGATCTCATTGCCATAATAGTTCCTGCTGGAGCCATTTAAGAGACGCCTGGTATATTTGAGCGCGTGCAACGAGAGCTTTGCCATTGCTATCGGATGTGCTTATTGGCTGACGGGCATTCCTTCAAGCAAGATTTGGACTAAAATAAAAAAAATTCTAAGCGTCTACAGGTTTAAGGAGTGACCTGATTGACAAGGAAAACGAATATATCTCTATATATATAGGAAACGAATTCGTCGCCCATGGCACCGGTAGAGCAGAATATAGCCTAAGGTCATATTAATATCATATGTGTCTATATAGTTTAGACTTAAATCTCGCAGCTTGCGTTACATTCACTCAAACAGTATGTGATGCAGCTGCAGAACAGCGATGTAGTAGCTTTCCCAGCTCTCTCTCACTCTAAAAAAGACACCTTATTCAGTTGCTCGAAATTCAAGGTAAAGTCCACCCATATTTTTGTGTCTACCACGAGAGCAGTGCAATAGTCGATCAATCCCGATTGTTTATCGTCAGCGCTATTAGATAGGTTTTCTGCGTTTTTTTCGAAATATGGCGGCTGGACGTGTCAACTACGAAATGATATGACCTAGATATGGATAGCGCCCTATTAACATAGATAAGTGGCCTGTCTGCTAAAAATAGGCATCATTGTTCGTGGAGTGCACGCCCAAAACAGTGCTGTTTTTAGGTATGGCGCAACGATTACCCAGAAATTGGCTGCTGAGTCTCGGTGGTTGGAGATAAGATAGTTAATTACCGCAGAAGCTTTTCTTTGCAATTCCCAGCCGCATTGAGGCTATATTTTTTTTATGGGACCGTCTTCTCCGGACGGCGAATTTATTTAAGTTCAATAACTCTTCATTGAGCTTGAAATTTCCATTATTACATAAATTCAAACAATTATAACTATTCAGGTAATTTTGCAGAAAAGGCTATCGCCCGTGTCTGCCTATATATATATATATATATATATGCTATATATATATATATATATATATATATATATATATATATATATATATATATATATATATATATATATATATATATATATAGAGGCGAGCACTGCCGGGTGCGCAAACGTATTGTAAATGATTAATAAATCATAACAATCTTTTCTATATATATATATATATATATATATATATATGTACAGTCTTTGAGGGTGGGAGGACACTCGATTGGGCGATACCGTGACTGACTCAATCAATGAATGGTCAGTCACGGCGCTGTCCAGGCTGGTTATGCTGTTTCACAGGCAGAGAAAAATAAGTGTCGGAAGTATGCATTTAACGGAGACTTTATAGATTTTTTACCTTTTGCCTTTGATATCTTAAAGGCCCCAGGCAAAATTACTGGCGGAGTTATTGATAAGGTATGCAAGTGCCTCAGATCAGTCACAGGAGACCTATGCGCTAGTGATTTTTTCCGGCAAAAGCTGTAATTGGATATATTATACCACGCGGTAATGCCACCGCAGTGCTTGGCATCTTGTCCTGGTGGTCGACACCAGGTTTAGACCTAAGGCTAAAAACTTCATTATGGGTTAAATAAAATATGCTTATAATATAATAGTTTAGCAATGTGCAGTATCTCATTTTATTGAGACACCTTCCCAGTTTTTGTTTGAGCATAGCCGATTGACTCCGGAATTTACCTTTTCTAAATTGGAAACTATGAAAACCAATTTAAGAGTGCCCAGTCCAAGCCCGGCTTTGAACCCACGATCTTCCGGATCCAAGGCGATGGCTTCGCGACTAAGCCACCTTTCTGGATATGAGGAGGTACCTTTGTTTTTCAGAGTCACCAGAAGAGTTATGTTACTGTGTTCACACATAGATAGCTGTGAATAAGAGTGTAGGAGGACAAACAAACAGAGCCTGGGGGAAAAGCGCTCCTAATAGTTTTAGTTAATGATGCGTATGTGTGAGGCTAGAGCTGATAAATGGCCCACTCAGCCCATTATTCGCTGTATTCCACAAATGGATTACACAATGTCTTTTGTTCCAAATGACGCCCTCCCGATTAATGCAGTATTATGCCTACTGCAATGCGCAGAAATGTTAGAAAATATTAAACTCGACGTGCAATTAATCACAAAAAAATACAGAATTACAATGCATACAGAAAGTACACGACATTAGTTATACGCTAAGTGCATATATATATATATATATATATATATATATCTATAACCACAAAAAATGCATATATGGCAAATGGGTGAGAATGAATTTGAATTTTTGGAAGTCGTCCGACAGTGTGAAAGGAACCTTAGGAATTAGATGGGAAAACGGATCAAGGCAACACAAGCAAACTACGAAGAGAAACGATGCATACGGCTCATTCATATGCGGCATCAGCCAATACTCTGATAAAAGATGGTGGGCGGGTTTCACATTTCGGCTGTCTACTGTGCGGAAAAGTCGTTTTTCGATCAGAAACGCTTTCGAGGGGCGTGAAACGTGAATCGAAACGGGACTAAAAGTGCTGGAAGCAGTCACTCAAACGTTGCATAAAATGCATTATATTAGCAACTTTGGACCGCCTTTGGGCCCGTCTATTTAGTATCGTACCTGTTTACAACGAATTATTGGAAAAACAAATTTAGGGTATATCATTTTGTACATGGTTGTGGTGGTATTCGCATAAAATCCTGTATTTAATATATACAATGCAAAATTATAAGAGACATAAAGAAAAATTGATCATATAATTGTACCTTTGCGTGGTATATGTAATGGTACAGTTTATAATATTTTATCACGAGGATCATGGTTCTCGTCAACGTTCTCGTCATGCGCCGCAAGAACATGTTGTTAATTTAGTCAGAACGTGCGACTATTTTGACGATATGCTTCAAGTACTGCACATATTGTTGTTGCAAATTAAAAAAAAAGCTGGGAAGTCTATTCGATTGAGAGATTCGTACAATTTAAAATATGTTCTCGAATGTCGCTCTGATACAGGTCGTCAATCGAGTCTACTATGCTCTACCTTACATCTCAATGCAACACTTCGAAGGAATTTAGACTGATTTTTTTGTGAGGTATGAACATGTATGAATAAATAATTAAATATCTCGGTAGCAGTCTCTTCCTCTCAAAACATTGCCCCGATTATGCAGGCAGCGTTACATACGGCCAGCGAGAGCAACTGCCACAGGAACTCGCTCTCTCGTCGGTCGCCTGTGTTCTCCTGTATCCGCTCGCCAAGCTCTTTAATGCATCTTCTTGTGCCTTTACTAGCGGGACCTAGTGTTTCCATAGCGATAGGCACGACGTGGTATCTGGGTTCTAAGTCCCTGTACTTTCGTCTTTTTTCTCGATCTGCATGTTCGGCGACCCAGCCGGCCTCAAGGGCACTGTGTCGCAGGTAGGACGGGGCAACAGTGCAGGATACTATTTTATCCCATGCCAGACACTTACCGCAAGACCACAATGGAATAGTGACTCCGTCGGGCCTCCTGTCAATGCTTGTATCAAGTCTGGGCTCCAGCGTACTCGGTATGCCTGCACGACGCAGGGCTCTCCTTATGATCGAGTTAAGTTCCGCGTGCCTAGCGGGTCTTCCTTGGCTTTTGATGCAGCTCAGGGGGTGATGGCCATTACTCTCTACAGGCGTCCCACAGGCTGAGCAGGTGTATGACTCGCATATGGGAGCTCCAATTTATTATTATTATTATTATTATTATTATTATTATTATTATTATTATTATTATTATTATTATTATTATTATTATTATTATTATTATTATTATTATTATTATTATTATTATTATTATTATTATTATTATTATTACTATTATTATTATTATTATTATTAATTATTATTTTTCGGTTTTACAATTGTGAGGTATGAACGTTTAAGCCAGGTTCATGATGCTCTGCTCATTTCCTCAGTTCATGGCGCTTATGATAGAAGCCACGTTCCCCCTACAGACGGCCAAAGACATCATCTGTCTAAAAAACATGGCCTCGCGTCGATCACCCGTAATATCTTCTATACGCTTTCCAATATCCTTCCGGATTTTCGCCGTACCTGTGCTAATGGCCCCAAGTGTCTCCAATGCAATGGGTACAAAGTAGTACCTCCTTGACAGCTTAAGATACTTTCCTCGTTTTGAGAATCCGCGCGTTCTGCAACCCATCCAGATTCAACTGTGCTGTGACGTAGATACGACAAGGCCGCCGTGCATAAAACGGTTACATCCCATGCAGAGGCTTTTACCATGTGACCATAGCGGAATGGTGACCCCGTCAGGTCGTAGCTTACTACTTCCATAATGATCTTTCGGTTCGGGTGTGGATGGTATACCTGCCCTTCCAAGGGCTCATCTTACTATGGCGTTGAGTTCCGCGTGTCTTGTAAGTTTGCCGGGGCTTTGTAGACAGCTTAGAGGCTGTAGACCATCAGAGTCAACAGGTTGGCCGCATGACAGACATGAGAAAAGCTGGCAGACGGGCGCGCCTATCCTAAGGGTTGACGCCATGCGGAAGGAGTTGGGGTCCAGCATGGTGCCAAGCTGGCGGAAGGGCAGTGCTTAAAGCCAGCCCTCGCTAAAAGGATGTTGAGCTTAAAAACGGCACGTTCTCTTGATGATGTAAGGTCATTTATGATATCCCTTGATGATTTCTTACTTTTATAAGCGTCGAGAAAATGTTGGTTCACGTGCTCTTTCAGGGGGGCGGGGTCAAGTTGGCTCCTCATCGTCGCATCTGCCAACATGGTAGTTTTCTTTAACACGATTGTTGCATCTTCATGAACAAGTAATTCCGCTAGAGAGCCAAATTGATTCAATGATGCAGCATAGCACACTGCGGCGAGGTCGATGGGCCTTCTAATACCAAGGCCTCCGAAGGCTATTGGAAGGCTTGCTCTTTTCCATAAGTTCTCCTCTAAACTAATGTTCAATACCTTACCCAGAATAACCCTAGAAGTCTCGTCGTAAGCAGCGAGGCCTTCGGTATATGTGAAGGTCGGGGATGTTCGCAACAAATAGTTGAATCTTGATGACCCAAGACTGTGCCTCCACAAACAAAGAACCGCCTGTGGGTGCATATTTGTCAAGCGTGGAAGGATTTTTACAAGAGCTTCTCGTCTTGCGCGAAGAACCCGTGGGATTCCTTCACACATGACGGGAGCACCCTAGAATATCTAGGTCATCTTGTGTCGTGCAAATTATTCCGGGAAGTGCTTGCATGATCGTTTGAATAGATTTCTCTTGCTCTTGCGAATTGCCTCCTATCGCTGTAACCTTACACTTAGAGGCGTTGAGCGTCAGCCCTCCCGTTTCCTTGAACTGTAGTACGGTCTGTAGATCCTTCGCCACAACGTCCGCGGGACCACCCAGGATTGTATCATCCAGATACCAGACGTTAAAGGGGCTCTGTAGACTTGACACCAAATCAGAAATGCCAAGACAAAACAGCGCTGGCCCTAGTGGGTCTCCCTGTTGGATACCGGTCCTGAACTCTACGGTTACATCTGTAGTCCAAGCAAGCATTGACGGACTTCTGTAGTTCTGCCACACCATCTGTAGGAGTCTTGGAGCCTTCTTTTGTACTTCATCAAACATTTTATATCTTCTTAATGTATTAAACGCATTTCGAAAGTCTAGTTTAACTAGCACTCTTGTCGGGCCCTCTGCCTGCAAAAAGGCACGCGTAGCATGCACGGTGGCTTCTGCTCCTCCTCTAATGGCAACCCCAACTTCGTGAGGAGAGACCGCTGTCACAATGGTAATTTTATTCACAGCCATGGCAATTTTAGAAGCCATTCTTCGTAAGGCCAGTCCGCACGCAATGGGTCTAATTGAGTTATCTTTTTTCTAAGGACGGTTAGGCTTGCACCATAGAAAATCGGTAGACAGAGTGACGGCAATGTACCATTAAGTACTGTAGTAACAAAGGTACTCAGTTCGTTCAGTGGACGTTCAGAAGAGGAAATCGTCTGGTCGAGCATGTCACGTAGATGTCGAAGACGCAGACCATCCAAACCGGTTCCACTTGTGAATGGAAAAGATCTAACGGCCTCATGGACCTGAAGCACCTCAATCTCACCAAGGTTTAAGGCGACCGGTTTTGGAGCAGCTCTATGCGCTCTTGGCAACCAGGTGGGCAACGTGGATGTTTGGCCCGCAGTTCAGACTCTGTGTGCGCGTCGTATGGTGCGATTATATATGAGGACAGCAGGGCTCGAGCGGCAGAACGGATATCACCCTCTGCTAATTTCATCGCTGCTTGGCGTATACTATTTTCATCTTCATTTACGTGGCGTATCTTGTCGATAGTGCTGAGTTCTGTCGCGTCGGCCACACCTTGAAGAGTCCTAAGATCTATTTCGGCTACATTCTTCTTAATTCGTTTGGTTAGCGTCACTTCTCGATCTTTCTGACGCGGAATGGCAAACATTAGCGATGGAAGCATCGTGAGGTGGTTCCAGCTCTTGAGGTCAAGCCTTGAGTTAAACTTGCTCAATGCTTTGGTGTATGCTGCGGCGCAGCATTCTCTGGCTCCGCGGGGTATGACTCTGGCAAGTCTTAAATTCTTGCGGGCGCTTGCTAGAATCCGTACTAATAAGGTCGAATCAGATTGAAGGTCAGAGTCTGAGGTAGAAGGTATGAGATTATCCGGTCCCGGACTATTACCGATAGGTAGACTTCGAGGGGGAATCAGGGAATGGAGGCGTGTTATATAGGCTTTCAGTCCTTTGGAGGTTTTTACACAGCGGCCGCACTGCGTGCAAACATATGGGGTATGAGAGAGAGAAGCCGTTGTTTGGTCGTTATCGTTGAAATCACTGGTGTTGTGTGATTGTTGGCTGGTCATTTGAAACTATTGTTTAGGTGGATCTTCAGTACTGTCTACAACAGCCTTCATAAAAGCGATACCAATCTCAGACTCGAGATATGATAACACGCGTTTGATGATTGGGTTCTCGTCGAGCCATGTTGAGAGCATGGGTTTCATCTTCTTCCAGATTCTTAAGATCGCGGTGTCGATATGTGAAGAATTATTTGACAAACTCTTTTTCTTTTCTGTCTGTGATTTTGCAGGCATCCTCTGCAAGGTCTGCTTTTTCGTTTCAGCAGCCTGCTTTTTTGGTGCAGCGGTGCAATAATAATAATAATAATATTATTATTATTATTATTATTATTATTATTATTATTATTTTCATTATTAACATTCGTTTAAGGAATGCTTTTCCGGCCAAAGTAGACTGAATGGGTCGTAGATGGCCGTTGCTCGCTACCCAGTACGAATCACTCGTACCGGGGCTGCACAAAGTGGTATGTAGATGCGGATGGTGCGAAGTGACATTAATGCCAGATATCTGCTCCAGCTTCTGCGTCCATGTGTACGGCTACCGCTCAGCCTACATACAGTGAGGCCGTCGCTAGGCCACACACGATGACGACGACGACGACAACAACAACAACAATAACAATAACAACAACCTCAACATCGACAGCAACGGCGTTCCGTTCTTGCCCCATATTTTCTCAATTTTCCTTTGGCTGTTGTCTTTCTGTTTGCCTCTCTCCTCTTCGTCCGTTTCTACTTCTTCTTCTTCTTCATCGTTTTTTCCCGTTTTTCCTCCTCGGCGCGGCTACTGCATCATCTCAATCGCGTCCACGTTGCTCGCTACCGCGTTCGATGCAGCGCAGACAACAATGACGACAAAAACAACAACAACAACAACAGCATTGACAACGTTGACGCCACTGCCGTTGAGAGTGAACGCGTAGCACGATGGTTAGCACTATGGCTGCTGAGCTGATTTTTATCGTTTCCATAATATATATATATATATATGCATACATGCGCCTCTAGTGATCATCCAACACGTCTACACGAAAGTGCGACGAGCAGGCCGAGACTGGCGGCCTAAAAACGAAGAGAAGTCCAATCAGCAGCACCAGCAGCAGGAGGCTACCAGGCCTACGCAGGGACAAAAAGGACGGCGCTCACGACACGACAGCAGAAGGGCGACAAGGGCGCGTCCCAAGGACACACCACTGGCAATAATTGACCGAACAGCCTCAGGCATATAGATAGAGAGGCAAGTGGGCGTCCATCTCGCCGCCTTGAACAATGAGGCCCGCCCCTCCACATAGACACCGAGCGCGCCGGCGCGCGCGAAAACCTTCGTCGCGCGCTATAGGGGCGTAGATAGAGAACACTGAACGAAGAGGCCGAAGAATAAATGCTTCAGATCTTCGTTTATATATCGTATGATATTCGCTCGGCGTGATAGACACACTGGCTGACAACCACCAACCAGCTTCGACCGGAGAAGGCCAGCTTAGTTTAGATGTTTCAGCATATATGTATATATATATATATATATATATATATATATATATATATATATATATATATATAGGTAGTTCTATAAGTTCTTAGAATGAAAACCTGAGAATTTTCCAAATCATGTTTTTAAATTTTTCTTATTCGATATACTCCCCGAGAAGCTCAATACACTTTTCCCACCGAGATTTCAGAGCTTTCATACCTCTTGAGTAGAATTCCGCGTCGTTAGACTGAAAATAGGCATTGACAGCAGCCTTAACCTCTTCATCGCTGGAAAAACGCTTTCCACCGAGACTATTCTTCAAATGTCCGAAGAGGAAATAATCAGAGGGGGCCAGGTCTGGAGAATAGGAGGGTTGTTCAATAAGTTCGAACCTCAGTTGGGCCAGTTTTGCCGATGCTTGCCGGGACTTGTGTGCAGGAGCATTGCCCTGGTGAAACGGGACAACCTTCTTCTGCAAAGCGGGCCGTTTCACGATGAGTTCTTGCTAACGGCAGTCAAACAGTCTTGCATAATATTCTCCTGTGATCTTTTTACAGCTCTCAAGGTAGTCGACCAGCATTATTCTATGTTGGTCTTAAAAAACTGTAGCCATCACCTTTCCGGTCAATGCCGTTGTCCGCACCCTCTTCGGAGGTCCTTCATCAGGTGCACACCATTGGCAAGATGCTTCTTGGGTCTCGGGAGTGTAGTGATGAACCCGGCTTTCATCGACGGTCATGAATCTGCACCAAAAATCCGACAGATTGTTCGACATCTTGGCCAAATTTCGCTGTAAAGCCAAAACAGGCGCGTCTTTTTGGCCTTGGTTGAGCAAATGCGGCAGCCATTTTGCTCTAAGCTCTTTCATCTTCAAGTTTTCGTGTAGGATAAAATGCACACTGCCTAAACTAATCCCTAATGCCTCCGCTATTTCCTTAATGTTCATTCGCTTATCTGTGCCAAGCATTTTTCGCACTTTCTCTACGTTTTCCTCATCAGTTGCCGTTTTTTGGCCTCCTGGACGTAGTTCATCCTCGGTGCTCCTGCGACCTCTTTTTAACACATTAATCCAGTTGGAAACAGTGGCAAAACATGGCGCAGAGTCACTGTACGTCTCGTCTAACTCAATTTTCACTTGGATCGCATTCCAACCTTTGAAATAAAAATGCTTGATAACCACTCGAAACTCTTTTTTCTCCATTTTTAAAAATCACGCCGATACGTTGCACGAGAAAAGCTATCAAACGAAATCGCAGACGGCCAATCACCATAATATATTGAGTGCTAGCAGTCGAAAAGTTGCAGTTCCTATTAGCGGTGAAAGCGTGCCAAAATTCGAATTCTAAAAAGCTCATTCTAAGAACTTATTGAACTACCTGTATATATATATATATATATATATATATATATATATATATATATTATATATATATATATATATAATATATAATATATATATATATCTATATATATATATATATATATATCTCTCTCTCTATATATGTATATATATATTTATACATATATATATATATATAATTATATATATATACATACATACATTTAAGCTTGATGGTATACCAACTTTCGTAATTTTTTACGAATTCGTTCGCCCGTACCCGTACCATCTTGCGGATATTTGGAAACTACACTGTTTGGATGCAGTCTACGTCTCATGCTACAGTAAGCAGACAGAAGCGAGTTCCTTGCCTGACAGTATTGTACTAACTCTATAATATGGCGTATTTGGCTTGCAAGGTAAGAGTTTCTAGTAATACCAGCAATAGTTTGTTGCAAACTAATCGAATAATATTTGTCACAAATAATGTTTTGAGTGCAAGCACAATCAACAGATTTTGTTTTGTTGGCGCTTATGTTTGTCATGCCAGATGTACAACTACGCATTCGACTATGCTCTCTAAAGCTTTTTGAGGTACTTATTGGGCGTATCCCTCAAAGCTTGTCAGTTACAAGGTATTGTCTAGGATGTGTTACCGATAAAGCAAAATTTAAGGAATTATCTTACGAGTCAATAATACCGTTTGTGTATTGGATATAGCTGTTGTCCACTGGTAACAATTCAGATGATCTAACATAAAAGAGATAAACTCCATAGAAAAGTCGACTTCCGGATGCCGAGGTCGTTAGATAGCATAGAACCGGTAGGGCGTTGTTGTTAAAAATTGTTATTGTTAAAAAAGCTCATCAAGGTCTCGCTAAAGCTCACATTTATATAGACAGCTGACACTTCAAATTTTGAAGAAAAATCCGGGTTCATAAACTTCTGCTACTATTCAGTTTTCTTCAGACCTTGTATCCCGTACATCCCGAGTATCGTTTATTACGGTCGCTCAAAATGTTCTGGGCCTAGAAACATTTATATTCTAGAGAGAAAGTTTCCCTGGAGCGAGTAAAACGTGAATTCACGAAACGAGTTGCATTTGGCTGTATGTTGATTAGTGTCATATGGATATTCTCTTCATTCATCTAAAATTCACCTCTGATCTAGCTTCTTAAACATTTCAAACACATTGACATGTTTAAGGGGCTAGACCACAGTGTGCTGCTCTTGTTAAAATAGAACCGCCGTCTATTCAGCAAGATGTTCATCGCGCGCAAGCGCTGCATACGCAATTTATACCCATGGAGGATCTCTAGTCATATCCATGATTGCTAGGGGAAACAGAACACCTTCCGCATGGTGCAGGTTATAATTACGTTTTGACTACATGACTTGCATGCATATGTCCAAAATGTATATTCCCTCTCGATCTTTTATATGGCGTTTCAGTCCTAATTATATGAGAAAACTCATACAGTATACAGTTTTCCATATCGCAACAGTATGTATTCATTGTATTTCTTAAGCTTCGTACGGCCATAACGGAACACTGCTACAGACAGAACAGTGTGAACCCGCAACGCGTCTCCCTGAAAACACCACTCGTATCCTCCTTTGACCTATTTATTGTGCCTTATTCTAACTATGCAAACAATTGCAGATACGGGCAATAGCTTTTTCTGCAAAATGCCCTTAGTTATTACAATTTTGGTAAAATAGGAAGATATGGAAATTCTAAGCTCAATGTAGAATAACTGAATTTAAGTAAATTTGACGTCCAGAGAAGACGGTCACATAGAAAAAAATCAAAGTTCCAGTTCATTCGATACACCTTATCTAGCTACAGTCAGCTTCTATAGGTGAACAAAAAGTGTTCTGCGTATAACGAAGGAATATATAATAAGAAAAATCTATAATAATACATTTTATAAAAAAGAATAATACCTGCCTTTCTAAAACAGATATTAGGCTTACAAACGACTGCATATAATCGCCCTCGGTTTGTTTACTAGCCAATGCCCACCTATATGTAGAACAGGTTACAGAGCAGTTTGTTCGCACTCAGAGTGGAAGGGCGAAGCAGGCAGGGCGAATGAACATAGCGTGCAAGTATATTGCCCCTTCTTGAGCCCTCCATGCCTAAATGAAAACAGATATTCCGATTATGCGTTGCGTAGGTACAGATGGATAATAACATAATCAATATAACCTGCTCAATTTGCGCTGATCACTTTTTAATTTGGGATCTGAACAACGCATACAAGCCAGTGTCAAAAAGCCCCTATTATACTTTTTTATGCTTGCTTAATGGCGGCAATGAGCGAGTCTACTTAGCCTGTCGAGACTTGTTCGACCATCGTTGAATTTCGTCCAATACATATTAGTCTAACTGATTAAAATCAAGGCATCGGTTCGGCAAGAAAATGCGAAAACAGAGCCTTAAAGAGTATTCATCTGTAAATTTCACTGACAGTTGACAGTTGTGCGACATAAGTAATTTACCTGAGGTCCTCGTGAACAGCGTGCGCATGACCGTTATGGCTATGTTAAATTCACGCGCAAGATTGTTGATCGAGATAGAAGGATTATGAGAAATTTGTAGTTGGACAGTGTCGATCTGTCCTTGATTATTTGCTGTCCACACCCTGTCGCGAATTCTCCTCTTTAGTGTGTAAGATAGGTAGGAAGCTTGGTTCTGTTATTCTGCAACCGCAACCTAATTCTGCTGCGATCAGCTGAACTGTTCGTCGACTTACTCAGGCGCGAGTCCGTATACATATATATATATATATATATATACGTTAAGTGACACTATCTTTCTAACGGTATGGTGGGAGTAAATGTCTTGCTTCGGAATGAGAGTGAAATAGATAATCTCTGTTATAGCGATGCAATTGGCCAACATTATTTCACTAACTGTACGATTGCAAAAAATGAGTTGCACGATTGAAAATACCGTTGGGTTTGGAAAAAATTCTAAAGATATCCAACAGTGGGTAGGAGATGCGAACTGGTCGCGATGATGGAAGTTTGCCCAGGTTTTGGATGTTTATTCTTGTGCTTTGATATTCAACTCTTAAAATGTTGCTATTGTGCGCATAAACACACACACACTCGAAACTGCGCATTTTAAAGAAACAATTGGCATTAATTGTGGATGGTACGAATCGTGGATGTGAAGTAATTCAATCACATGTTGGGAGAGAGCGCATCGCTTGAAGACACTAGAATCACTTGAAACTGTTTTTCAAATTCTTAGTTTTACCGATCTGCTATATGAACTATCAAATGCATCGTGTAAAGCGGTAATAACCCGATATGTTTAGCAAGCCTCGTTATGAATTCACTTACAGATGGTATATAAATGTATACGTACTGCTAGTATGTAAAACGCAAATATTTTGAGTAAACATCTAGTATATAGGGTATATATATACATATTTTTAACTACTATTAGTAAGTAGTAGTATATATATATATATACGAGGTGTGTTCAATCGTTATCGCGACTTTTGAATTTCGCGGGTTACGTATATTCGAATTTCGATTTTTTGTGGCGTTATGTTGGTACTCATGTCTCTCACTTATGCCGACAAGCTCAGCCATTTTGAATGTTCACTTAATTGTTGACAGCTGCTTTGCTTGCACGTGTTTTGGATCGTCTTCGATTTTTACCTATTCAAAAAAATGGATCAAAGAACCTGTATCAAATTTTGTGTGAAAAACGAAATTAAGTGCGCGGATGCATTCCGAATGTTGACTGTGGCATACGGAGAAGCTACCTTGGACCGAAGCAACGTTTATCAGTGGTACAAAATGTTCTCAGAAGGCCGAGAAGATGTGAACGACGAAGAGCGTGCCGGACGCCCGAGCACTTCAACAACAGACGAAAAAATTAATGAAGTGGAGAAAATGGTATTGGCCAATCGTCGAATCACCGTTAGAGAAGTTGCTGAGGACCTAAACATATCGATTGGCTCGTGCCATTCGATTTTTATCAATGATTTGGGCATGAGACGGGTCGCCGCGAAATTCGTACCAAAATTGCTCAATTGCGACCAAAAACAGCATCGCATGAACATTGCTAATGAGATGTTGGACTCTGTCCGCGACGACCCAAATTTGCTCCAGAGGGTCATAACTGGTGACGAATCGCGGGTTTATGGTTATGACGTGGAAACCAAAGCTCAATCATCTCAATGGAAGCTGCCGCACGAACCAAGACCGAAAAAAGCGCGCCAAGTTCGGTCGAATGTGAAAGTTTTGCTGACAGTTTTCTTCGATTGCAGGGGCGTGGTGCATCATGAGTTCTTGCCACAGGGTAGAACGGTCAATAAGGAATATTAACTGCAAGTTATGCGCAATTTGCGCGAAGCAATCCGCCAGAAACGCCCGGATTTGTGGAAGAACAAAAATTGGCTTTTGCACCACGATAACGCCCCTGCTCACACATCGTTGCTTGTGCGCGAGTTTTTGGCCAAAAACAACACACTAATGATGCCGCAGCCACCGTATTCCCCAGATCTGGCCCTTTGTGACTTTTTCTTGTTCCCTAAACTGAAGAGGCCCATGAAAGGACGACGTTACGCTACGCTTGACGAGATAAAGACGGCATTGAAAGAGGAGCTGAACAAGATAAAAAAAATGGTTTTTTGAAGTGCTTTGAAGATTGGAAAAACCGTTGGCACAAGTGTATAATATCTCATGGGGATTACTCTGAAGGGGACAAAATAGATATTCATGAATAAATGAATAATTTTTAAAAAAACACAAAAGTCGCGATACGTTTTGAACACCATATGTATATATATATACGCCTTGCCAGATTGGCCAGGGGACGCCCGGGCTACAACAAACGTTGTAGGCACGGGTGTCATGCGCCTGAGACGTTGGCTCATGTCGCTCAGATGTGCGATACAACACACAAACAAACCATAAAGAGACACGACGATGTCTGTGATCGCGTGGCGCGTCTTCTTTGCGAAAGGGGTCATGAGGTGGTTCGTGAGCGAGTATTCCGTCGACCGGGCGCACCGGGTCTAAAGCCCGACCTCGTAATAACAACACCTACCGAGGTGTGGGTTTTAGATGCCGAGGTTTGCGGCCCGAACCGGGACCTGGCAAAAGCGCGGCAAGACAAGATCACCAAATATGACGTCGAGTTCCTAAGAGCGGCGCTCCCGGACCCGCAAAAACCTCGCAGATTCGGATGCATCACTATCTCTATGAGTTGTGTATGAGACTCCGAATCTGCGAGGACGCTCTTGGGGCTCGGCGTCACGAAGAGGAATCTTATGGATCTCACCGTTTTAACTTTGCAAGGAACCTTGAAAATTTTATTAATCAATATATATTACAATCCTGTGTAAGTGAACGTGTTAACTTTCAGCCTATAACAGCCCTGGTGTGCACCATTCGGCAAGCGACCCCAAAACTGAGATCGCGTTGCCCCGCTGGACGTCAATGGAAAGTCTTTGGCGCAAAAATTGTGCGACTCTCTTGTCCCCAGTAGTTATCTTTAATCGTTCGCCCAATTTAGTAAGTATTCTTTCAGTCAAGGGGCCCGGTAGTCCCAAGGTTTCGAAGGCCACTGGGTTATGGGCTCTTGCCAGTTCGGCATATTTGTTCATCTTGTTCGTTTCTGCTTGGAACCTTGAAAATAAACCGCTCGCACCGGGTCCATAAGAGCGGGGCCTACCATCAAGCAAGGACACGGACAACTGATTCTTAACTTCACGTGACACCTTTTTACCACCATTTTTATTGAGGCGAGCACTGCCGAGTGTGCAAACGTATTGTAAATGATTAATAAATCATCACAATATTTTATATATATATACATATATATATATATATATATATATATATATATATATATATATATATATATATATATATATATAGCGAGAGAGAGGATGTTAGAGGTCGTGGCCGTGTGAAGAGAGCAACGACATTTCGCGTTCCGTTAGGTAGCATTAGTGGCATGGCACGATGGTGGAACCGCTATTTACACATGAGGGTCCTCCATCTTCTCACCGAACCTCTCGTCTCACCTTTCCAATAAGCCAGTTCGATGACTCTCCCAACCCCGCACCCCCGCTCTTGTCGTATCGTCGTCGTCTTCATCAACGGCAACAACAACGTCATCGTCGTAACAAAATCGGTGCTGGAAAAGCCCTCCAACGACAGAGAACTTGCAGAAGCAGCTCTGTGAACTCCTCCCGTAGGTGTCATCCCAATGAACGGCCCTGCTGGCCAGCGGCAGACACCTCCAGACACATCGACGGGAAAACAGAACAAGACACACTAGAGCCGGCACTCCCGGAAAGAGAATTAGGAAGATCAACAGACTGAGAGCGGCAAAGTTAAATAGATAGAGAGATATGTAGGTAGGTAAATAGAGAGGCCCTGGTGGCCCTGGGCCTCTTTACTCCCCAATACGACCAATCTAGGCGACGTTTATGGTCGCCTTGGGTGAACTAATTACTCAAGTATCTATTTTGCCAACAACACCAAATCGCATACAGGACTATAATCGTTGCGGACTGTATACACGCCACTTCAAGAAGCTTACTAATACAGAATGGCCCGATATGTGTAGATGCGCTAGTTCAAGCATACCAATGGAAAAGGCCGTGTGCCACAAATTTGGCTGTAAGACGGCAGGTCTAAAAATAGACGGCAGAGATAAGTATATATAACGGTGAATTAGTGTATTCCTCAAGTAATAGGTGTTGAACCTGAGAAAAGACAACGCTGCCGCGGTTTCGGAGAGATGCTATGAGGTGTAGTCGTCAGACATTTCGATATCAAAATTATAAGAAGTTATCGTGCTAAATAAAGGTGCTTAATATATATATATATATATATATATATAAGGATGCGAAGCATATACCAGTATGTAAAATATCCCGCGTACATTGTAATTATATTACTTTTATTACAACATTTGTTGGCCTGGTAGGTTTTTAATGACATTTTAGGAGCATACCTGATTAGACAGCAACAATTGAGATTGGAGGGCGACAGCTGGCTGACAGGTCAAACATTGAATGAGCTTTTGTGCCCTGGGGCGAACAAAGGTAAGCTCGCTTCGATAATCTGTGTACGTACCTGCAATGCGCGCCTCGAACATCTGTCCGCTCTTCAGATTGAATCGCTTTGTCAGTTCCCGGACAACGGACTTGATTTGGACTCTCCAACCTCCCACGGCCAAACGATTGGCAAGGATCGGCAGGTTGCTTCCTTGCCTACGATTCGCCGTTGGCTGCTTGCGCATGCTTTATCCGAATCTTATCCATCCGAGACGAATAGTTTCAGCGAGGTCAACAGTGCACTTTTCTACGAAGTTTACCAGCCACTCACAGGACGGCCAGACTACCTACCTCTGTCAGCCTATGCAACCGATGAGTCGGGCGGAACTTGCCTTCATTCGTAAGCCTACGCGTCAGAATACACTCGTGTCACTATCATCTCTCAGTGCTGCAACGGTAGCACCTTTAGCCGAAGAACGAATGTTGTGTGGGAGCCTGGCCCACCTGTGTGTTTCTTTTGTGTTTGCAAATCCGCACCTGACAGTAGACCAACGGCTACTCGTCTAGCTAACAGTGCAGTGTATATTGTAACTGCGTTCCTTTTCAGTGCCGAAAGCAAGCATACACCGAGTTTGAGTCGAAAATGACGCACAGGGCGGCTCGGTTGTAGTGCTCGTTCGTGGCTTTCAATACAGCAGAGAAAGAAATAGGAAGGTTCCCAATCTAGACGGAACTTCTGGACGTTTGCGGACAACCGCGCTTGCCGACGTCGATGCTTCTGTGTTTCTGGCGCAAGGCAATCATGCAGAGTTGAAGCAGTGCTCTTGCTCAATTAGGTTTCGCGTCAGGTCAAAGGTTCCTTACTCGAGAAGAATAAGGGAGGTGGGGAGGAGGGCATGTGTTTAGTAAACACTGAAGGCCAGTGTCGTTCGACGTAACGTGTGACAACCATGCCTTTTGATGGTGCCCTCAACGTGCTGATTTATCTGATACTCTTTGCTTTCTCGTTTGTAACACTAACGACCCAATTATGAAGACCGTGGGAATCCTGCCACGGGCAAACGTCATACTCTTTGTTGCGGATTTTATGCTATCCCATGCAACGTACGTCCACCTTGTGAAAGGTAGTGTCGAATGCCCGTAGCCTAGCGTAAATCCGTTTTGCCGTTTCGAATACTAGCCATTAGAATACTGGCGGCAGGTGATCACAAACTTTCGATCCGTAAGATGTACCCTTTAAAGTAAATTGCTTTTTTTAAAACACAAACTCTAGCTTCCACGGGGCTGGCAAGAAAACTTAGACTGCTTTTAGGTCTGTCTACATGCGGCTTGCTGCACTGCAAGACCGAAGATAGAGTCTACTTAAAGCTGCATAGAGCAAGAGTAGAAGCCTGCGGGGTAGTCGAAGACTTTTCAGTCCTAACGAGTTTCCTAAATATAGTGCAGTTGAAAGGAAATAATCATGTTTGATTGCCTCATACGTCCGTTGACCATGAATCCGTCCCGCTATGAACACTTACCTCATTGAGCTAAAGTTAATATATATATATATATATATATATATATATAACGGTGGGCCAAATACATCTAAAGACCAACATTATCGTCAGAAGGTGCAGAATGTGATTAACGTAGCACCTCTCTTAAGTTATACGCTGCCTGTGTCAGATAGGTTGCCAGAGCAACCAATCGGTATTGCATTTCGAAGTATCTCGGCGGCTCTCTTTAATCAGACACACTAATATATATGAGGCGCTAGATTTTTACTGTGTGAAATCACTGAAGGCCATGGACTGTCTTCGGTTGAAAACTTGCCATGTGCTTTTGAATCAGTGCTGCTAATACGAGGTAGATTTTCCCAAACGTGCCTTGGATTCTTTGCGATAAGACTTACATGGTTCAAAGGCATTCCTCTGCAATCCTGATGTTATTAGCTTCGTCTCTATTTCCGTATATATATGTATACACATGCTCTACTCGGTACTACTTCTATTTTACACAGGATATAAAAAAAAAAGCTGTGCTCATAAACCACTATCAGGCATACTCACGAGGCGTCTCACGGATATCCGCAGAGCACTGGCGTCTTTTCCAGATGGCTTCAGGGCTGGGCGTTCCATAAGTTCAGCCTATAAAGCCTTCCTGAGCAGACCGAATCGGCGCCGAATTTTGCTAGAACGTAAACAACCAATCTCTGCAATGAGGCTCACGGCAGCAGATGATCTTCTACAATTGGTTGGCGGTACCTTGCCCTTTTAACTTTGATGCCATGAGGAAAAACCGAGCAGTGCGCGCCGGTCAGTAACTATCACGGCCCACACTATTACTGAGGCTTGGTGCTTTCTTTAATTATCTTATAATTCTAGTGGGTTGGTTTTGCACGTCATTAGATTCTTGCTGCCATCGATACCCCATAATTTTGCTTATATCGTTTAATAGTGCATATTACGTACGTTTTGTAGATTTTATAATTTTTGGTTGTCAGTGTCCTTAACTCGCCTATCCGCCAAAAGGATCAGCTGAGTCGTTAGGTGTGCTGAGTGCAAGTCATGGCTATGATGACATCAAAATCGACACTGTCCAATATCTGCAATTTTTAGCATCTGCAATGTTGGGGTTAGAAGTCTGTATGGAAAATCTATTGGGTATGGTGTTTTGGCTCTAGTGCGCGCTTGAGTGCGCGCGCGACAAACCAACAGTAGAAGATGCCAATATCTACCCCGAGCTACCAGAACCCGGCAATACTGGACCGTCTGATCTCCCTTCTGTGCAACCAAGCGCACGACCGCCGTGGACCTGTGAGAGGACGTACGAACGAACGCACGAAGCAGCAATCGTTGCGAGAAAGCGGGCGTCGATCGCCTTCCAGACCCGACAAACCTATGCTGAGCGACTTCATCGAAACAGCACTACAGAAGGATCGAAGGTCCAAAGCGAAAACCCGGAGAGGAAAGTTTTACAACTAGTTCTTTGGAACTGTGACGACCGCTCAAACTCCGTACGCCTAATGCCCCCGTCAGCGTTTGCCTCTGTAGATGCTATCATTCTAACAGAAACCTGGTCCACCGCCCCTATACATCTACCGAATTTTTACTCAGTGTCCTGCCCCGCCGTCCGCTTAAGCCAGACTGGACGTGCAAGTCGGGGAGTGGCTGTGTTATATAACCACCGATTGGGAAGCTTACTTCCAGTGCTCGCTGAGCATAACTGTGTCTTTTTATGTGGGGAAGTCATCAGCTTTATTGCTATGTACGCCAGGCCACCGGGTGGCGAAAGCTCGTCGGAGATGATTGAAAGACTCGTCCGCTGCCTTCAACTAATCCTTCAAAACGGTAAAGCCGTCGTTGCTGGAGACTTTAACGCAAGACTCGACAAACCGGGTGATAGCAGAACAGTCACCCTCACTGATTGGCTATCCGACTTGGGTTTCTGGATTGCAAACGATCCGGCAGTGTTTACGTTCATGGGACCGATGGGGTCCTCAACAAAAGACCTGTTTGCCACGAATGTCTCGAATGACAAGCGTGTGTTCCAGGGCACATTTCACCCGCTTAGCGAAGGAGAACGCCTCACTTGGCACGTTCCGATCGGTCTCCTAATAGCCGTTAACGCCACGACCAGTGCCTCAGATACTCGTCGATCAGGCTCCCGCAGCCTAGACGAGAGAAGGCTATTACAGTTCGTGGAGATAATGACAGCGGCGGCAGATAACGACGTTACAGCTCTTAATGACCTATTGACCAGCGGCCTCCAGAGCTGCGTAAGACCGAGACTAAAGCCCAAAGATAGACAGTGGTGGAACCGAGTGGTACTGGTGAACCTTAGGTGAACTGCACCGAGGCCAAGCGAGCTAAAAGAACTTTGCAACTCTCACCCCAACACGAACTCTCTGCTAGCTTCAGCGAAGTCTCTATAGAGAAGGACTCTTAAAAACGCAAAAGCTGCATTTCAAAAGCTCCGCGAACAAAAACTACTGATGGAAGCTGAACTTAGCCTTGGAAGCCTTATATCTGGCTATGTCACGGAGCGCCAACCAGATCCACATGTCCAGTAAAGCCAAACGCTCTGCAGTCGCACTTCAAAAATGTCTTGGCGGCCAAGGATACGATTCCAACGCACACCCCTCAATATACCAGTATATGGTCCGAGGTGGACGAACTCTTGCGAAATGAGTTGGAGAAAGGCTTCTCAATTGCAGAAGTTCATGAAGTCATCGCTCATATGCCTACAAGGAAGGCTTGTGGACTCGACGTCATTTATAACGAACACCTGAAGTCAACCCTCGTACTTACTCCGCAGTGGACATTCCTTTTCAATGCCTGCCTGGCTCAGGGAAGGGTTCCGGATAACTAGAAAGACTGTGTGATGATTGTCATTCCGAAAGAGAACGGCTGTCCGTCGGATCCCTCGTCCTGAAGAGGTATATCGAAGAAAAGTTGTGTTTACAAGCTCCTATCCACACTACTAGTCCGCCTCCTCACACCTTTTCTTGCGTCCAGAGAAGTCCTTCCCGACGAACAACATGGATTTAGGACGGGCAGATTGACGATTTCGGCGTGCCAAAAGCTGGTGGAAGAAGTACAATCGACGCTAGCAAGGCGCGGACAGCCTCTTTATTCCATCTGTGTAGACTTCAAAGCAGCATTCAATTCAGGATCACGCTCGATAGTGCTAGAGAAGCTCGCGGAATCTGCTGTACCACTCAGGACACTAAAACTTCTCAGAGCTATTTTACAGAAGAGTATGATCTCAATCGACGACGGGGGTAGTGATACGCGATAGTCTCGGGCAGACGACGGAGTTCGCACAGGGGGATAACATCAGCCCGCTACTATTCGCGGTTCTCATAAACGATCTACCTTTACGGATCACCACGAGGCATCCGCTTGTCAAAGTCATTCTGTATGCTGACGATCTGGTGATTTTCAGAACGAGCAGACATCACTTGCAACAAAGAATAGTCACAATGACGAGGTACGTCAGCAAGGTTGGTCTTACCATCAACAACAGTAAAACTGAGGCGCCCAAATTTCGCAGAGCGAGTCGTCTGGCTGCTAGCGACGAACTCCGCTTAGGGGGTGCGCCAGTCAAGTATGTAAATTCATTTACATACCTCGGCATAACTCTCACCACAACAGGAACTGCGTTCCGCCTGCACGTTGAACAACGCGTGAAAAAGGCTCTAATTGCGTCAACAACAATCGAAGCACCCCAGAAGGTCTCCATCGACACCGCCCTGCGCCTATTCCATCTCAAAGTCGCGCCAACGGCTACATACGGAGTGCAGCTGATATGGCGACACCTCAAAACGAACGACCTCGCAGCGCTGGAGAGAGTTAAGCCCGCGTTCTTAAAGCGAGTTCTGGGCCTGCACTTCTTTGCTCGCAACCGTCTGGTTTATGTGCTGACAGGGACCTCGCTATTCTTAGAAGATATACGGAAGATGTATGGGCTGCAGAAGACAGAGGCATACAGGGCGTTCATTCAGCTTCACGAGGACAAACTGGCTGACATAGATCCTGAGATCTTCATAATACCTGCAATGACTGACGACGCGTGGAAGGGGACCGACCGATCGAATCTCCATGTGATAGTGCGTTTTTCGGTACACGGCTACCACCATCACCTATGCAGTGCAAAAGGCTTCCATGTAAATATTGTCATACCGAATGCTCTAGGTATCACGGTCTTGTTTGTAGGAACATGGGGTCTCTAAATCAGTTGGCCCCTTTAATGTCATCATAACTTTTTATATTGTATATGTCTATATTTTATATTTTTTACAATTTTTGTAACTGCTTTTGTGAGCACCTGACGCCGAGCCAAATCTTTGTACTTAGGTATTATCAACACTAAATGTGTAAATAAATGGAATTTGTGTTCTTTGGACAGTGTTTTGGCTCCAATAGAGCAACCGTTTTTGACAGTAATGTCATCCGAGTGGTATGCGTTGGCCTTTCGCTCAAGGACCCCTTTAGTTGTTATGTTCATCTGGCCCTAAACGCCGATTAACTAAACTATCACTTAAAGATAGATAACTTTTGTCAACTGGACACGAGTGTAGTCTATAACCGACGTATAGCGGGATAAAGCTTTAAAGGCGATATGAAATCAAAGAATTTCGTTCGTGGACCACCAAAACGCAAACATCATGGAATGCATATTCCAAACAAACCTTGTTATAGATATTGAATGTCCTGAAAGTCAAATCCCAAACAATGGAATATGACTTTCAGGATATTCACGGTTTATAATTACGCAAGCTTAATACTAATATAATCTGCAACGGAAAGCCAAGAAAAAGACAGAATACAAAAACCGTGACTCACACCGAAGTAATTTACAATGCATTTGCCAAGAAGATGAAGCCGGCTCTGTACAAAACAAAGACGAATAAAGGAGTTCCCGGTTACCTCGGCGGCTAATATGCAACTTACAGTCGCTTCTAGGCTGAGCAGTTAATTTTCGACTGCTGACTGACTTACTTAGTTAGTTAGTTAATATTTTACTCCAGTACGTCGCCAACCTACCTCCTAGAGAGCAAGACTGCGCCAAGTTCGCTCGATTATATACGTGCTGCCCTGCTGCAGTTGAAATGTTGTTTGCGTTGTCGGGGTTGTTGTTAATGCGGTGGTTGTTGTTGCAGCTGCAGCAGCGGCTGCTGCTGCTGCTGCTGATGCTTTTGTTGTTTCTGGGTTGTTGGCGATGTTGTTGGGGTCGTTGTTGCGTGCCGAACGGAATACAAAGTAGAGAAAGTCGAGGAGAGCCGCCTGTTTGACGCTCACTGCTGGCTTACCACCGTTACGGTGATCGGACAGTGAAGGGGTAGGCGCGGCTGGGGGCGTGTTTGGGGTGGTCGAGGGACGACACTGTCGTTTCGAGAAGCAACCCGTTTCTACCGCTCTTGTTCACCTATGTTTTCTCCTCCCATTTCTTTTTTCGCCTTTTCTATGAGTTTACCTCACTGTCGATTCTTTCTCCCGGTGTTTGTGGAGGTGGATCCCATAGTGTTGTCGTTGTTGTTTTGTTGTTGTTGTTGTTGCTAGTGTTTTCGTTGTTGTTGCTGGTATTGCTGCTGTTGCTGCTCTTGCTGCTGCTGTTGTCGTTGTCGTCACTATCGTCCGTGACCTCGTTCTTGTTTGCGTTCTTAGCAGGCTTTCGTCGTCCTGGTAGTCGTCGTCGTCGCCGGCCTGGCTGGTACGGTTGTGGGCGTACGTACATAAATAATCGCTTTTTCCACTGCGAAACGCAAAGGAACGGCTCCCTCGTCGACCAGTTCGTCGCCGCACCATACGTATTCGTCCTCTGTTAATGTTTCACCCCAAGTGGTAGGACGCTTGGCTCTTTCCGCCACCTGGACCGCCGGGCCCGCGGCGACGACGACTACGACAACAACAACAACAACAACGACGATATTCTTCTGCGACGACTGCTATTTCTACTGCCGTAGCTTCGACCAGCCCGACCCAGCATCGCTTCCCGAAGTCCAAATGGCTATTCTAGTTGTTGTTGTTGTTATGTTTGCTTTTAACTGCTAGACTCCTTAAGCTGAGACCATACCCCGGACATTTACGAGCGATCGTACGGCGTACACAGCCCACAAATTATGCTAACTTAACCTAGCGCGAATATCTAGTATGATCACCTGTGCCGATAGTTTGTACTTAATATATATATTTATATATATACTTAAACATTTATGTATATACATATATATATATATATATATATACTTAAACATTTATGTATATATATATATATATATATACTTAAACATTTATTTATGTGTGTACCTGTGTATGTATATACACTTATATACACATACACAGGTCTACGTGTAACAGATATAGTTGAAGCTCATGTTAAAGCGACTGTGTTCAAATATTTCAAATTGTCGTCAAGTCCGTAGGCAAAATTTGTACCGCACGACTACAAAAAAGTAAACAAGGTTTTAACTACGTTCAGCGTGACCAAAGCGTTAGGGAAGAACGTAATCCGAAAATAGCCGGAGTGCGGTTTATCACGAACCGTCTCTCCTTTGCAGATAAGTTAGCCCGATAATAATGAACTTTGAAAACCTCGCTCTGTAATAGTGCTAGCCGTAATAATAGTGGCAAAGGGTTTTAAACCGGGCTGATCCCTCTCGGCTTAGAGCTTTAATATGTGACTCTCCTCCCGTGTAAGCATTTTCGTTGAGGTTTGTCAGGGAGGCGGGAGTTCTAGGCTGGTTGAACACTACCAGATGCCGTCTTGTTTCGTCTTTACCGCCTTAGCCACTATTAACGTGTTCCTGGAATAGGACTGGTTATTTCGGTTTTCGGCAGCAGGAATGTACCAGTAACAGGGCAAGGTTTGAGCTGATTGAACAATCAAGGAATAAAAAGGAATTCTAGTCGAGCAGAATTCGATTCTACGCATGGCAAAACCTCAGTTTCTTTTGAACCGAGCGTTAGCCGCCTAAGCCACCCCTGCTATAGTGGTAGTGATAGTAGTAGTAGTAGTCGTCGTAGTAGTGGCGTTAAGAGAAATATTAGTCAGCTTATTGTTCTTCCATTGAATGAGCGTGTTATATAAGAGAGAATCGGCCTTGGGACTGCCGTGAATCCAAAGATGATCGACGCCATGATACGTAGAACGACGTCGGCAGTAGCAACTACAAGGTTCAGATGAGCCCTAACTACACGGAGCGATAACTTCGGCTCTGGACAGTAACGGGGTCAGTGCCGATAAGCTATCGACAAGAAAAGATTCGCCAGGCTTGAGTACGAGTACCGAAACAATGGCGGGAAAAGCGGCTGTGAGGGACCAGCGGCAAATATTATATACGATATAGTATAAGACACGTATATATATATATATATATATATTTATATACAGAAGGTGGGGCCGTTTACGACTAGAACGGCAGATAGCGTACCTTTAGACGATGTCCACGCCATGAGCCATTCATATTGTGCCAAACATATGACTCGTCTTGCACGGTGCTACGGAGGTGACCGGCGATGAGGTCGATTTCGGAGAGAACATCTCTGCGATAATGACCTACAACTACAACTACCGGCGGTACCCTTCTGTTGCTTGACGCTAGCTGCACGGCAAGCCTGTGCCCAGTTTGCTTGACGCTGAGACTTTACCGTACAAGAAAAAAAAGGGTTCTCGATCGTCCCGTCGATAAGAAACAGCGGCCGAAGAAACGACTACAATAGCAACAATAACAAGAACACACGTTGATTGCTGTGCATCGCCCAAGCTAGTATGACCCCGATCTGCATCGATGTCGTCGCAACTTCGCGACCTCGACCGCCTTCTCTGCTGGAACCCCATGTCGGAACCCTATGTCGTATGTATAGAAACTGTCGCTGTATGGTCAGCGACAATACACTGTTGTCCTCAATAGCACTGCTTTAAACGGGCATAACAAAAGCTTGTTTCATGACGCGGTTAACGAACGCTTATATGACCAGATGGCTTGGCGCTGCGGTCATTTGATGAAATCGCCTTAGACGCACCTCTGACGCGCCCGAAAGGTGCCACAAAATCATGCTTCAATGTATTTGCGACGACATGGCATAACATAACGACATGACATTTTGATTAAACTGGCTCGTGGTACGAACATACATCTCTATTCGTGTCGGCGCTATTTACTTCGTCTAACGGAAAGCAGGTCGATTCACTAAGTCACCACGGAGTCTCGTGCATTCAGAGCCTCGGACGACGAATAAGGCACGCTGCTTTCGACGACATTCTAGCTTGTGGCCTCAGGTTTGCCGGGTTTGTCTGTATTTTTGAACCTCTGAGGTTGCGTGAGAACGACAACAAGAGACTAGACGGGATAGCCCTCACTCCACTTGAGAGGGGTAGAATGCTTGTTTGGGATACGACCGTACGCCCGACTCCGTTATCCCCTCTATGGTCGATTGTGGCGTTGCCCAAGCAGGTTATTCAGTAAGCCTCGCCGAGGTTGGAAAGCGTCGGAGACACGCGCCAATCGTCTACCCGGACGATCTCCGCCTATTTGCATTTGAAACGTTAGGATGGCCGAGCCTCCATCACCGGAAATTCATTAAGAACCTTGGAAGATCCCCACCCCTGCCACAGGGGAGAAGAGATCTAAGGAATACCTACAGCAGAGGCTCTCCCTCGACGTCCAACGGGCTACGCCGTAGCAGTTTTAGGCACCCTGCTGTGCTAGGCGTTAAAGGGCGGACGCGTAAGGTGCACACGGTCATAGGGGGCAATTGTTTTGTCCACTAATTCTACAAATATATATATATATATATATATATATATATATATATATATATAAACGGAATCCTTTCTTGTTAAGACGACTTGCTAGATTATTGCGTCCCTGACAATTTTAGGCCCTAAGTGCTAAGAGAGCCTTTAATTTTTAGCATTCATAGCTTCAATCTAAGCTTGGGTAACCTCCTACAAGTCATCATGTCAAGCGTGAATTAGTCCAGCCCTTTCTAATATTATATATATATATATATATATATATATATATATATGTAGAACCTGTTCGGGGCACGTTGTCAGAGCTAATCCTTGGTTAGAAAACCGGTGACTACACGTTCGGAGGCAATTGTTCACGTCCACAGTGCTAATACTAAACTAAATAATAAATCTGTACTCTCTGTTTTTAAGATGATAAAAATTCATTTGCGCACCCCCGCTCACACTAATGGCGGGTAGTGTGGGGCTCAACACAGGTGGAGGGTATTGACTCAATCTTCTCCGAGTGTAATACCCACTAAAATGGGGGCGAAAACGTCTTTTTTGGAATGAGAGCGAAATTACCAAAAATGATCGAGTTTTTTATCCAGACATATCTTCACTAAATCTGCGATTGCAAAAGCCCCAGTCATCCCATCGACCGATCAATTATACCTGCGTGTTTGGAGGTAAGTTTGCGTCTGTTGAATCTACGTTAGCTCAAAGAATAACATACGTTGTAGTGAAGATAATTTTCAAGAAATAAAATTGCAATTCTTATATTTCGGCTGTCACGCTCATTTAGTTATATTTGAGAAGATATTTCGCCTCTTATTCGACTGGAATGCTTTTTTTTGTCAAGTGTACTAGATCCCAAAGTTTGTTGCTTTACTAGATAGCATGTTGTCAGGCCTACCTCTACAACGGACCTCAAGGTTCTCCTGAAGCTGGGCTAAACGGTTTCTAAACTGACCGACTCCCGCTGTATCTAGGATGCAAGTCGTCGGGCTCAATTAGACAGGCCAGCCCTCGAAGAAGGTAGATACATCTTGAAGACAAAAAGAAGACCTGAAATATCCCCGACGGGCTCTAGCGAGAAAAGGTACACAAGCGGCGGCATATTCAAGTATCAATCGCTAGCGCTCGGTTGCTAATGTGAGCCCTTTAAGGCAAATTGACACACCTAGAAGCCCAGATAGTTCTTGGCGTTCGTTTTGCGCCCAGAGATAGAGAAAAATCCATACCAGGCCGCAACGTCGTCATCAGATAACACTGCTGAGATTACCCGAGTAAGAGTCTCTGACAGTCTTGGCTCGTACTTTGGTGCTTTGGTACAATAAGCCTCGGCAACTACTTCGGTAATTTTGCTAACGAGACAGCTCAGAGGTGGTGAGCATGAAAGAGAAAGCGCCAGTGGCGGTAGCTGGTTGCTTAACTGATATATGCTTTGTTAGGCCACGGCGCGTGAATCGCCCGTCGCATAGTGGACATTTAATAGCAAATGGAGCAGCGTGTGACGTGGTTACTCCGTTCTCGACCATGCAACCATGTTCATTCATGATTGCACGATTCGTCGTAAACTGGTCACTAGCGCTAGCAGTCGTAACAGCGGTCCCAAAACTCTAATAAAGTGTTGAATTTTGGCCGATAAATATTGGCTTACGCCTTGAAGAATCTGAGACAATTCGAGTGAGGTATATATATATATATATATATATACTCCTCGAATATCAGCGTGTATATATATATATATATATATATATATATATTATATATATATACGCAAATCGACTTAGGCTGTGCCCCATCTACAAAAGCATTTTCCTCGAATTTTATATATATACACACGTGCTTGTTACTGTACCGGCCGTGGCGTAGTTTGCGCACACTAAAATTAGACCAGCACACCTGCCGCCGGCCAAGTGAATATGCAAGCAGGAAAACAGTATATTTGTGTGCCTAATCGATCATACCGGGTCATAGATCCGTCGTGGCTCGCACACATGGTAATTTAGGAGGAATCTTAGTAGGCGGTAGGTTGTGACAGGTTATTCTGGCTCCAGCCTTGATTATGATAGAACGATACCGCTATGGACGAACGGTTCTCGGATAAAGCCCTCTCCCCCCTTCTGCGTTGATAATGCTATGCAATGAAGCTCATCTAGATGGCAAGTTGCCCAGTACGGGAACTTTTTGCAAAGCCTCATTTGACGGTATACAGGTAGTTATTTGCCCCATTTACAAGACAAGGCACAATGCCATGTCTTCGGTTTACGTTTTCCAGTTACGCTAAACGAACTTTATGTAAGGGGCGTGAGTCTATCACTGCAGTATATAGCTCCTTACGTGAGACAAGTCGCGCGATTCTTTAGGATATTTAACGTCCCGTTTACTGCGATGTTTGCTCTGATTACAAGGAGAACTGACACGTCATTACTTGTGGGTTCTGGCATCGTAGAGCCCCTATTTCTATCAGCTTTCACCACGCTTAATCTTCCGATTGACTCCGACGGACTACCCTCCTTGTATGAATCATATGCATTTTTCTGGTAAGGCTAACACATAAGCATTTTTCGTATATTCTTTTTTTGTTAAATTACAAGCAACTCATTCCGAACGACAAAGTTAGTTTAGCTAGTTAGGCAGCGAGTAAACACACCGATGCTTCAAGATCGGGGGCATCGGCCTTCTCCACCTGTGTGTCGTCGTGCATAGCCATCTGTGAACAATGTGCATGTGTCGCTTGATGCCGAACTAAACGCCATTTTAATATTTCTCACCTATCACGTCGGACACCAGCTGCGTCCAATTTGAAGCTAACAACGAGGATTCACTTAACCAATATACGCCAGATTGTTAGATAAACCAACCTTTTCCTATATACAAGCTACAGACTAGGCTTCTTTCTTTCAGGGTTGCCAGGCTAAGTAGGCTCATAAAAACTTAATGATTTATCCAAAGTCTAACTATCTATTCTCTAAAGGAGATTGCCATTGGTGTTATAATCTTGTTTTCTCGACAGCCACCAAGATCAAGCCGTGCCTTGCAGATGCTTGACGGCTGCCTCTCTCGTTACTCCAAGAACCTCTCAGTTCGAAGAAGGTGCACGCTCCACTTGTTCGTCGGACTAAGGTGAAATTTGTTTTTGATTTGGGAGGTTTTGGAAATGCTAATGCACATGCGTCACGAGCAGCTAGCGTGACTAGTGAGCCATCGTCTCCAGACACATGCCACATCACACACTGTGTGTATTACATCGGGTTGAAGCAATCCATTGTTGCTCAGAGATGGAATAGGAGGTGTGGAGTGGCGTCGCCGTTTTTCGTGCTGTATGAATGGCTGCATGAGCCCTTCGCGCTGGAGTTGCTACGGACGCCAGGGCAGGATTGATGTCAAGTTCCGATCGTACGCTGGAGGTTGAAGTAGACCCTCTTCTGCGTGGTCTGATTCGAGG